>WKFP01014331.1:588217-608175 GCA_011057875.1 Pterocles orientalis
CTTAAGAAAAAACAAATCCTAAAGCTAATGTATTCCAAGTACAGTATAATGCCCTATTCAGAGTACCTTTAGACTCAAAGCAAAAAAATATTTACTCCTTTTTTTAAAAGATCTAATAGTAGTTTATTTTGTTTTCAAAAATTTACCATGGGTTTCCCTTTTCTCCCCTTCATCCTGAAGTTTTGAGTTCTCAGTAATATGTCTGTGGTTGAAGGGTGTAGATTGTTTCACTGTGTAAGAATAGAATTCTATGTTCAAAAGTGTGCCACCTTGTGAACTGCTCTGAGACTTTTATGAAGTGAAGTACTTGGGGATAATAAATAATGTCAGTCTTCAATTTCTTGCAAGCTGTTCTAGTCTTGAAATCTAGCTGTTTAGTTAAATTTCACAAGCACACTGCAGGAAGTCAAATGGTTTTAGTCCATAAAGTTTACAAAATGCACTGCTTGTGTGTTCTGTAATCATGATTATCATGATTCAGCAAGATGATTTCTCTCTCGGTGTTTAACCGAACAGAATATTGTCTTTTATTATTTTATTCTCTGGATACATAGTTTTTCTACATAGTTTTCAGAATTCTAATAAGAATTACATTAATTTCATAGGTGTGGTTATTCAACTATTTGCAAATTATATGTCTGTATCATCTTTCACATCCTGTCTTCACACAGAAGAAACTTTTATTATTTATACTATACCTGTAGGCAAGCTTACTTTCTTGAAATCTGTTGCACTTCATGAAAGCACAACCAAAATCAAAGATGTGTGTGAACCAGTTATGTTTTCAACAAACAAAGTTTTAAAGTGTTGTCACATTGGTATGAGATATCCTGCCATTTCCTTCTATATTAAAAAAACCACTCAGAAAATGTTAATGTTTAAGAGATAGATATGGGGGGAAAATGTATACATTTCTAACATCAAGGTTTTATTTCTCTTGTTTTTATTATCCCACGTGTCTTGATTGGGATAGACATATCCTCAGAGATCCCATGGTAACACAGACTGCCAGGGTCAAAGGCAGGAGGGACTGTAGAACCTCCTTCTATACATCCTTGGATAGCTGGATGGACAATTCATCATATTTCTTCCAGCACAGGACTTTAGAGGGAAGAATCAAGCAAGCAGCATGTCTTGAGGCATTACTTGAAGACTTCCTTGTATATCTCAAAATTTTTTTTTCATTACACTGTTTGTGTTCCCAACAGAATATGAGTGGTTAAATGTACTGCAGTATATCTGAATATGCTCTATGCTACATGAACATGCATACTCACTCATATCTCTCTCATATACCTCCAAGACTGCATTCTCATACCCTTACTGTTTGGGATACAGGGGTATCTTGTGCTGATGCTCAGTAAGTTTATGTTAACAGGTGTTGGAGTGAAGAGACAATCCAATGCCTTCAGTTTGGAACCCAAGTAAGATCTCCATACTCTATTGTATCTTTAAACACTAGAGTGTACAAGTGTACACTTACTGCTTGGGCTTCTCTCTGTTTATTTTCACTTTTTTGTTGTTTTGTTTGACCACTTCCAATATCTTTCAATGTAGTCTTGAATTGCAGAATATCAGACACATGCTGAGAAAAATCCTTTTACTTACTAACATACCTATTAGCTACAGTTAATTTCCTCTTTTAACTGTTATTAAAGGTTTGTAATAAGTATTCCCCCAAACCAAATGTCCCCCCTCAACCTGTCCTACTGAATTACAAAACAAAAGTGAAAGTATTTTCAGTCTTTCCTGTAGAATTCATTTGCATATATTATCTTGTAAATGTATATTTTTTTCAGGATAGCTGTACCTTTGCAGGGCTAAACAATTTAATCTCACAGTCCCATAACAATTTCTGAGATGTAGCTACCCACTTGGTTAAATAAAACCACTAGTGAACCTGTCACCAGAATGGCAACACAAGTTTCAAACTGCTCAAGAGAGAAGCCATTCCATCCAGTGAACAGCACCTACCTAGGTAGCTTTTTAATACGTGAATAACTGTAATGAGAAAATATACTTGAACAAATAGAGATATGTTTGTATATTCATTGAAACTTGCCAGCTAGACTGGAATTTTTGTTAGAGTTCATGACTACTGTCCAGGCTCATTAAAAACACAAATTCTAGGTTTCTCTGCATGGAGTCACTGTGCCATTAATTTTTTTTTTTTTTAAAACATGTCTAACAACCTGTGTAATATCCTGGGACATAGCCTGTGTCCTTTGGAATAACAAGGTTTTACTAGCAAATATGAAACATTGAAATTTGTTGTGCTTCCTGGTTCCATTCTGGTTAGATGAAAGGGCAAAAACCCCAGCAGGCTCTTCCCAGTATCTTAGCACTTTTGTTTCCAGTAAAAGTTAGTAAGTATGAATTAAATAATATACCATTAATTGTAAAACATGTTAGTTTACAATCCTATAAAAATAAAGTGTTACTGTTTTACACTCAATGTTTATTTCTATTGGAACAAAGAGTTGGGTTAATTAAGAACAGTAATATTCATTCCAACACAGGAAGAAGGGCAAAGTATAAGGACCACTGAACATTACATTTTTCCAGTGTTACCTAATTATAAGAACACCTGTGCTGAATAACTTTCAGCTGATCTATTTGCAGAGTGTTTAATAGTCCTTAAAATTCCTAATTTCTTAACAGTAAAGGGCCAGCGATATTTGCACATTAAGTTGTGTAAGAAATACATTGGCAGAAACCGCTCAAAATACTTATTTTCCTACATTATTTCTAGCCAGTGGTCTCTAGCAGGGTGCTTGCTTGAGATCTATGCCAATAAATACATTAAATATTAGTGGATTTTCGGGGTCATTTTTGTTAAGTGTGAAGTGTTTTTTCTTTGCTGTAAACAACTCATTCTAGGGAAAAAAACCCAGTGACTCACTTAATCGCTCAGAGATATTTGCATGCCAAAGAACATGCACACTTCCAAAATGTTAAAATGGAAAGTCTTCCTCTCCTTCTCTGTCTCCCACTTCCTCTCACTTTTTATTTTTTAATACATGGTACCCATTACCCCTCAGTATACTGGGCAGATTTAAATATTTGACATAACAAACACAGTATCTTCTCTGTTACTTTTGTTGCTACAGAAATCAGAAATAATTATTTCTGGCTGATGTGTATTTAAGTGTAATATAAAAATTGATCCTTTTTTTCACACCTCAAGCCTTAGCTGTGAGTGATCACTACAAAACCAGACAAATGTTTATAGTAGCTCTGGAAGAGTCACACAGACAAATTCTAATGACTATTAATCTTTTGATTGCTAATATCTGTTCACTTCTTCTCAAGTTAAGTAGAAAACTAACTCTAGCAGTTAATTAAAGGAAAGTCAGGGAGAGGAAAAAAAAGTCAGACAATGCTGGTGTTTAACTGCCTAACTTCCACAGAAATTTTTTTGTTTTTCTTAACTGTGCAGTTTATGCTGCCAAATCAAAAAATTAGCAGAAGACAACTGTGGAGGGTTTTTTGTGGGTTTGTATAAGACATGCTGCAGTTTCAGACGTTGCAATTTCAGAGCCAAGATTATTGCTGAAGTTTCTGCAACCTGAGTTGTAGACAAGGTGATGCTATGATCATAATGATCCATTCTGAATTTAAGCTATATTAATTTTCCTCTCAGCCTAAGATCTCCCTGACTGCTACTGGAAGCTTCTGTGAACCTCCTTCGGCCATGTGGCTGTTTCCTAGGCTGTTCCTACTCATGTTCTCCTTCCTTCAGCAGTTTAATAAGATGCTAGATAATTCATTTTTTTCTCTCTGGAAAACTGGAATTTCTCTGTTTGGATCCGAGTATTCCCATGACAGAGGACAAGGCCCCAGAAACAGTTTTAGTGACTTAATTAGGGGAAACTGTACATGTTCCTTTATCATTCATGTTGGAGTGTGTTTTAAGAGTTAACCTCAGAAACAAGGAAATTATGTATCTGCGTAAGAAGAAAACAACTATGGGCTCTAAAACAAATATAAAAAAGTGTTATGTAGAATAAAATTGTATGTTCTGATATAACTGTATATATTAATGAGATGTTTAGAAGATTCTTTAGTTTCATCAGCTTTAAAGAAGAATGTGTGGGGATCCAGATTACAAGTTAGTATCTCCTAACCTGGAATTCAGTGTTGCTCAGTTTCTTATGCCTGGAATTTTCTCTTGCTGTGAAACACAAAATAGTAAGCTCTTCACTGCACATTTGTAATGTATTTTAGAGGCAACAACAAATCTGGACTTGATTTTTAACATAAATTGTACTGTATTTATGAAGTAGGGAGACCTTCTGGGAATCCACACTACTTTGGTGTAAATCTTCAACATGCATTGTAAATGCTCAGAGACATACAGTGTGTCAATGCAGGGTGGATAAAGGTTGCAATTTCAGATACCTTCAATAGGTATGAATCTGTAAGGACTTTCTTGGTTTAAGTTATGCAACATACTCAAATGTTGTACATACTTTGTATCAATTTAGATTCCCTTTTGTATGCATATCTGTCTGAATGTATCTTATTTTTGGCTCATAAAACTCCAGTCTAGGCACCTGAAAAGAGAATATGGTCTTCAGTGCAGTGAGAACCTCAGCAAAACAGAGCTCTTTTTCTGAATTTTTACTTGTAAGGTGCTACCTACTTTCTTTACAAGTAAATGTAATTATTTGAACATCTAACCATCCACATTTCTGCAATGCAGAATTTCAAATATATCTCAATAAGTTAATTATATCTGCTGTTCTTGTTTCTGCTTTTATGCTGAGCAGAATGTCAGCAGGTAACATCCCATGCCTTGGTGGCACTTTTTTGTAGTTCAGCAGTACTAAATACAGGCCAGAGTGCGACTTTTTTAGTAGGCTCTTTTTTTTTTTTACAAACCTTGTTTTATTATTTCACTGTGTGGTGGTGAGAGTGACTAGTGTCTCTCAGTTCTTCCCACAATTTAAATTTCTTACGTACACAGACTAAACTAAATGTGAGTAGCCTCCTCTCTTGTCTGTTTGAGAACACTGCTGTTCAGGTTTGCTAGTATATGTGACCTGCTTTGATCATATTGCAGTAAGAGAACTATGTCAGTGATTTTAGAAGCATTGGGTACAAGTTGATTTGCAGATTACTTTGAGTCTTTCTAGACTGAAACTTTTTCATTTAATTACCTACATTTCTCCAAAAGCTCATTTAAAACTTTTATTTCATGTCAATGTGGCATAGTAGTAGCTCTTTCTGTAGGCTGATATCCTTAGTTAAATGAAATGTAGTTTTCCATAATAGATTCACAATACTTGGGAAATCTTTGTTCCTCTTCTTGTCTCTTAAGCAAGTGATATTTGTGATAGCTTTAATATTTGTTGTTTACCCGACTTCTTGCTGTAATAATTGCTCTTAGAACTGATATTCGTGTATAATATAATTTAGATTTTTGTTTAAGCTAGCTGTAACCTGAGTTCTTTCTAAAACTGTTCAAAGCCTCTGGTCATGCACTTTTTCCACTTTACACCCACTTCATGTAGAAATGTCACCTAAACAGATGTTCATACACTCCAGACCTTCAAAAATGTGTATGTTTTCTACTAAAACAGTCTGACTGCTGGCCACAAACCAAATGTCAGTCTGAGAAAACAGTGTATTGGAAAGGGGGTATTGAATATGCATGATGTATATGTGTGCTACGTGTTTTTAAGAACACCTGCCAAACTGCTACAGATATAAGAGGTACAGGAAAACATTTGGCATCAACCTACTCTTTTGGAATTTTTCCTCTTGTAGGTAGTAGAAAATATTCGCTTCTTATGCAACAGTTGGTTTTCTTTAGGTCAATACAGAGTTGAAGATTTTCTGGTTTTCCTTTTTTTGTTTTGTTTTCTGTATTGTGGGTGTTTACCTTCTGCTAGTTTTAATTTCTTGCTTTGAGCTTGTCCAGTCATATTCCTAGGGCAAGTGGGACATTCCCTGAGGCATGATTAATGGGGTAGCTATATTCATTCTGGACATTATCAGCTCAACTGGGTTCTTCCTTTCCCCTGGAAGATGTTTTTCTATGTTTTCTTGATTATACCATTTTCACACAGTTCCAATGAGGGAAAGCTCGTGATCATGCTGAATACCCTTCTAACAGGCACTTTTCTGAGTTGAAATTTTAGCGGGTGTCTGTTTCCATCTTTCACATGCCCGTATGCTCAGTACATGTTGAAAACAACATAGTCAATACAAGTTCTTTTACCTTAGTTCACTCTGACTTCTTTTTTGGTTTAACTACCACCACTTCTGGCAACATGTGGCCTTGTATTCCAGTTGTCAACATCAATTAAATATAATAGTCCATTTGCTTTCCTTCAGACTGATAGCTGTTTCCGAGTTTATACTGCCTATCATTCCCCATGAAGAATTTCTCTCACTATAGTCATTATCTTTCCACATTTTTCACACTTGACTGGTGTTTTTGCACACCTTAAAGTGATAGTATACACTGTCATTCTTATCTCTTTTCCCAAACATTCTTTCTTATTTTACCTTTCCTGTGGTCCAGAGCTTGTTTTCTACGTGTGTCGACTTTGAGAGAAGCTTTGGGAAGCATTTTGTATTCTTTGTCATGTTTTTTCTTGTCTATCTTGGTCATGGAGTCAGCAAAACTGACCTTTTCCCATCGGTTTCATTTTGAGTTCCATGCTCTCTCATATTTGGCTTATTTTTACCGCATTGTTAAGTGTAAACTGTGAACTTTCAATCCTTGAGGAACTGGGATTAACCATGCAGCTTAGTCCCTGCAGTGGTGTACTATCTTCCTCTCTCGTAGCTCCTCAAAAAACGCTGATCTTAGAAATAATTGCTTCTGGTACTTGCTTCTGGTTTTCATCTTATTTTTGCTTCACCTCTTTGTTTAAAAATGCATAAGTTGCATTTCTCTTTTTTTTATGCTGAGACTGTCCCTTTCAGAATTCTGAGTTGCAGAACACAGTAGCTGTTGGCTAAAAATAAAGATGTAAAATATGGAGATAATCTTGGAAACCGGGGAGTACTTCAGTTCTTTTTTTTTTTTTTTTTTTTGTAAATGCAGTTATCTGACAATTTAACTGGCCATACCAAAGTACTGTGGAAAATAATACAGAGAGCAACTTAGCCATTAAGTCTGTGCCTCAGGGAAAGATGATTTGGTTGACGTGGTCTCATCCTTAGTTACAGTGTTGTGTTGCAGTGCTCCCCTTAGGTATCTTTTTAAGATTTCCTTTTGCTAGTATTTCATATGTGAACAGTTCTACTTTGAGGCAGGAAGAATCATTATTCCTTAGATTAATAATATTACTACAGTGCCCGAAGACCTTGGCAGGTATCTTTTTTTATTTTACATTTTTCTCAGCAGAGATGTTTGGAGTCTATTGGAAGTGCTGATACACAGCCCATTGCTCTTTCAGCTGTTATACTGTAAATCTCAGTCTGTCTCTGGACCATATTCTTGACAGAAAACACAAACTTTTTTTGGAATTTCTATAATGAGGGGTGATTGAGCTGCCCTCGTATTCTCCCAAAATACCTATTTTAAAATAGTGCCTTACAAGCATTTCCAGTACTCTTTTGATTCTTCCTCAGATGATAATGTATTATTTTTGTGTCTTGGGTCAGGGCCACCAGCACGTGGTCACAACCCCCTTCCCCCCCCCCTCCCGGCAAGATGGGGAAGGATAAGAAAAAGTGGAACCTCATGAGTTCACAACGGATTTTTAATAATACCACACGAGGAAAGCAAAAGAAAGGAAAATATATCAATAAGACAAGATATAGAATACAATGGAAACACTGATACAATGAATATCTCACTACCAAGGGCCTCACAAAAGAGACCCCCCTCCCGGTTAGCTTCCCCTTATATCCGGGCATGACATCAGCATGGTATCCCTTTGGCTATGCCCACCTCCCAGCTTCTGTGAAGAATTAACCCTATCCCAGCTGGACCCAAGACATTTTGTCTATTTGAATACAGATTCCAATGGAAGACCTCGAAGCAGTACTTCACTCATAGCCAATTTCTGTGTTGCAGGTTTCCTATTTTTCTTCCACTCTTTCCATCATCATATTCTCTTCTGCATTTTTTACACTACCAAGACAGACACAAACAGAACTACTTTGTTGACTTGCAACAAAGGCTGGTCAGTCTTACCTCTGTGCCTGGCAAGGTCATGGAACAAATCCTCCTGAAATCTATGCCAAGGCACTTGGAAAACAAGCAGGTGATTGATGACAACCAACACAGCTTTACCAAGGGAAAATCGTGGCTGACAAATTTGGTGGCCTTCTATGACAGGGCCACAGCATTGGTGGATAGAGGAAGGGCAACAGACATCATCTACCCGGACTTGTGCAAAGCTTTTGACACAGTCCCACATGACATACTTGTCTCTAAGTTGGAGGGACATGGATTTGATGGAAGCATCACTTGCTGGATAAGGAATTGGCTAGACGGCCGCACTCAGAGAGTTGTGGTTAATGGCTCAGTGTTCAAGTCAAGACCGGTGACAAGTGGTGTTCCACAGGGGTCAGTACTGGGACCAGTGTTGTTTAACATCTTTGTTGGAGACATGGACAGTGGGATGGAGTGCACCCTCAGCAAGTTTGCCGATGACACCAAGCTGTGTGGTGTGGTGGACACGCTGGAGGGAAGGGATGCCATCCAGAGGGACCTTGACAGGCTGGAGAGGTGGGCCCATGCAAACCTCATGAAATTTAACAAGGCCAAGTGCAAGGTCCTGCACGTGGGTCGAGGCAATCCTAAGCACAAATACAGGCTGGGTAGAGAATGGATATAGAGCAGCTCTGAGGAGAAGGACTTGGAGGTATTGGTGGATGAGAAGCTGAACATGAGCCGACAGTGTGTGCTTGCAGCCCAGAAAGCCAACCGTGTCCTGGGCTGCATCAAAAGAAGCATTAGCAGCAGGTCAAGGGAGGTGATCCTCCCCCTCTACTCTGCTCTCGTGAGACCCCACCTGGAGTACTGTGTTCAGATGTGGGGCCCCCAACATAAAAAAGACGTGGACCTGTCGGAGAGAGTCCAGAGGAGAACCACAAAATAAATCAAAGGGCTAGAGTACCTCCCCTATGAGGACAGGCTGAAAGAGTTGGGGTTGTTCAGCCTGGAGAAGAGAAGGCTCCGAGGAGACTTAATAGCAGCCTTCCAATACCTGAAGGGGGCCTACAGGAGAGATGGGGAGGCACTCTTTATCAGGGAGTGTAGTGAGAGAACAAGGGGTAACGGGTATAAGCTAAAAGAGGGTAAATTTAGACTAGACATTAGGAAGAAATTTTTCACTATGAGGGTGGTGAGACACTGGCACAGGTTGCCCAGGGAAGCTGTGGATGCCCCATCCCTGGAGGTGTTCAAGGCCAGGCTGGATGAGGCTTTGAGCAACCTGGTCTAGTGGAGGGTGTCCCTGCCCGTGGGATGGCGGTTGGAACTCGATGATCTTTAAGGTCCTTCCCAACCCATACCATTCTATGATTCTATGAATCATGTATCTCGTAGAAGAGCTTGATGATGTGGCATCACAGAAGAGTCGGAGCAATGTTATTGATGCATCCTTTAATTCGAGCTTCATTTTTTTCCCTTTTACAGTAATTTCAATTTCACTACTGAATGAGAAAAATAGGAGTTCTATTGGAATTGTTCTCCATAAAATTACTAGACATGATGCTGAAAAGTGTCATGAAATCTTAAGCCTCAAAAAACCCAGTGTTTTCAACCAGGAGGTGCCGGTCAAGTTATGATGCCAAGAAAGAAAGGAAATCTGACTCTATAGAGTCTGTATCATTAACGTATCATTTAAAATACTATTTTTTTTGGAGCTAACACAATAATGGGAGAGAGAATAGTGTAGATAATCTTAAGTCCCTTCAGATGTTTGGAACCCTGAGTTGTGCAGCACCAAACATGCCTCCAACCAGCCTGCATCACATTGTGCCGGCCCTGCCTGTAGAAAGGGTTACCCCATTTTGGTCATTTGAGCAGCTAATGGCTTTTCCTACAAGAAAACAGCTCTGTTCATCATTTCTACTCTCTACTAGAAGAGAGGATGTTCACATGAGAACTTCTTGCTGCACTTCTAAATAAAGGCAAGGCGATGGAGGCCGTGTAATTGCTGGAACCAAGGGGGAGTTGCCTGCAGGATCCACCTTTACAAAGAGCTGAATGAGGTTATCCTGTGGGAAAGAGATTTGTGCAGTGCAACACTGTCCTGAAGGCTAAGCTGTACATGCAGCGCAGCACAACACAGCACGGCACAGTCCTGGCCCTACTCGCATTAGCTGTTGTGTGGATAACTAACTCCTCCATGTTCAATGGTCTTCTGGTCAGGATCACTACAAACCATTATTTTTAGAAACAGTTAACAATTGTCTATGTTTGCTATCTTTCTTGCTAACAAAAAGGCTGAAGATCATACTGGCTTGGAAGATAAAATGGCCTTTCAGCCATTAAGTGGCTCCCCCAGTTGAGGGTTGAGACATAGAAAAGAAGTAGTAAAAAGTCTTGGCCTCATCCCTTGCCTGTGGTGTTCTTGCTTGGTGAATAAAGGATTCAAGTCACTACACTGTCAATCTGTCAGCTTCTCTGTTCATGAAGAAAGGACTCCAAAACTGCCTAAGTAGGATGTGAGCATTTAAGAAGATCAGGTTCTTCTGAAAATCCCAGACTAAGGTCAAATGGTTTTGATGGATGTCAACATTTTCTCCCTGTTTTCATGAAAGAAAAAGAAAAAAAAAGAAAGAAAAGCTCTCTTCCTGTATATTTTTCTCTTAGTGGGAACAAAATATCACTGTTGTATATAAGCTTTTATTTTTGCCCAGCTCACTAGTTGCTTAACTGTACTCACTGAGGAAATTTACATTCTGTCCATCTCAGAATTAGACATGCCTGGCCTATTTTGATGATGGGTGTCAGGATGACAGCAGATGTTTCAGTGGTGCAGTACTGTAATACATCTCCAGACTGAGAGTTAACAGCAGTTTGTAAACTTGTTTCTTGATTACTATTATTATATGCTTTGGGTATAGAAAACTGTTTTAATTATACTATAACTAGGCTGTGATATGAGTAATAACTAACTTTTAGCTTGTTAGGTAGCACTAGAGCTCAAGTGTTTTACAGAAAAACTAGGAAAACGAAGAGTCAGAGACCCTGAGTGAAAGGGAAAAAAATCCAATTTTACCCCACTCCAAAAATTCTGTTTATTTTTTCCCTAGTGTCTGTTCAAACTGAATAGTTAAAGTTGAAAAGACAGTTTGATTTGGGCTTTCTTTTTCAAAATCACTTTTCTTATGGAATAACTTGGGAGAAGGATTGTGTCACTGTCATTATATAGTATCTGCACATGTGGCCAGCTATCCTTTGGGGATGGCTGTTACAGGTAATAGATGCTGTTTCTGAATGAAGATCTATTGGGCCAAATGCTGCCCTCAGCTATGTTGGTGGAACTGCCAATGCATTAAAGCCCATGAAATGAGTGATTTTCCAGTCGTATAACTGAGGGCAGGTTTTGTACTACTGTATTGTAGTATATAGGCCATTTAAGAAAAACATGAAGTCTTCTGCTTATAACCTCTAGTAAAAGTACATGGAGTCATCTCGCAGAATGAAGCTCCTTTGTAGAATGTTTTTGCCATCTCAGCCACTTGATAACTGTCCAACTGATTCTTATTTCATTGTGTTGTTATTACATTTCATACTATAGCCCTGAGAACGTGCTCTCTTAATATTTAGAGGTATTTTAATCTATAATTTTTTCCCCAGAGAGCATGCATTGAAGAACTGTAGTGACTAATAATTAGGTGAAAAATTATCTTGACAGGTTTATTTTTATATTAAAGTGATTAAAATTATTTGGTTTTTATGTTATATTGCCATTTTAAATGTACAGAAATTTGGGAAATTTATGGAAATGTCTACAAAAATTGCTTCTAATGTTTGCAGTAGAACAATTCATCACTGACTTCCTTTTTTTCCTATTAAGATCTCAGTCATTTTCTCTTTCAAGAGTTATGAAGATTTGAGCTGTGCTGAATCTTATACTCTCAGGTAGAGTTCTTGTGGTGAAACTGTACACGACAGAGCTGTGGTAATCTCAATCCATTCTGGTAATCCAAAGTGCTGTCAGGATAAATCACCTGAATACTCAATTGCCCAGGTCAGCCCTGAAAACCATGGAGCCTTTCTTACCTGTGAACCACTGCTGGAAATCCTTTCCTCTTGTGCTAGTGATACATTCCTGTGTCTTGTTGCCAAAAGCCTTATGAAGCTGAGAACATTGGCTTTCCCTTTCTTGCATTCCTTGCCATTGTAGATTTCCATGATGTGCTTTGATGTGTAACAAAATATTTATCAATGCTCGTATTTAAACTATCGTTGTCGGTGCCTGGGTGAACATCACTGGGATGAAGTGGAAATTAATGTAGCACAGCCATCATTTCAGGCTTTCTGCCTGCTTACTCAATTGTATTTGCATGCATCAGTCCTTCTTCTTGTTTTAAATCTTTTCTTTGCATCTGAAGCAGACAGATGTGTTTCAAAAATCAAAACAAAACTGCAAGGCTCTTTCATGGTCATTACACTTGAGCAAATGCTGATCTTATGTAAATTCATCTTGGCTTCTACGTGTGATGGGTAAACCATAACCTGTCTTCATTTTGGGTTTGTTTCACATATTTGGCAAAGAATAAGTTGTAGACCTCTGAAATATAATAGGAAAAAAAAAAAAAAAAGAAAAGAAAACTTTCCCATGTGAAATCTTGCAGTCAGCTTCTTGTATCATCAGGAAATAGGACAGCAGGAGTTTGCTTTGTGGCATCAGGTTTTCTGATATGCAAATTTTCAAATGTTCTAACAGTTTAGAAGCTCAATGAAGTTTATTGTTAAGTGGAGATGATAGCTCTTCTAGCTATATAGGGAGGTATATAGTTTTACTGGTGCCTTTCAAACACATCTATGTCCTTCTAAAAAAAGCCTGCCAGAAATTATTCTTGCTATCGTTGATCCATTATCTCAACCTATGAGAATAGTTTTTGTTTCTTTTCTTTGTCTATGGAGGTTTTATGTTGTTTTGAGGGGTTTTGTTTTGTCTTGTTTTCACAGTCAAAGAATTTCATAGCTTTTTCAGTCTAAAGAGTACCTTAGATTAAAGTTTTCTTGTAACTTTCACACCAAGTTCTTCTGGAACATGCCTAGAGATCCATGTGGATATACGTTAGAGATGCTTTCACAGCTTGATTATCTTCTTGGTACAGACCAGTCTCCAGTTCATTCTGTTAGAGTTAAAAAAAAAAAAATCTTTAGCAAGGAATATTTGGAGGCCATGGGATATTTTTTTTTTTTAAATCTGGCATTAATGGGTACTTTACCACTTCAGAATAAAAACATCTTATTGACTTTTGGTCCTAATTCTGGCTAGTCCCCCTTTTTCCTCCCATCAATATGGCTTGTTTACATCTGGATTTTATTGATTAAGACCATTGTACAGTAACATGATCCAGACTGACATGAATAATGAAGTGATTGATTTCTATTCTTGGCATGACTGTGAAACATTTTTCAACTCTATCTGTGACCGTTTAATTTTAGGAGTTTTTTAAACTGAGCTATTTCTGTGTCTAGACAGTACCCAACCCAAAAGGCACTAATTTCAGTGGGGGTCCATCCAGCTAGCACTCCAGAAAACCAAATGCAATCCCGAGTAAAATAGTAAGATCTAACAGAATGGCTCTGGGTGAGCGCTTCTTAGAAATGAGAATATTCATAGTGTGAATGAATCTGGATACCTTACCATTGGGAAAAACAATTCTGAGATGCAGAACAATATAGGCTATGTATTGAAAGTGGTCAGGAAATAATCTGTTTCCAGGGAGAAATTAGCAGGTCCTACCAGCTTTTAAAATTAATTTCTTTTTCCCCTGGAATTTCTTTATGGTGTCTACAAGCTGTAAATACCCATGAGCCTGTGATGTTCTCTTGTTTGTTTACCTGGTGCATATATGGAAGTTTCTTCTTTGCACCAACCTTTATGACATTATTTTAGTAAATTTTCAGTTTTTATCAGCCTCTTTCACTTTCCTACGACAAAAATCTTTGCATTCGAATGATATGGACCTCTCAGGAAATATTTCTTTGAGGGAGGTGGTCCATTTCAGTTACTCTGCTGAAGAAGGAAGTCTTTGCTACAAGAACGATATTCTATCTTAAACAAAATTAAATTTTTAAATGGACTTACATGTTTCATAATGTCTATGCAGTAATTTATAATATTGGAGAAAGATGATAGCACAAATAAGATTCCACACCATTAAATCTTCTGCTGCAAAGTTGTTTTTGCACTACAGACTTTCTTGTATTTCTGTGATAGTGCAGTAGTAGTAAAAATCTTAACTCATTGGGAGTTTAGCATACCTGTTGTATTTAACAAAAGTTAACATTAGCTCAACATTAGCTCAATCATTTCAGTAGATGTCTCATCACCTGTCCATCTCTTTCCTTTTGTCGCTTTCCTCTCCTTCTCCCAATTTCGGATGTAGTTTCTCTGGGCAGGTCTTCGTCTGCAGCAAACACACTCTGTAAGAATAACAAAAGAACAGTCACTTGCATTCCTGTTTGGGTTTCCAGTGAGGACAGTATGTGCATTGCAAACTTGCATGGCGTGCAAGGATGCTTAGTGCGCACAGAGACTTAAACTTCTTCAACCTGAAAATGTGAAAATTCTGTTTTTTAACAGTTTATAACTCAGTCAAAAATGCAGACTGATTTTTCAGTGGAACAACTGGGTGAACTTTTTGACAGCTGCTCTTAGGCAAGGATATGCAACCCTGCTTTCAAATGGTTAAACAGCAGGACTTTAAAGGTATGCTTTGTCAAAATGTGAGATTTGAGATTTGATGTTATAAAAATGTAATTTCCCAAAACTGTTTTTTAAATTACTATTCAGACTGTGCTTTCCCAAAAAGCAATGTCTTGAGGCAGACATCCACCATAGACAACATCAGCTCAAGTAGATATGTCTTGGCAAAGTTTTTTTATAAGCAACAGAAAATGACTTCCTTCAGAGGGAAATGATGGGCTCCCTGAAAGGGGATAGCACGAAAAACCTGCTTCTGAAAAAGAAATGACTTAACACAGTACAAGGTGTGCTTAATAATTAATTCATCATTGGTAGTTAGAACTTAAATAGCTTAATCAGTATTCATATATGTATCATTGCAAATGTTCTTTAATATGACTAGATGGTTCAGAAAAAAAACTGCCAAAAGAACAATAAATAAATTGTCAGAGTACTCTTTTTCATAAAAATCCCCTATTGTTAATAAAAATCTTTATTGAACAGATATACAAAGCAGAGTAAAAGCTGTGCTGTATCTAGCGGGACCAAAAATACTCTCCTAGGCAATACAGGGGTTAAATGTTTTTTGTTCTCATTAATAGTTGCAGAAGGCAATGGTCCTTCACTAATTGGCAGATACTGGCTTAACAAAACAAGGCTGGACTGGAACACAAAACAGCACATGTTGTATAAGAAGTGAAATTAAGAGAAAATATACATCAGTTGATGATACAGATATTACTCATTTGAAATCATAAGGTGAAAACTAAAAGTGATATAAGAGGACATATATACATTTCCTTGGGTTCATCCCTATTTCTAATGACTTCTGATCTTTTTCAGAATTACACAATTTGGAAATACTGCCTGCGCTGGTTTAGTGAATGGACTTTTTCATTTAGTCATGTTTAAGGATGTGTGTCTTTTATATCCTAAATGTAAGAATGTGAAAGGAAAGGCAAAAATTGTAGGTTTGACTGGGTTTAACCAAATTTCTTTCTAAAATAGTATGTAAAATAGAGTATAAATAGTGGATTCACCTCAGACATATGAGACAGCATTAGTGTTGCATTGTATATGGTCCACTGAATACAGGCAAGGATTACAGGTATGAAAACGAGCTGTGCACTACAGTTAGCAGCCTTGTCGTAGCCCAAAACATAAAAGTATTGGGTTCTCTACCTTTGCTTTTAAAGTTTGTCTTCTGCTATACGAGTGGTATAGTATTAACTACCAGAAACAGAGGAGATCATCCTGGAGACTACAAACAGTTCTGAGGTTGTTACAAAAATATGGATTTAAGTTAAGACATTAAAGTTAAGACAGAAAAGCATTGTATATTCCAGTATAAATGGGGAGGCAGAACACATAGAATAAAAAAAAAAAACCTAACTTTCCCTGGAGTTGCCTCTCAAGAAAAGCTGTATAATATGTTGTCTAAGACTAAATATAATACTAAACATGCACTAATATGATGCAAGATGAAGTATAAACATCAGCATGATATAACAAAAAAGAAAGACTTTGCTTCTGTTATACTTTGTTGGATGGTTTTACGTGAAGATAGAAGAAGATAAATTGGTTGATGTAGACTCTGTAGTTATCATTACGAACAGTACCATGGACCTAGATTTAGTGGCCAGGAGACTTCACTGCATGGTCATTCTGTCAAACATACCCCCTGCTGACATTGCAGGGGAGGTGGAACTCTTGGTTGTGTGTGTGAGCACTCATGTTTATTCCAGCTGTCTGCAACTGGTGGAAGGCAAACATTACTGCCGCTAATATTCTTGAGGCATTGCTTGATATGCTTGCTGAGATGAAACACAGGCAGGGACTATTTCACCTCAGTTTTCTCTGAGGAATTGTAAATTACCCTCGTGAGATATTCAGTAACACGCACAAGATTGGCTGTTTATTAGCCTGTTTCAGGTGGGTTAGTGTAATGGCTTCTACAGAAATTCTCACTCCTTGTAATTGAAAATACACGTCCTGGAGCACCAATATATGAGCTTTAGTGCAGCAGGCTTTAAGGGGGAAAGGAGTTTTGCCAGCCAGCAGAGGAAGGGGCAGAACCTCTCCCCTTTAAGATGCAAGCTACAGCTGGACTAGAGGATTATATTTCTACCAGCAATCTGACAGGAACTGCTGGGTCAGAAAGTAAGGGAGGGAGACAGTGGGACAGAAGGAAGGGGATTGTTTCTCTAGCTATATCTGGACAGAAATTGAGAAGGCTTCAGTGTCCTTCGTCACTTTGGTTTCCTCATTTGAGATTGTTTGGAAATTTCTTCCCCAGTGGTTCTGTCTTGCGCAGCCAGAATAAGAACTATGTCTGACGATTTGCTGTCTCATACATATCAACCTTTCCCTTCTACTGAATGCTTATCATCATTGTCTTTTATTATGGATAAAAAGAGATTACCCCTTGCCATCGTACTGATTGCTGTCATTTCCACACATAGGTAAGTGATTTGTTAAGTAGGAAGTTTCAGACAGGCAGGCATTCATGGAAGGGGTTTTAGTCCTCTGCTTAGTGATGGCTGGAAGTGATTTTAGGCAGCAGGTAATAACAAAGGTGAGAATATACTGAGCTCCTAAAGTCATGTGAAAGACATTGATTTTCAACCTTATCAGTGACTCTTATGTGATGGGAGAAAAGCAGAATCAAATTAAAAGGTGGATATGCTGGTAGGACATGCCTGGAATAATCAAATGAAAATTACAATCTTCAAAAATCTAGTTCAATGCACTACCGAAGTCTCAGCCAGTTCAGCAAAGATGTAGATTTATTCAGCCTCGCTTGTTGCTTTTCTTTCTTGCTTAGATTGAGACAGATTGTATTTATTGCTTAGGCCAGCACTACACAAAGCTACAGCAGGTTCATTCCATAAATGTCAGTTGATTTTATGAGCTCACATTTAACAAAAGAAGATGCAGAGTAAGAAACTCACAAATATTCATGCATAGACCAAACATTTGTCAAAAATTACAGAGGTAGAACAGGAATAGTAACATCTTTAAAAATACTGCTTTGAGATTAAGGGAGAAATAATAAAGGAGGCTACTGATCAGATGTTGCTCCAGATTTAAGGAAAGAAAAAGAACAGGTGGTGTTGGCAGCACACATACAAAGTCACGTACACTTTATTCTGAGAACAACAGCATGCAAGACTTTGAGGCTATGTAGGCAAACTGAAGAAATTCCAAAAGTACGTGCTGGCACACACGGGAGAGGACAGACGCTTAGCCAACACATATTCTGGACTCTTCCTTTATTCCTCTTGTCCCATCTGTATCCAATATGTAGTTATGTAGATATCTGTTTGATTATTTTTTGTTCTTCATCAATCCACTATATAAATCATAAACCAAAACTGTGATAGTATCTTTTGTACAACAATCAGAAATCTATCCCTTGTATGATGCTGCCTATCACATAAGATTTCAGTAGTGTTATAAAAAAAGCACTTTTCCCTGAGCCTCTGAGTTCCTTTATGGGAGACAGCCTTATCTTCTAGTCTTTTTGTAACACTAGACAGAAAATAATTTTTCTTCTGATATGACTTGGTGTCTAAGACTAAATTTCTGCTAGAGCTAAAGTCATGCCAATGCACATGCTGCCTGCAGGGCAGGATTCTTATTATTCTCTTGGAGCAGCATTGTCTTCCGGAATAGCTCTGCATTTCAGGCCTTGCTTAACATCACATAGATCTACGTTCAGTGAAAGAGCAATATTCCTACTGTTACAAAGATTTAATTCTGAGCACTATCAGGAAAAACTTTTTTTTTTATTTCTACTTTGTTGGTAATTTTAGGGACAACTCCAAGGAAGACAGAAATCTCCTCACAACAGATATTAATTATCATGATAGATTATTACTTAATGATAAAAAGGGTGATGAAAGAGAATACACATGCATATAAAGATACTGTAAACCCAGTGGAACCCAACAAAACAAATTTCAGTGTTGAAAAGAGATTACAGTTCTCATTTGTAATTTTCCTTTTATGATGAAATCTGACTCAAGAGCAGAATTTCTATAATTGTCATTGATGCTTAGATCAAATTTGAATTGTTCCTTTAAAAATTGCCCCTAATCCTTTCCAAACTCTTCATGGAACTCAGTTAAATGTTTTCTGATACAGTGATATTTCAGACAAGGATTGAAATATGTAGGTGGGCTGTTTTCTCAGATTATACTAATTTTTTTTTTAGGATTAAGAAATGGAAAGGACTATATTTTATCACTACATTACCATACTAGAACTTCTATATATTGTAAACTACAGAGTTTTACAGAGACTACTGCTCTGCACCTGCTCAAACTGGAGTGTGTCTGTAGTGTGAACAGTTCATTAAGACTAAAGCAAACAGGTATTTTGTGCTAGTACAGAAAGAATCCCCCAAAGATTTCTCCTACTCCGTAATTAATCTGTATTGCCTTCATTGTGCAGTGGTGCTTTGTGCACAAGTATGTAACACCTCCACTAAGCAAAGACACCACCACGTACAACATGGTAGACAAGCTGTCAGGTCTAGCACGCACCGTATGTTGTCAGCATACAGTAATGACAGGTCAGGCTTCAGCGTTCCGTGAGCGCTGGCAGGGACAACACGACCTTTTCCAGGTTTGCTTAGTAGCAAGTAGCTTTCCCCAAACCTGCTGCTGTTCTGGGCTGTTTGCCCAGAAGTCTTCCCAAGAAATGCTAATGCCTGAGAGGAAGAGGAATCGTCCTCCACATGCCCCTCTGTAGAGAGAGTATCAGACTCAACTGCGAAACTGTGCCTGGTGTTTGTCTCTGCAGTGCTTTAAAGTAGACCTGCAAACCTGACAAAATGGCAGTGTCTCTGAAGTGCAGCGGAAGCATCTGTCGGGCTCAGGTGGCTGATCATGCTAACCAGCGATGTGTGTAAGGAGTGAGAGAGGAAAGAGTAGAAAGACCTGTAATAAGTAAGGCAGAGACTTGATATTCATTTTCTCACAGCAAAATTATGATTTTTGTGCCACTGTTGATAAACTGTTGCTGTGCTTAATAAACCTCAGCCACACAATAGCAGATGAAATTGATACAGATTAAAAAAAAAAAAAAAAAAAAAAAAAAAAAAAA
>WKFP01014331.1:608195-629443 GCA_011057875.1 Pterocles orientalis
TTATTACAGAAAGGCATATATTATTCTACACACGTCAATCAATGGTGGCTTAAAAGTGACTCATAAAATTGATTTTGCATGAACAAGTATTTGCATATTATGTAAGAAGGAACAAAACAAAATATATAGGGTAATATATGAAATTACCTCAAGTATTTCTCCTTGGTTTCATGTAAAGGGTCTTTTAATTAATAACACGTGGGATTTGGAAGCATTGCATTTCTTCTAATCAGTTGGTGCTGAAGTAAGAAGAAATTCTCTAATGTCTTTTGTTGAGGCTTACACAAATTCTAGATGGCACCTTAATATAGTGCTCTTCCTGTTTTGGAGAGGGAGAGAACAGCTTATCCGATGAAGAATGCTACCTCCCACCTGTGCTTCTGTTGTACTCTCAGGAACATTCTGCCTTGTGCTTGCTGGTGAGGACTGAAAGGTATCCACACTGCTCAAGGTGTTTTCTCTTTTAGGGAGATTGTAGAGATTCTGCACATTTATAGTTTAATACTTTTGTGATCATGGAATTACATACCGTTATATTGCACACAGCCCATGGGGAAGAGTTAAGGTTATGGTTTCAACTCTGAATCTTGCATTTGCTGGCTAGTGAGCAATTAATTTATAATGTTACTTGCATTTTAATACCTTTGGGCTGATCCTGAACCTACTAAAGAAAACAGCAAACTCCCACTTGTTAAAAAGTTGAAACCCCTGCATGTAATTCGTATAGTTGTATTGCATACCGTACATAATGATTTTATGCTTCTCTAAGCTGTTCAAAGATCAGGGTTTTTTAAGTTTTTCCTCTGGTTATGTTTAGCATGATACACCATTTAATGAGGAAGCAGAGATTTAGCAGCATTATTAATGAACAAAAATGTCAATTAGCACTGATGTTATAATGCCAGAATTCTAATCCACAACAGATGTTAATATTTATCTTCAAATCAAATAGTAAATAAGGTAAACATTCAGAGAAAATATTTCATACATCATGAAATGGTTTAGTGTCTCTGTTAGGTCTGTTCCTTGAAAATGTCATATTTTTTTCAAGTATGGGCTCCACAGCATTTTTGGTGTTATTGTCATAAATGTCCTGGATTTCCTTGGAGATTAAATAAAACCAACACAGTTTCTCACCAGCCACCCTTAGGTATACACACACACACACACACACACACACACACACAAATAATTTGTGTTTCACCCGTTTGGTGCTTATTTGTAGATTTTACTGTTTGTAAACTTCCAATTTGCTAATATTTCCATTAAGGCAAACTATCACTGATAGTATCAACACCTAACTGAAAGAGACAGGAAAATATGTGCTTTATTATAATAAATCAATTTAAAAAAATAGAAAAATATGACATACTATTTATAAATCATTAGCCTTAAATTTACTGCTCTTTTAAAGAAAAAAGCTAGACCTCCGAACAACGAACGGTAACTATGTATGCAAAAAGACAAAACATATTTGCTGATATTTAATAACTGAATTGTAAACTGATGATGCAAATATTTGTGATTTCTTTTTTTTTTTTTACTTTAAGTCTAAATTCCCTCCTGAAGATCTCAAAATGCCATGTTCGTGCCTATTCATTAATTATTCACTGTCTGTTTCATGAACGCAACAAAGAAAAAAATATTATTAGTTTAGCTTAAATATCTAGATACACTTAATGGATATCATAACGTTCACATTCCTTAAACGTATGCATAGGTAACTGGCTAAATTATTGTCCAAGAAACAATGGTGTCTGTGCCTGTCAGTAAAGAAACTGGAGCTGTGAAAAACAGGGGAAAATTTCTCTTAAATGTTCAGGTAGGGCAATAGCACTTACTGAGCTGATCTAACTCCTGATTTAATAGATAATTTCATGCTGAAGTACTACAGAATATATTTCAAAACTTGCCAGATATTGATAACTCTTCAGGAGTCGTATTCCAAATTTCTAGGAGAAACAAAGGGAGCAAAGCTCACTCTCCTTGGCAAACAGACAACTGTTGGCTTTCCTTATAAACACAATTTTACTTTGTAACATGTAGTGTTCTATGATCATGGGGATGTGGAGGAGGCTTTGTCAAACACATAGTTTACTTTTTAAATTTTTCAGCAAGTATCTCTTTGTAAAAGGCTTCCTGCAGAAACACAAAGTATGTTTCCCTCATCTAAAGAGCATGAGTGAATTGTGTTGATATCACCTCAGCACTTTCCATTTTCATAATTGCAGTTGTGGCACAAACTTGCATATTGCTTTTGGGCAGGTATCAAGGAAATGCATTGAAACAATTAACAGATTAAATTAAAGCAGGGCTAATGTATTAGGTAAAACAATTTCCTCAATCTTTATTATGACTTAAGATATACAAGAAGTCAAGTCAAGATTGCACAATAGTTCTCCATTAAGCATACAGACTAAGGACTGGATTTGAAGAGTTCAGAGTGTGTAAAGATGACGTTGACTTGGACGGAGAAAATGTTAAGTACCAAACCCTGTCATTAAGTGTTTAACTACTTTAAAAAAAAAAGGGGGGGGGTGGGGGGGAAGGGATCTCAAGAGTGTATGTGGGTCCAGTTCCAGGAGACATCTACTGGGACATCATTGAATTGGAATACTAAGAATATGTAATTCATCTGTTGGCTCTCTACATTTAGAAAAGCACCACATGGAGCTGACAAAGGAAATGAGGTGTTGAGGTCTTATCAAGAGAAGCATTTCTCAAAGCATTTTCTGTATGGGACTCTGGTCTAGAAATGTGTCCCTAGAAGAATGTTTTCTTTTTTTCACTAAATTGCTCAGATTTTTGCTCAATTGGTATTTAGTCTAAAATACCTTTATATTAATTTAGTTAAATATGCTTTACTTAGTTATTTTTAATGCAAAAATATTACAAAACTCAGTGCTTCCAGTGGTGTTATGCCTGGGCAAATAACAGCAGTTTGGGTGACTTGAAATGCAGATGTTAGTGAGTTAGGTGGTGTTGGATTGGACTTGATGATCCTTGAGGTCTTTTCCAACCTTTATGATTCTATGATTCTATGTTTACCACGGCAAAAAATCAGGCTGAGAGACAAGCACTCCATATTTACATCAGGATGTGCTATGTCATGTTTGTTAATTTAAGTTCATTCTTAGTTATCTGAGATACAGATGTTAGTTTATTACAGTGTGTTATGAATGAGAAGCAGTAACAAGAAAGTAATGAATATTAATCTTGCGTCTAACACAGATGCTACTACTTTGGCAAAAATCTTTAAAGTTGGTAGCTAAAAACAAGTTTATATTTTGATAACAATAGTCCAAAGACAGATCAAGACATGTATATGGTATGAGTTAGGGACCAGCTTAACTGGGAATTAGTTGTATCTGATTGATGGTGACTATATCATAATCTGACCTCCCCTTCAAGTAAACCAATGATATGATAATTTCTTACTGCTCCATATTTGTAAGTAGTGAAATGGAATTAATTATATTTCTCAAGTGGTAATAATTTAAAGATAGTTAACATTCATAAAACATTTGGAAGAATTGTTATAGTTTGAAATTATATATATATAGATGAGTGAACTGTACTAAGAGCTGAACTTTTCACTATGTAATTGATATATATATCTTTGTAATTACCCTTTCATTTAGCAAAAGAAAAATGTCATTTCTTTATTTGATGTAGTAGTTTAAATGAATATTGCATCATAACTTGTAATTTTGATGTTATGGTCAATAAATTGTATCATTTGTGAAGAGTACTTCTATGTAATAAAATATACAGTTGTTGATCTGCATTCTGCTGTTGTTGGTGACAATAATCACAGCTGCAGATTATGCAATGAGCATAACACAGAAAAAGTCTCTCAGAGAGCAAGGTAAGCCTTGTTATGACAAAGACAGCTAGAGCTATTTCAATATTAGCAAATGAGTGAAGGGAAAGCACAGTTAATTCACCTAATTCAAGAAGTATTTGACTGTAAGTTGTGTGTTCATTCAAAAGCTGTGTCCATGCTTTGTGAGCACTCAATGAATCCAACCACATTTCCAGCAGAGAGCACTGAAGATGACTTTTAGGTTGTCAAACTTGAGGTCAAGTTGTTGAACAATATGAGTGGCTGGTATGTATTTTAAGTGGTTGTTAGCGGGTATTTTGCTTTTAACAAAAAGGGATGAAGGGCTCAATATGAATCACCTCTTCTTTCATCTTCTGTGAATGGTTATACAGAGACAAATTACATTTTTTACCTTCCCTGAGAGCACTTGTATTCATAGCGAACCTGAACATGAAGCTCTCTAACATCTAAAATGTCTCTTTTGTCATTTTTTGTTGTTTTAGCCAAGTACAGTTTAAATTATATCTTATTTTCAGAAAACCACCATATTTCCTTCTGGTTTTTCACTCCTTTTCAATGGTTGATCTAGAGTCGCAAAAAGGTGATCGTCTCTCTTTTAGTAAGTGTGCTTTGTTATGTGTGAAAAATACTCAACATAGCTAAGCTGTTCTGTTCAGTTCCCTAAGTACATTACTCTGTTTCTGCTCTGGGATAGTATAAATAAAATATGTGGTGAACTAACTGGAGGTACTGTGTTCATTGAAAACAATCCTGTATAAAATACATGCATTTTCTGTCTGCAGTCAAATAAGGGGAGTGGTATTTCCTATGACTGTATTGAATTTCTTCAAAGGGTCATGCTTGTGTTTAAACCTTACCACAAAACCATAGAATCCACACCTTCTTAGTTACATATAAAAATACTTAAGGTATAACAAGTCCTGACTGAATATGTACTTAGCTTTAAAAAGAAAAACCTGTAAATCTTATTAGATTCCAGATGCTTTTATTTTCTGTAGAGGCCAATGTTTTCTTTTGTTCTCATAATGGGATCATCTTTAAAAGGATTTTTTTGTCTTTTAGAAGAAAATGCAAAAGCCCAAATTTACAGTGATTTGTCCCAGAAATCTTTGGGTTTCTTTTTATTATAGTATGCCATAAAATACTTGCTCATTCTTTCTCATAAGGAAAAGAACAATTCTAAGCTTTATTTTATTCTCATTTGATGGAAAATGTTTTCCATTTTAAGGCCTGTTTAAATCAGTTTAATGTCTCTTGCAAGCCTGGCTGATCAGTGGATGAAGTTAAAGAATCATCCTACTCTTTTGTTCTTTCTGGTTGTTTTTCTCCTGTCTCAGGTGGCCAAGCTAGTTCACCAAGCATCTGCACAAATTCATGTCAGAGCTAGAGACAGTGTGACAGAAGCAAAGACTCACAGAAGACAGAGCAGGATCTGCTTATGCTGCCTTAGACAATGCTGGGATTTAACATTTATCATATCGGCTTTGTCTGGGATTCATAGAAGGACTCAAACAGGTCAAAAATTGAGGCTGATGAGCTCTCGTCCTGCTTGTGCTGACATTGGGATTATGTGCCAAAATTAAGAACCATTTGAGAACCGATTTGGCCGAAAGCCCTACCAAAAGCTTGCTACACAAACTCGCAGGAGAGAGAGCAGGCAACAACCTGCTAAATAGCGAATCTGTGCAAAATCCTGCAAACAGCAAGGGCCAAACCTGACAACTGCTAGTTTCCTTCAAAGAACAGATGGACTGGAATTCAGGTAAATTGCCACATATATTTTCTGCTTAGGCGTGAATACAGCAGGGAAACCTGTGGCTCCTTATATAAACATCAGAACTTTAACTGTCTTTAAGGAAAAGATTTTCACCTCGAATTACTTATTCTTCCAGCAGTGTCTCTAACAGGGCAGTGCAACAAGGAACACACACAGAATTTTGAACTTCTTTCTAAACTCACCTTAATCATATGAAAAATCTGTCTGGTTCATGTAAATTTTAAATTGCTCTTTAAAATTGCCTTCTTTTCTGGGAAACCTCCTCACAATTTTCTTCAGATTTCATCATTGGGAATTAAAATGTCCTGAGAATTGTGTTAACCTTATGAATTCCTAGTGTCAAGAGTTTTTCCAAAAGCAATATGACATTGTGGCTCCTGTTTGTTTTTGTTATAAGTAGAAGCTGGGGGCATTTTACTTCTGTTTTGGAACCATACAGTATAATGGAATGCAGTCTCATTTTTTAAAATATATATATATCACATGGAGAAACCCTAAAGGTAAAGAAGATTGAATCAAATAACTGTCTAATTCTCATCAGCATGCCTGTCAGAAGAAAGGATATGTAATTTTTATTACCTACTAATGGGATTTCAGATGCAGGGGAAGACGAATCACGTTATTCTTGTAGCCCACAGAGAAGGCTTCTGTCAGGCACCCAGGCAGGCACAGGTGATTTTAGCTGTGGAAGTTTCAGCTTTAAGAGCTGAATGCAGCTGTGAAATAAGGAATGATTCAAGTTATACATGCAGCAAATGTATTAATTTGTATAAATTCCTCTTTGACAGGAAAAAATCGTGGGCAACGGAGAACTGAATATAAAGATATTTTTAAAAACACATAGTCTGTCTTGCCTTACACCCACAGAATCACAGAATCACCCACCTGTTATTTTTCCCCTGAGAAAAGCTCACAGTCTGTTTCTTCAGAGAATCATTTGCACCTACCTATATTCTTGTTCCCACTTTAAAAGTTCTTGTCATAAAAACATTGCATGCTTAGTGTGTTACTTAAATGTCCTCCATTGACTAATTGCCAGTAGGGGCAGACATAGTAGCAACAAAACTCCTTCATGGCTGTGTTAACCCTTAATGAGGAGGGTATTTATTGATGGAGGAGCTAATTATGGGTGGGAAAGCAGAACTCCAGCTCCTTGTCTACTAGTATTTTTCCATGCCTTTCCATGTCAGCAAGGTCAAGAAAAAAGAGTCTGAAGTGACTCTATAGATAAACGTAATCAGTTGTTTTCAGTTATTTTACACACTGACTTCTGATAATACACTACTTATGTCCAAATCCCTTGTGTGTTTTCCTCCAGCTTGATGAATCAGCAAAGACTTGCAGATGAAGGAAACATCCTACATACTGCAGTGCTGTGAAGCCTCTCCTAGAAGGACTGAGAGAGCAAATCACCTTCTCTTTTTTTTTTTTTGTCATTGTTCTGCACATACAGCATTCTTTGCAAAATATTGCTAGAAAAATACTTTGAAACCTAGAATGCATCAGAAGGTGTATCTACTTTAGAGTTTTAGTTTGGGTAAGAAATTACATTTTTAAGCAAATCTCTTGATTGTCCTCACTTGCCTATGCTTTGGTTCATGTCTTGGGGCATTTGGATTGGATTCCTTTTTGGTGAAACTAGACTGGAAGGTGTGCTCCAGGTGGAGTCCAGATGTACTCCAGCTGTGAGCTAGCATTCAGTCCTACTCCAAAGTAAAACTTCCCCAAAATATATATATATATATATATATGGAAAACAGGTTCCCAAGACCAACTTTTTTGTTCTATAAATGCACATAGGTTATGCTGCTTGCAAAGGTAGAATAACCTCTGTTACAATAACAGGATATCAATTTGTTCGTGGCCTAGATTTATGCCCACAAGAAATGACACTGATTCATTGTCTAGGTAGGCCACCTCAGCTGCAATCGTAATTTTAATTGTATGGTAGACTTGCATTGGATGTTGCTGCTTGGGTAAACGGTTCTAGAAATCCATGCTGCACTAAGGCATTGCTTAACATAACAGTCAAAGATAAGCCAAAAGGCAATGGAAATAAACTTTGGAGCAAATGAGATTGCATTGCTCTCTTTTTCCTTCCTAATTTTCTTTAGCCCATTAGCAATGCTCTGAGTTATTTAACTGTGCAAAATGTGAACTTTTGAGGGACAAAAGTACTGAGTTCCAGAAAAAGTTCAGATAAAATAGCAAAATGAAATTTTATTTTGGGGACTAATTGCTGTGCCGACTTTTATCCACTCTCTGTAAGTCTGTCAGTCTGAGAAAAATAGTTTCTTATACAAGAAACAGGATGATGTATAATAGAAGATGTTTTGTGTGTAGTCCTTGTTTGCTTACTATAACTCTTGGACTTATGCATACTTGGGAGGTTGTCTCTGCTGGCTTGACAACTTTCTCACTTTAGTATATAGAAATGAAGGCACAAGGATGTTCACACATACAGTTATTCAAAAATCTTTATAAAGATACTAGAACTAAGTCTCTGATAGAGATTGTATTTCCTTGTTCCTGTAAACTGGATGCATGTCCTAAGAAAACTGTCCATGTGTCCAATGAGAAAGGAAATACCCTAAAGAAGAGAAAAAGCAGACTCTGAGTATTGACTGTGCCTCAAATATTTATTGAATGGTATTATATTCACAAGTAGTACAAATATGTTAATTTGGTTTTAGCTGTAGATTAGCTAACTGCATGTGAAGTAGGTAATCTGAGTTGAAGGACACAAAAAATAGTGTTAATTAAATTTTGAATGGCTCTTTCACCCCAGCTGAACTTCTCAACAGAGTTTATTAAACTTTGAATGGACAATACACGTGCTTTGAGGTTTACAAACAATTAAAGTACTGGATATGGAACTAGTGAGACAAAATGTACTGTATTAATGATCATATCAATTGATAAATCATAATGACTTGCATTTCTATTTTGTGCTATATTTGCAACCATATAATTAACTCAAAGTTTAAGGGATTCAAATAATTTGGAACTGATGTGTGAAAGTGAGTCTAGGAGATGAGTTCAAATAATTCTTAATTAGCTTTTGTTGGTAATTATTAACTATGAGATTTCAACAGATACAGTACTAAATTTTTTTGAAGGACGAATTGAGTATCTTGATAATTTGCCTCTGAAGTCCTTTTTACTTTTCAACGTGATGCAAAAGGCAATTTAATGCTTTTTGAATAACTAATTTAAAGTTAAGCAACGAAATTCACACTGATTTCTCTCCTAAAAAGGTGAAGCTTTCTACTGAGAATTGTGGTCTTAAAACTCAGCACTACCATAGTCTCTAGGCCTCTAAATTGTGATGCTACAGCAGAAGCATATGGCTGTTTCTACAACATGTTACATGTAGGGCTTATGCATGTGACTAAGAAGCACACATACTCAGAAAGAGTGAGTATCTGAGAGTGTTAGGAAAAGAGAAAGAAAGAGTGTGTGAGAGAGCTTCACTTTCCAATTTGAGTAAAGTGAGGAGAATTGTATCTGTCCTTTGGTTTTTTGTTGAGTGGGCTCAAGGTCCTTGGTGTCAAGTTTGGACATGTTTTCTTTCCTTCCTTCCTTCTTTCTTCTACTTCTCTCTCTCTGTCTCTCTCCGTGCAGACCCCATATTTACAGGAAACGTGTTGACTCTCACAGAGTCTTTTTAGATTTAAAAACAAAAAGGAGTTTTTAACTTAAAAGCTCTGTTTGGGGCAGGGCATAGAATAAAAAATTGCTGTTAATCCTGGGCTGAGTCAGGGGAGGGGTAGATGACTTCTTCTCCTGGACACACAAGCATAAGAGCTAAATTCCATGCTCAATGGAACTAGAGAAATCTGAAATTATTTAACTTGCATTAATTTCAGTTGTACTATCTTGTTCTTAAAATAGAAGTTACGTATACATTAATGTTCTGATCTTGGCCGGATTAGAGTTAATTTTCTTCATAGTAGCTAGTATGGGGCTATATTTTGGATTTGTGCTGAAAACAGTGTTGATAGCAGAGGGATATTTTCATTATGCAGGGCAGTGCTTACACAGAGTCAAGGCCTTTTCACACCACCCCACCAGTGAATAGTCTGAGGGTGCTCAAAAGTTGGGAGTGGACACAGCTGGGACAGCTGCCCTGACCGACCAAAGGGATGTTCGACATGGTATGATGTCATGCTCAGTATATAAATACGGGGGGGAGAAGAAGGATAGGGGGACCTTTGGAGTGATGGCATTTGTCTTTCCCAGTAACTGTTACCCATGACAGAGCCCTGCTTTCCTGGGGATGGCTGAACACCTGCCTGCCGATAAGGAGTAGTGAATAAATTCCTTGTTTGCTTTGCTTGAGTACACACCTTTTGCTTTACCTATTAAACTGTCTTTGTCTCAGCCTATGAGTTTTCTGACTTTTACTCTTCTGATTCTCTTCTGATACTCTGCCTCATCCCACTGTGGGGGAGTGAGCGAGTGGCTGTCTGGTGACTATTGCCAGCTGGGGTTAACCACTACAACGAGTAAGACTTTTTTTTCTTTGGTTGGTTTTTTGTTTTATTTTGTTTTGTTGCATTGCTGTGTGGCATAGGAATGAGTTCATATTTTTGTCTTCCTTGACTATTTCTGCCTTCTGGGGAGCTGTCCATTATCCTATTTTTGTTTTTTTTTTTTTTTACTGGAAATGAAAAACACACCTCACAGTGCTGTTGCTGTTTTCTGAGAGGAAAGCTATGTTTTCTCTTTCTAGTGTTAACCCAAGAACAGGTCTGAAGCATTTAGTCTTGTCTTGGACTTTGCTGCAGAGTGCTCTGGTAGGAAAGTATTGCAGGAGCAAAGCTCTGGCTTGCTCGTTGCATCATAAAGCTGCTACCACCTCTGCAAAAGCAGCTCTAAAAACTGACTGAGTGAGGTTCGTGCAGATTTGTATGCCATGCTTGATCAGCACTAAGGCTTGAGGTGTGCACTGTAACAAAAGTTTTTTTCCATGATGTGGGCAGTGTATGTGGTCTGTCAGTTTCTGGGATGTCTAATAAGCATAAGCTAGGACTACAGCTTTTCAGCCTTACCAGAGCTAACAGGGTGTTCCCTCCTTAGTGTTCATTTCTGTTGGACAGTACTGATCTCTGTGGGAATCCACTTTTTTGGCTGCAGTTGGCCAGAAGTATTTTGATTCCATGCACGCAAACACACATTTTGAAACAGCAGGACAGAAGCTTATTTCCTCATGCATAAACTAAAAAGCAAAGACTAGAAGCAAAGTCAAAACAACTTACATTAAGAAGAAGATGTACGTTTTTAACCAACTGTAGGCAGGACATGGAAAAACATTGGTTGGGATTTTAGGACTGTGCTGTACAGGAAGAAGACTATAACCCACGCTCTCCTCACCTTAATTCTACTGAATTCTGGTTTTCATCATCAGAAGTGCTTCTAACTGTAATGAATAGATTACTTAATTTTCATATTTACATTATGTTATAGAGGAAATGTACAATTAGTGACATTGTGCTGTGGCACAGATGTCCTTTGTTTCTAGTAAACGGTATCTCTCTAAACTTTAGTGTTCTAAAAGGCTGAAATTTCTGTTCTGAACAAGAACAAGCAAATCCAGTGCTTCTCAGAATTGTTGAGCTACCCTTAAAAACATCAGGGATGTACAACTTGCCCCAGGTTTCCTTGCCCTTCAACCAATGCTTGGTTGAAGAGTGCATTGTACAAAGTTAATTAGGGATGAAGGCAGTATTATTTGGTTATGGAGGGTTCTGGGAAGATTCTGTGATTGGGGATGAGTGTATTAATGTGGTTTTTTTTCCTGATACTGGAGTCAATGTTCATCTTTCTTGCACCTGGAGTGCAATCCCACTATGACTTTGATGTGTTTACTAGTATTTCCACAGAAGATGTAGAAACAATATTTTTTAGGCAACAAAACTATTGCAAAAACTATTACAAAAGCTGTGAAATTGAATCTGTTGGGATGTGAATATATTGATGTTAGATTTCAGTGCAAAATTAAAGATCATCCCTATATTTAAAGTTATAATTGCTAATGAAAACTGCTAACTATATTGTATTGTTCCATGAACTCCGTTAACTGTTGCCATGAAGACAGCTGGAATTGTTTCCTTTTAATGAAAGGGGAAAGAAAAACTCCCCAAGTGACTAGAAAGATCTCAGTTTTCAGAAAGATGTCATGTTACAGTGACTGGACTTCTTTAGTTGAACACTTAAAATATCTTAGTAAAATGTTTTTGTTAGTAATATTTGCATTCACTTGCTACAGTTTTTATCTTTCTTTTGTTTATAGAAACTCAGTAGATTTGATTTCTTTCAAATTCAGCTGTCAAAAATTCAATTGAGTAGTAGAAACTTTCTACTCAAGTCATTCATAAACTAGATACTCCATTTAAAGTGGGTGTTAACAGTATAATAAATTGATAAGGGTTATCAAGATTCTCTGAAAAATGCATTGAGAATATCACAGGAACAAACATTATTTTACTCCCCTCATTTTTCAGTTGAACACTTTCATGAGTACTGACTAATTTAATCTGCATCATTTCCTTCACCCCTGAAGGGGTGAAGTAAAACAAATAACCAGAAGACTAATTTACTTGGTTATCTGTTTGACAGCTGACATGCCAAAAAAGTCTGGCACTTTCCCTGTCTACCTGAAGTGTATTTTTCTGACTGTCAGATACTTGATGTTATGTGGTGCTTACTTATGTGTAAATAAAAAATTTGTTACAGCAAATATATTTAAGAAGATTCATTTTTAAACTACAGCGCACATTGCACAGGATGTGTCAGAGTTGAAGCCATTCCAGCTGTAAAACTCCATGGTGTTCCTTATCTGTATTTGCTAAACATTTTTAAGCACGCTGTTAAAAAATAGCTTTGGGGAGATGGATTTGGTATGTTTTTCAAAACATAAAAATTAAACAAGGTTACAGCATAGATGTTCTACACCCCCCTTCCCCTTCCCACCACCTCCTTTTCCTGCCTGTTTTCATTGCTTTCAGAACCTGAGACTTGATGCAGTCATTCCACTTTATAATTGCTGGCAATCTCTCAAAGAAATCAACACTTAGAAACATCTATTTTCTACCCCCTCCCCATTTACAAACAGATTGAATTTTTAAAAGCAATATAGAAGTAATTATTTGTTTGTGTTTTTTTTTCAGGAAAGCAGTTTAAAATTACTGTTGGTAAAATTACTTTTCTACAACAATGGAAAGACTAGCATATAAACATTGCCTGCTGGAAGGACCAGCAGCAGAGGATGTAAAACACTCTTTTGAGAACACTCGAGATGTGCTATAATTGGAAAGGTGGTATACGGAAATTCTCAAGCAATTTGCACTTATTTACTGAGAATCAGATCTGGCATACAGTATGTTAAAAACCCATAAATAACAGCAACCTTCTTCAGCAGACCTTCTTGTGTGTTGGTGGGACTTTTTTTTGTAACAGATTGCTCTAGAGAAAACAGCTTTCAGATATTAAAGTTCACATAGATATAACTGGAGGGAATATAAATCTACCTGTGCTCCTGTTAGACCCTTATCCCCAAATCATCTTTCTGTTAAAATAAAACTAAACTAACTGCCCACACGAAAAATACTGTATTTGTTAGTAATTTAACAGTGACTAATGTTACACAGAACATATAATTGTTTAGAGTAGACCAGAAGGATATTTTGGGAGAGAGGGGAAAAAAATGAGTTTCTTTGAAATATTCCATCTGTAAAGAAAGAGAAGACTAATCTGAAAAGGCATAATGGAAAAAGTGGGTGTTGCAACAAAGTTTGTTCAGGTGGAAATGGCATTTCCTGCAGCTCAAAACCAGAGGTAATGACTCCTCTAGTCAGATTATCAAGGACAAAAATAAAGAAGGGTTTTTTTCTTAGTCCTTAGAGGAATGAAGAATTGTACTACTACACAGTGCAGATCTGGCCCAAAGAGGGGTTAATACAAAAACAGTCATACAAAGTATTATTTTAAAGAGCAAAGAAGCTACTTCTGCAGCACTGCAGTGAGCCTTCTGTCAAATTGTCCCTTTACTATCAGATAAACAAGGGAAGCCAGGCGCCAAGTCCCTGGCCTGCTGTGGCCTTGCACCTCTTACTGAGGCCACACTATGGATGCTCTGGCAAGGTAGCTCCATTGCTTGGATCTGCTGCGGACACTGTGTGGGTGGCTGTTGGAAGACAGCTGTCTGAGCATCAAATACCAGTCAGTGGAGGGACTTAGTTCTGCCAAGTCATATGTGAAACCAGGGGCTAAGCTACAAGGCAACATAGCTGTCACTGGTCAGAATGCAAACAGGGCAGCACCACAGGGCTTCAAAGGAGTTGCAAATCCAGCCTTTTCCTTCCACCATGCAGTGTTCTCATGCTCTCAGTATGAAGAAAATGCTTTGCAGAAAGGCTCCTCTGCTTTGCTAACAAGGGACTACAACTAGCTCTTAGGCATTCAGAGTGCAGAGGGTGGGTTTTTTTACACATTCACTGCCCTACTGCATCGCACATTAGGACTCTGACAATGTGGAATTTTTTTGCATGCATGAAAAAACCTTCTCTTCTTAAACATGATAATAACTCTTTAATATTAAAGAAGAAGTGAAGAATGGAAAGCTTCTCTCTAATTTTCTTCCCTAGTTCCATATTTACACATGAAAAGCACACTGCTGATTTATCATTAAATTGGAGACTCAAATTAGCAAGACACTCACTGCTTCAGACTGATTGCTGTGATGTGACAGAAATAAGTGCTGTGTGGTAGCCAGTTTCAGGCATGCCATGAGAGCACAGCGGAGTTGCTGCAGGGCATTGGGATGAGACTGCCTTATGAGTTGCCTGGCTGGTAATTGAGACTCAGTGTGAACTGTGTTCTTTTAACTGAGAGGTTGCGTAGGTGGGCTGTCTGGGCATGGTTTTATCAGAACTCTGACAAGTCCCAAAAGGTCCACTCAGGGAGCCTGTTCGGTTTTTTCTGTTGTCAAGTTTACTCCTTCTGTCACTCATAGATCTGCTACCAGATTAAATTTAGCATGCTTCCAGCTGTTAGCCTGCAGATTTTCCGTGTATTATTCTAAATACAGACTAGATATTTCAGAGGTTATTTGTTTCAAATATTCTAATATTGTTCCTTAAAAATTTACCAAAGAAAACTCAAATAATAATAAGTTATATGAGCAAGGCCTAAAAGGAAAAAAGTTTAACTCGGAATCGCTGCCATTCACAACATAAATATGGAACAAGCAAGTCTTTCAGCCATAATATGCATCCAAAGACCCTCACTCTAGTGAAGTAAGCTTGCATAAAAAAGTCCTTATTCAACTATACGTAATGCAAATAGACATATGTAAATTCCAACGTCCGTAAAACCAGAGAGACGCTCTCTTTCCTTTATGGCAAATGTAGAAGCAAAGTTCTAGCACTTCTTCAAACAAGATTCTAATGGTGAAATGTACTGTATTAATGTGACCTCTGGTTTTTGCTGTTTGCTATTCCTTCTTGGACTGTTGAATGCTGGAACCAGAAAATAATATGTAAACAAAAAATAAAGGAGATTATACGATTGTTATTTTAAAGATTCATAGCATGATGGTTATTTTAAAGATTAATCTATGTTAGATTCTTATTGATGCTGATTAGTCTTTGATGCTGTATGGGTTACATCCTTCTGTTCTCCTTACACTGCTGGGTGTTGAGTTCCCCACTCAGTCTAGAGAGATTGACTGTCTGGACCCCCATTTTAAGTGTGATATGAGCAAAAGACATTATTTTGATTTCTGGTTATTCTATTTAACAGATTATCCTGTTTCACTCCTCCAGCGTGTTCATGCCTACAGAGCCTTCTGTAATGCCAGGGAAAGGCAGACTTGACTTTCATCAACTGTGAGAAGGCACTTATGCAGACGATTAACAATTCCTTGCTTCAGGAGTACTGTTCGCTGGTGGATGCACTCCACTAACTTCAGATTTCTCTGGCAGCATGATCTGTAGCAAGTTAGCATTTATATTCACTATGCAACCTTCATATTCCATTCAGTCTAAAAGGAAAAGTTGGCTTGGTCCTTGCCTTAGTGGAAGTCTTTAGTTCTATTATAGGTTCAGAAAAATTTGAAGAATTTGCTTGATCAGGGTAAAAGCAAGTTCCTGTTCTTCTCGTAGCTTAGCTATTGCTCTGTACTATATTTTGTTATTTTTTACCACTTTAAATATAATTATTTCCTTTTAACTCTCTAAATTCTTTCCTGTTTCTGCCTCTTTTTCCATTTGCTACTTAAGCCATCATAAATGTATGCAAAACATCCGTTGAGATCCTATTTGTCAAGAGTCCTAGCTAGTTCTTGCACTATATCCACTGCATTTCTGCTTCATTTTAATCATGTAGAGGAAGACAGGACTTTTCTCTTCACTTCAGTAGGAAAATTTAAAACCTAATAAAAACAATAAAGAAGTGCTTTGTCAAAAACCCCAACAATACTAATTTTACGTCTGTCAGATCTGAACTATTCAACTAGTAGATCCCTACCAGCACATTTCCTCCCTCTCTTTTTTTTCAATTTAGATTATTTTAAATAAGAATTTTATTCCAAAAAATAGAAGATAACTTTTCTTTTAAAATATATTGAAATAAAATTTGCACACTTTCTGCAAAGGAAATTTTATGGTTAAAACATTTTGACTGTGAGAGTTTCCTTCTGTAATGTGGTTAAAACTTTGGATATGCCTGCCTCCTTTGACAGTTTTGCTCTTCTTGTCCTACAAGTTAAATAGTTTAAAACTTGCAATTGTTCAGAAATTGGGAAGGTGATTCCAACAATCAAAAAAAAACCACACCATATTTCGTGTATTTTTAAGAAACATTTAAGTTTCCACAAAGCTATCAAGACAAGATTTTTTCTCAGTTTCAGGGTGGAAATGACAGTTCACACTGTCACATAAAAGAGAATGTGAGCACAGTGTGAGAACAGAACTTTCCCGTCTTGGTATTCACCTAAATTGTGCGAGACACAACGTTTAAGCCCCCGGGGAAAGTTTTAGACAACAGGACTTGATCATGGATTTCCTACATCCTCTGAGCTTAGGCTGGCCTCATGGTTCTTCAGTGTGTAAGACTTTCTTTGCTGCTGAAAGGACCCTGAGAAAATTTAAGAAAAAATGACAGAAAGCAGTGCAGATTGGGAAAAAAAAAATTTGGTCAGCTCTGATCTCAGACTTCTTTGCTCATATAAGATCTATCTTCATAGTGTATTTTTAAGGTGATTATCAACAGTCTGCAAAAAAGTGGAGAAAGGGTATATTATTATCTTTTTATGTAGGAACTTAAAAGTTGTAAAGAAGATAATAGTGTATTTCCTTAGAGGAAAGTCAAACATGGCATTGGGAAAAGAGTTTCAGAAATTAATGGACTTTATATTTTAGTCAGTGGAGTTACAGATGAAAAATCACTGCATGTGGCAGAAATGAAACATGAAGAACTATTTTGAGGATGTAGTGTTAAAGGCAAGTGACATGTTGAGAAAATAGAGGCTAGTATACTAGTCCTGAAGCTTGGTGAGGATGCTGTCGTTACATGCTAGTGGCAACAGTTTCAGGAGAGATTACAGGGTGAAAGTCACACCGAAGAGGTTTGTGAGGAAAGACCATTTTCAATCAGCAGAAACAAGTATGCTTACTGACTCTTGGCATGCAAATTGTGTTTCAATTTCTTTTTATATCTTAGCAGAAATAAGGCTGTTTTTTACTAACTTGAATTCTGAATATTTTGTGATAAGTTACTTTGTGCCTACTTCTTAGGTTTTTCTCCATTTCATACTTTTTTCCTCCTTCTGAACCCTGAATAAAAAAGACAGTTAACAATTGCAGATATAAGGTTCCAAACAATAGAGATTAAGATTTTGCTATTTAAGTCACATTCTAATGGTTTTGAATGTTTCTGTCATGTTCAATATGTGCTGGATTCACTGTCAGAAAAGTACTTCATAATCTCGTTTCATTTTATTGAGATCAAATACTTATTTTTTTATACTAAAATGATAGTTGGAGTGAGAAAAAATATCAGGAATAATAGCAAGACTTTGTATTGTGAAGTAAGTGAAATGATTTTATATACAGCTACACATCCGTATGCAACAATCTAGAAATTTTGTAGAATTGTTTTCCTCATGGTATTTGTAGGATTTTCCCCCCCAAAAAAAAATCCACTGTACACAGTACTTTGTGGGCAGAGTTCAAATTCTTCTAACATTTATGCGGAATTTAAAAGCAACCAGGGCACCTTGGGATCCCCTTGTTTGAGATACCTTATTCATGAAAACTGAAATGGCTATTTGACCTAGGGAATTTGAGAGCTTTTTAAAAAAAAGGCATAAAAATTAAAGAGAAACTCCTTTCAAAGGAAGGCACTCATGCTTAACACTAAACAGATACTCACATGCCAGATTTAATGCAAACACTAGTAAGAATGCCAAAATACATGAACTGCACAGAATAATTGTCTCTAAAGATCATAAGAAGATAAATATTCATTTTAGTCCTTGTGCTGTATGTAATAGGGAGAAAAGAAGATGTGAGCATCAGCATCACTGTTTTCACAGGTGTGTGTAAGCACTGGACAAGGACCAAGGTACTGAGTAGCTAGAGTAGAAGTTATTAAGACTTTTGGGTTAATTTCTGGTTAGCACAGGGGAGATGAGGGTGATTGGTGTGCCTGGAGAGAGATGGACTCACGTATCATCCTGAACTGTCAGCGAGGACTAAACCCTGCTCTCTCATCTTTAGCCTTAACATCTGTCACTAGATGGGAACAAGCTGACATTCATGTAGCCGTTCTTTCCCACTAATGCAGCCACAAGCTTTGCTGTGCCCCTTTTGTAGATCATCTTTTTTTATCTTGTGCTTGTAGAAGCAACGCTCAGTACCTCTGATGTGTAGGATTAAACTCTTAAATCTGGCAGATTGTATTTGAAAAATATAATGTCTGCAAAGCAGGATATTTGGTCTGTGGCAAGCTTATCCCGCTATCTTTTGTTAATTCACATATATCTGCACAGGAACTTTCAGATCAGTATGTCCGTAGGGGTTACCTTCAGAGATATGAGCAACTAACACAGCCTCACATGTTCTCTATTTCACCACACAGAAACGATTCAATGAGTTAGGTGTGAGTGACAGTAGGAGTGAGAATTAAGAAGTGCATGTTCCACACTTTATCCACAGCAGAAGAAAGCAAAAAGTAGCAGAGGACATAGGAGAAACTTCTGACATATTTGCTAAGTAATAGTGTCAAATATAACGTTTGATCTCTCTCCATTACTGTTTGTATTATTAATACTTAGCAGTGACTGACATGCCTGAACCTCCTGAACCTGAAGTCCATAGATAACTTTGTTTCAATAACTGTATCTTTAGGTTTTATTTAGAAAATTTAATGTGCTCTCCAGTCATGTGTATTGTGTAGGCTGTGTTTTATCTGTTGCAACTCTTTTCTAACTGATATGTTAACTTGAGAAAAACGGAAAATAGAAAACAACAACAATCCTTTGGGCCTGAAAATTCTAAAGCTTTACTTACAACGTTAATACAGATGGTCTTGGGTTCTGTCCAAACCCTGATGAAGCAGTCACAGATTCAGGTCAGAGCATACAGGGTGTTTATTACCTAACATTTTATCTGCAAAATAAATTGAGATATAGCAGTGATTTTTTGACTGAAAATTCAAAAAGGGGAAAGTCCTAACCAACTATGATCTAACTTTGCAAATTTAACACGTGTCAGGACAGTCTTAAAGTTAAGTAGATTTTAGAGAGGTACCAGTTCACATTAAAGAAGTGCATTGTTTGGTCACACAACTGCCAGTAAGAAAAGAATTTACCACTGATGAGACAGTACACAGTCACCACAGTAATGTTATCACTGAATGGTCTTAAACTTAATTCAGAAACAAAGAAAGTTGTCTGGGAGGGGGAGAAGGAAAAGATGCAAAGAGTGAATCTTTCTATCTCAGAAAGATTGATTTCAGCATTCCAACACATTCTTAGCTAGAGTTAGTATCCAAATAAAATCCTCCACAAATGGAATTACCAGTGCAGCTCCTGACAGAGTAAACTATGTGTTTTTGGCTCATAGTCACCCCTAGCTGTTGTGTGGCTTCTTTTTAAAAATTTGCCTGTTGGAGGAATACATTACAATGTAATTAAAAGCCCATCAGTAAAAGCTATAGTATCTGAATACAAATGGTTCTAAAAAAAAATAGCTTCTGAAGCAAGAATAAGGTGCACATGTGCCTGTACACTGTGTTTTAAAAAAATGTGCCTTTTTTCCCCCCTCAAATAACAAAACCAATGTAGCTTTTCTGTTTGTAGTTGATAAAACTGATCAGACAGCAATTATTTTCCTAAATGCAGATCATATTAAATTCAAATTTGATATTAGCAGCATTTCATTAAAGAGAAGTTTAAATTTAGCACAATATATAATTATGCCTATAGTTTTCAAATCTTATACATATACTTTCCCCTTTTTGCCATATAAAAAATGCATTTTACTGCAAATATTACTTCTCTTTCCCTGGACAACTTGTTGCTTCCATCTTCTTGCTTCAAATATGTCCATGCTCTCTCTCTCTCTCTCCAAGTACTCAACACTGTGTCTCTCCTTATTTTACTTTGGATAATTCCCTGGAATGTGACAGGGATAAATTCAGTTTCTGAAAAGGAAGAAATTAAACCCGTGATATAATAATAACAATCACAGATATTCGCTCTGAGATTAAATAATCTGTACCTCTATGTAATTTGGAATACACAAAACCCTTTAAGGTTGTATGGATAAGCTTGTTCAATGTAAACTGTATCAGAAAAAAAAAATCTATCAAAAGCTGTCTATGTATTTTCTTTTGTATATATAACATCGATGTCTCGCCTTTATTCTCCCCCTTATGTATAAAAAGTGCCTAGAAAGACTATTTTAAAGATGAATTGTGTTCCCCATGCATAGTAGGGACAGTTACTTGCTGATTTATATTTGATGTGCTTCCTGAAGCTAATACTCAGCACATGTCTTGTTTGCATTTGAGAATACGACACAGTGTAAAGATGTGTACATCCTGTGTCAACAGCAATTATTCGTAACTAGGTCAGGCTATTAAAGATGTCTAAGGAGACTTTCTTGTAGCTTTTAATCTTAAACTAATTTATCTCAAAAAATTCTAATTGTCTGTTTCACATGCATACAAAATTCAGAAAATTATCAATTTATGAAAACATCTAATTTCCTTGTTTAAAAACTTGACACTTAGCCTATATAATTAAAATCATGTGAACTATTCTGGTTAATTCATTGACACCCTTTAGAAGAGAGTTGCAAACACTTGTAATTAATTTGTATATAATATATAGTAGAGAACACTAAATACTGTAGCATGTCTACTTTATTGTGTATGGGCAATTGTTTCCTTTACTCCTCTTTTTTAGAATAAGTTCTCTTCCCGTGTCATTTCCTTTGCTGAACAGAGGTACAGGTAGTGTCTGAGAGTCGTTTTATAGATCATCCCTGCTTCTCATGGAGAATTTCAGAGAAGTCCCTGGATCTATTTTGAGCTACTTAAAAATAAGTATATAAC
>WKFP01014331.1:640727-663105 GCA_011057875.1 Pterocles orientalis
CCCACGTGCAGGACCTTGCACTTGGCCTTGTTAAATTTCATGAGGTTTGCATTGGCCCACCTCTCAAGCCTGTCAAGGTCCCTCTGGATGGCATCCCTTCCCTCCAGCGTGTCCACCACACCACACAGCTTGGTGTCATCGGCAAACTTGCTGAGGGTGCACTCCATCCCACTGTCCATGTGGTACCAGCTCTAGCTATTAGTTATGGTAGGTGGGATTACCAATTACAGCTTTCCTCTGTTAACTTCCTAAATCCTCAATAAAAAAATAAGAAAAAGCAATTAATCTCCCTCACCAATTTTAACAGAAAACTATTATTGCTGGCAAACAATAAATGTTTCACATTTGCAAATTTGCAGGATTTTGGCACGTGTAGCTTCCTGGAAGTTTCAAAACATTCTCTGCCTGCCTTTAAGCAAATGAGCAAGGAGTTTCTCCAAGTATTTGAGATTTGGCAGAATGAAGAAGTTAGGTCTGAATTCTGATCTTGCACCTCTCAGTATGGACTTAAATAGAGCTCTGCATGTTCACAAAGATTGACCCACATGTTGTTATGGTTGATTCAGTCACGGGTTATAGAAATAGTATAGAAGTTGGTGGAAGAAGGAGAAATATTGCCTTTGAAACTTGTGTAAATATTCTGTTCATCCATCAGAATTCACATTCGTTTCTACATTATTACCCACAAATAATGATTTCTCTTTTAACTTAAATTTTTGGGACTTTACTAAGTATTTATGAAATTTTTCCTTTATTTTTATCCAGATGACAACTAAATGTTTTCTAAATCTTTGCAGCTGGTGATTAAAGAAAACAAATATCATGAAATGGAGTGTTAAACCTCAAAATAATGATAAACAATAAAACTGTGCACAGTCCTATTAAACACTACAAAAGTTCTTTTTTAAAATATTTTTTACTGTGCTTCTTTATGTTCATGTTCACATAAGCAAGGTAATTGATTAGTGGACATAAAAAAGTGAACAAGCCTTTCAAAATCAAAGCTAAGCAGAAAAAAAAAAGATAATATAAAGTTGTTTTACTGAAGTTAATAAACCCCACATTCTAAGACAAATATACTCAAGCCATTTGTTTAAACAAGCATTAAGTTTAGCAGTACTACACCATAACATGATACTCCAAATTAAACTTTTGCATCTCAAGTGACCTTTATAGCAGTTTTACAGTTCATAAATTCTTTACAATAGTGCTCTGTGGAGTAGTTTTAATAAATCTTGATTGTGCTGTAAATGTTATAACACATACTTGAAATGGCATTTCCAGTGCTAACAAACACTAGTGTGGAATGATTCCCCTATTCCATATGGAGAATTTGGGATCAGTATTCATGAAATACTGGAGAATATTCCAGTAACAAGGGGGAAACTGCCACAAGTAACCCAGTCGTACTGGAGAAGAAAAACATATCTGATAAAAATATTTATCAAAGTGGATGGAAGGCATGCAAACTCTTCATACAACAGAAGGAAAATATTCAGTTTGAAGGGCTTCAGAAGTACTCCAAGGTAGCTGGATAAAGAGAGGATCATGTTTTCCATTTTCTGTTTTGTTTTAAGACCTGATTTATTGGCCAAGTGTCAGATCCATAGAACTGTAAAGTGTGTGGTCTGTTTCATTCTCCCCAATACACTGGGTTTAGTGTGTCTAGTTAAAGTATGTCTGCTTAATCTCATTTATTTGTTTAACATGATTTTTTTTTTTTTTCTGAAAAAGTAAAATTGAGTTAAATACTATACTGGAAGCCTCTGATAATGTGTTAAATCATGTATTTTCATATTATTTTTTTCCAACTGTATTTCCTAAATCCTTTAGACCAGCTCTTTATTTACTTAGACTTCTTAACATTTTTATACATATTGTAATTATATTTGATGAAAAAAATCATCATCCGTGAGCCATCATTTTGAGCAACCATCAGATCCTCTATCCTAGCAAGTTCCCTCTCTTTAAGAGTTAATTTATGAATGTTTTCTTATTCCTGTGTGTATAATTTAGTTTCTTGTTTACAACTCTGCGACCCTTTTCCATAGCTCATAATTTTCACAATTTTCTTTTTTTGATCACAGCCCAACTTTTTATCCTCATTGTATTTTTATCTTTTCACCCTTTTTTTCCCAGATGCAAGAATATGAATAAAGTCTGTCCTTTCTCCCTCATATAGTATATTAAAGGTGTTTCTACTCAGATTAATTTAAGCATTTGAAACTAAAGTTTTCAAACTTTACTTTCTCTGTAGATGTTTGCCAAGCCTGCAAAAAATACCCACATTTCCACGAATGTTAAATTATGGATTTTGAAGTCAGAACTCAGCCTTTACTTAAGGATCTTATTCATAAAAAATGCACAAGTTAATGCTGAATTAGTTAAAAGATAACTACTGCCATGTATGTTCTGCTCTTTCCCTAAAATAAGCAGAACCTACAGGGCCTGCAAACTAGTCTCTGCTGCTCAGGGGATGCACAGTGTGACTTTGAGAAAGTGTGATTACTGATCTATTAATTTGCTCATAAACAATGAACAATATGTATAGCGCTTTACCATGAAACAAAGATGATATACTGATAGACAGATACAATCAAACTGAAATCATTAATGTTAAGGTCTGGCATAAACTATTAATACAGAAATCTATAAGAGAAAAATTATTTTAAGTGGTCCTGTAAGAAAATGTATAATGTAATATTAATTACTCTGCTACAGATCCATTAGTAGTATTAAAGTAGTTGGTTTTTAGTGGTACTTAAATGTTGATCTGCAAAGACAGTTTAATAATGAATGACAGATTCCAAAAATGGGCTGTTCCTCCTGAGGATGGAAATATCTTGATCAAGGTATCTGTTTGAGCAATTTAAAGAAGACAGAGCTTAATGGTCTCTATAATTGCCAGAACCTGTGGTGAGTACTTAAAGCAAACTGTCAACTCTTGCAACATATGCTGTCTACAAATTAAACCATGGTATTAGGAGTGGGAGTCGATTTAGTATATTGTTTTGATATTTGGGGTATAATTATAAAATATTATTTTTTTCCATATGCTTTAACACTTTACAGTTACCCTATAAACTATATGCAGTTGCGCTACAAAGTAAATGCATCTGAAAGGATTGTGAACACAGACAGCAGAATATAATGTTTAGCAAAGGTGATATGATCAGTCTACCTGTCCTTAATTTGTTTTCTAGATATGTTTATAATTTTCTCAAGACTCTCAGGGTGAATGTTTGATATTTGAAAATTTCTGGTGCAACATTTTTGCCCTTAGGTTATGTTGAGTAGAATTTCTACGTGTACACAATATTGTAATAAATGCCAATGCATTGGTCTGAAGCATCTGATTTATACTTTCTGAGATAAAGATTTTCTTGGCTTGGGAAGTTAAGTTAGATGAAACCTTTAAACCCTTTCAAGCTTTTTTGTGTTTATAATTTAAATGACTGTTGTTCAGGGAAAGCTCAAGTGATACTAGACTCTAAATGTGTTAAGAACTCTAGGAAAAAGTGCTGGAAATCACTTCTGTCCTGAAACAGGCAAGGCAGAAGTGGGAATGGAGGCAGGAAGAAGCAGATATTTTTGCAAGAAATATATGCATCACTTGAACTTTCTGTTTAATCAGGGCAAAAACTAGCCAAGTAGAGATTAACTACCACCATACTAGAGCCCAGACTCTGAGATGTATGGCCTTGCGCAAATTAACAATTTCCTTTTATATCTTCATCATTAAAGTGTTAACAAATAATGCAACCTTTTTCTTTCACCACAGCATAGTGCTGATTAAAAAAAGCGAATCATCAGCCTGTTGATTCTTGCTCTGTTTCCTTCCTTCATCCATTTCTCATCTTCACATGCTCTTTTTCCTCCATTCTTTCATTTCCTTTCATCTTTTTGCTTTCTTTCTCTGCAGACTCCAAGTTGTTAGTTGCTAGAACTGGAAGGTTTGATGTGTGAGTGTTGAAAGAACTTCAGCGTAGGAAATTCTGAGGCAACAATGGAGTGTTCGTAAGAATTTTCTCCTTCGCAGGAACTGAAGTGTTTATGTATGGCTGCTCCTAAAACTAAAAAACCCACAAAGTCTCAATTCTCTTTAAGTTCTTCAAGTTTAAAGTTGTTTAGGTTTCCATAAAAAAAGTAAGACTGGACCACCCTTCTTGCTTAGCAAAAGTAATTTCTATAAGTAAATCTGACAGACTATGAAACACAAGTATTTCTTCAGAGAATGTTAAATTATGGACTAAAACAAAAACAGATTCTAAAATAGGAAATGTTTCTGCCAGCTTTCAGTATACAATGTAAAATTGAAACAATTCATAAGCCTAGTGTTACACATTTTAGTCCATGCACTATCCTAGCTGATCATAAGAAGTGCTACATATGATTGTCAACCAGAACCTCGTAACATTTTGAGAATGCCACATTCTATTATAACCTACTCATGGAAAAAGATAGAACTGAGAGCAAGACATCTAGGACAAAACTAGTGCAAAAATGACATTTTCATATGCAGAAAGGAGCCTTACTGTATTTCATAATAAGAAAATGTCCAGATTTTGTATTCCTTTAAAGACAGATTCCTCCTAGAAATAAATTCAACTTGCATTACAAACCTAAGCCTTGCAACGCAAACCTTAATACTCAGTGTCAGTATCGAAAATCTGAATAGTTTCAAGAGCCATCAATAACCAGGGTAGGCTTCTGAAATATATTGCCTGACAGAAAGAAGCAAAATATTTGATTTGTTCTGAAATCTCTTTTTAGTGAAAATGCACTGAGATTGTTTTGGAAAGTAGTGCCAGTTTCCTCATTATTTGACTGCAAAACCTTCTCAAAAGGAGAGCTTGACTATACTGAAAAGTAAGTGAAGAATTCTTGCTACTTATGGCTATAAACCATTTCTAAAATCATATCTGAATTAGGAATGCCCATTAAAATGTGTATTTTGAGGTGTTAGTGTTGCCAGTATTGCTCTTTGCAATTTGCACAGAAAAACAAAACTTGTGTAATACTGAGTAGAGTTTTCTACGAAAAATCATGCTGACTGAATGCCATCCACAGACCGGATAACATCCAGTTAAGTCATCCTCTCTCATTTATAACCATCACTCACAGGACACACTTTCCAAAACACATGCAAAGATTTAGAGCAAAACTACATCACCTAGAATAATATGTATTAGGTTTAAATATAAGCTATCCTGAGCCTGAGTGACAGTCTGTTTTTACTGACTAATAATGCAGAACTTGAAATGTGCAGAGTGGCAGATTTTACCTGGCTAATAATAAATAATTGTTCTACCACACATGGAAAAATGTCTTGCCACAGGTTCTTATGAACTTACTTATCTTCTTGGTAACAGAAATTGGTTTAATCTCCCACCATCACTGAAATAGTTCAAGGAAGGGCCATCCAAGCGTTGACATAAAATTGTGTGCATACACTATGAAAACAGCTTTCTGAAAAATAATGACAATGCCAATAAAAGAAGAAAGAAGAAAGAAGAGTCCAGTTCCAGTCCAGTTTTCTACTTCTTGCCTTTGTCTTGTAAGATGGATCCAGCATCACGACCTTTCTTGAGAGACTGTTGATTGCTTGTTTTTCTTTTAAAAAAATTGGGTGTCCAAATACAGGAGAGTTCTGTTATATGTACTGAAAGATATTCCCTTGGGTTATTTCAGTGGCCTTGACAATTCAGCTGATTCAGAGCCCTGCAGAACATAACATTTACACAAGTATACATAGTTGCCTTGAATCAAACAGGTGAACATCCAGCACTAGGCTGTGCTATTTTTGGTTCCTTCTAAATTATTTGTCACCTGTGTGACCATTTATCTACTCCCATCCAAAGGAAGTGAAGACTAGAAGCTATGCTAAACCCAAGGTCATAAAGCTTTGAGCAAGGAAGGATAAGGAGTTAAGATAGATTATTACACTGAATAAATAAATAAATAAATAAATAAAGCTTGATAAGAAAAGAAACTGGGAAGGATAGTTTGATACTCTTTTGCTTCCAAAAAAAAGAAAAATTCAAAGCAAAACAAGAATGACTTACCCACTACTTTTTAGAGATACTTACATATATAGCCTACAAATATGATAATTTGTGCAAACTAAAGTTCCCAGATGTTTCAATGTTTCTCTTATGAGTAGTATTTTAGACCTTAGTGCTGCTGAAGAAGATGGTCCAGCTCTGTGTATAGATCCAAATTTTTATTCAATTTACGCTTTCATGTTCCAACACATACCCTGTGACAGAACACTGACGGGAATGCGTAATACTGTGTGATGGGTTGGCCCTTGGCTGGGGACCAAACCACACACACCCGCTCACACAGTCCCTGCCCCCACCCAATGATAGGGGAGAGAATTAAAGAGGTAAATGGCAAAGAGGACCCGTGGGTTGAGATAAGGACAATTTAATTACTAAACTACAATAATATTAGAAATAATACTATATACAAAGATGCAATGTGATACATTGCTGTTCTGCATGCAATAAATTAACTTTTTTTTTTTCTTCTTTTTTGCCCTGCAGTGTCTTTAAAAAAAACCAACTCCTCTGTTTTGGGAAATGTGCTGTGATTTAAAAAGAAGGTTTTTGCTCCTCTATGCAACACAAAAGGGGCAGGCAAAAGCCATAGCTGAGGAAATACAGCAGCAAGCAGGTGCCCATGGCCTTGAAGCTGATATGCACTGTTTAAGTGAAATGGACAAGGTGAGATACTCCATGCTGTTTTGAAAAATAAGTACTTAAGAGCTGCATTTTTCTTCATGTGCTTGAGAGGTGGCTGTTTATTGACGTGAAGGCTGAGCACATGCACCCACCTAAAATATACCATCTAGGTTTAAATTTTTCTTTCTTATTAATCAGTAATTTGGAGCAATACTCACAGATGCTTATTAGATTTCTGCTCACTGATTATGTAGCAAAGTGTCACAAAGAGACTTCTATGCAGCCAGCAGGGAATGTGAAGATTTTCTTCATATTCTTCTGTTTCATTTCTTCTGCATTTGACAGTTTTGGAGATTAGTTTCAGGAAGGCGGTAAGGAGGATATTTGTAGCGCTGTTGTTGGCCTGCCTCTTGAATATATCTATTTCATCGAATTTGGCAAGACAACTCAGAGCTGTGAGTTATTCATGAAGCAGAAAGATGTACTGAATTGAGAATCTGAGAATTGGGCACTGAAGAAAAAATGTAATTTCTGCAGCTTTGTAGATTTCATCACTTAAGCTTTTCCTTACCCTTTACTGTAAATAAAGTGAACTTCTAGAAGCCTTGGTGTAATTGAGGAGGGGAAGGCAGGGTGGCATAATGTGCTGGACCAGGAGCTTGCTTGAATTTGGTGGTACCTCTTGTCAAGTCCTTTGGGAATGTTAGATTTGAGAGTTCATTCCACAACATGTATGTTTCAGAGAGGTGTGTGTGTATGCCTTAGGTGAGGAAGTAAGAGATTTCTGTTTGGTCGGTATTTGTCAATTAGAAGGCCTATCTTTATGCGGCTGTTGGGTATTTCTCAGACCCTGTCATCACTTAAAGGGGTTGCTGTGAAGGTCTGTGGATGGAATAGATGGCTACAGAGTCAGTAGTCATAATGTGATCCTGTTGCCATACAGAAACGAATGGTCAAATACTGCTCAAGTCTTGGAAACATGGGCTGTTTCCGAGTAAAGTCTCTCGCCTACACTCTTGTAGGTGAGAAAAGGTAATAAGTCTTTGGTTGGTTACCGTGTTTGTTTTTTATGCTTGATGAAAGACTGAAGTGAAGTGGGATGGAAGCAGTAAAATACAAGTCTAAATGGAGTTCATCTTTGGTCAGTGTAGTCAGCCTTGGATGAGTTATCTGAGTAAGCAAGTTTGCCACGATATGTACTTTTCTGGGTAAGACATCATCTGGGTGTCTGATCCTGTCCTCTTCCTCCAGCAATCATTCACAGCTTGTGCAGGCTGCTCACTGCGGTTGTGTGCCATTGCTGTCCTCAGCTGAGGAGTACTTTTGAATGAAAGAAAAAGAATGGGACAAAGATGTAACACCAAGGGTATAGGAAGAAGTGGAAGGTAGAGTAAAAATGTAGTTGTGTGAGGTTCTTGTTGGTCCAGTGATACAACAGACTTCTTGATAATTGACACAAATCAATGCAAGAAGTCTGTCCTTCCAGAGGCCAGATGGCCTTGACTCTTCTTCTGAAGGACTCTGTCCACAAACATTTCGCTTCCAAAAGGTCTTTAAATTTGCAGAGGAGAATGTGTAGTGGAGCAAACAAGAATTTAGTGAAATAATCATACCTCTGTTCTAGTACACTGCCTTTTACTTTCTATGCTTCTAGCATTTTAAATTATTTTTTTAAATGAAACCTATTTTAGTGTAACTTTTTATGTGATACCAGTAGACCCTCACATTTTGTACCTGAAGAGTTTGGGTCTTTTTGTAAAAGCAGTGGTTGCTTGTGACAGTGCACTGCAGAAGCTTTTGTATTTGTGCTTATAAAGTCAGCTGTGGAAGCTTTGAAAGTCTAGGTTACTGCAGCAAGACCCTTATGGCCTATTTTTCAAAGCTTATAGTTCAGTTTTCGGAGTCTTGGGAATTTTTGGGTACTTGGAGTTCACCTGAACATGTAAAAGACAAAACCTCCATTTGGGATGTCCCTGGACCACAACTCACTGAAGTCTGTCAAAGTGCTTGGGCAATATCCTTTCATGCTTACTCCCTTCTCTTATACTTCTCTAGATACCTGCTATCTGCCACTGTCAGGGGCAGGATGCTGTTCCACTTGGTAACTTAAGTTGCTCCGTGTGACTGTTCTTAGCTTCTTCAGGAAGGTTTCAGAAAAAATTTCAACAGCAAAACTCCTTGATACTCCCTGTGTTCCTAACCTTTTGGGATTGTGGATGCCTTAAGTAGAGACAAGGTTTGAGTGATTTATTGAGCAAAGTGTTTAGAAGATAACTCCCCAAACTCTGAAGTTTTAAATTGCAGTCCTGAAACTGCTTGAAATGAAACATAGCATCTCTTGCAACGTTTATTTATATTTTCTCATAACCCTACTATTTTATTAAACTTAGAAAGTTGGGAGAGAGTTTAAACTGAAACCTACAGGGAGCACTAAAAGGAGCTCGGGTTGCTTACTATGGCAAAGAGGAGGCTAAGGAGTGACCTAATAGCAGGCTACATCAGCCGAACTCTTCTTGGCAGCAGAAGACTACAACAGAAAGCAAAATCCACTAAGTGCAGCCTGATAAACTCAGATTTGACACTGATGGAAGAAGCTTTTCTGGGTGGAAGAAGCTGCCCAGAAAAGTGGAATCTCCACCCTTAGAAGTTTTCAAAATTCAGCTAGAGTCATAGCTAACCTGATGGAGTGCTGGCAGTTCGTCCCACTTTGAGCATGGGGTGGGGCTAGGTATCCTCCAGAGATCACTCCCAAACAAGGTGTGTGGGATTCAGGGGAGCTGTGTTTTATGTATGTCGAAAGCTGTATGTGTGGTTCAAAATCCATAGCCCGCAGGGTGCTGTGGAAGAGCGTGTTGTGTGGGTGACCTGACAGACAGTACGCTAGCACAGTGCTGCAGCCTGCTATCGGTGGAAAGCTGGAATAATCATAGAAACAGAATGCTTTTTACTTGAGAAGTAATAAATGGTTGCATAAGACCTGAATTTATGGAACTGATGCACAGTCCAAAATACAGGCAGTTCTTGTCAACCTAGTATAATGGGAGTAGCCTCCATAAAACCATGGGAAATGTAAAAGATCAGTTTTAGCAAAGGGGAGATAAATGAATTGGGGTAGGGTGAGGGGGCCAGAATGAATCAGATTGTAGAGCACAGTGACTGATTATCTCTGTTCAGAGCTACCTTAGTTCCCTGAAAGCACAGGGGTTTTTTTAGTGGCAAAGACAGATGTAACATGGAAGTTATCAGACAGAAACAAATGATCCCTAATGGAACTAAGAAATGATCCCTGCAGTTTGTACAGCCACACCCCAGTTATCTGTGTGAAATTATCAGGGTTATGGCTAACTGTGTGATTGTGATCATATATGCCAAATACTTTTTCTACTTGATGAAGCAAATACTGTAGGGGTTGTATATTTGAACTGAGTGCAGTTGTGGAGTATTCTTCATGTGTGTACTGTCCTGCTCAAAATGCTGCCCTTCAGCATTTGTGTATGGGATCATAGGATAATTCAGGTTGGAAAGAACTTCATGGGGTTATCTCACAGCAGGGTCAGCTGAGGTCAGAGCAGGTTCCTCAGGGCGTTACCTGGTCTGGTCTTGAAAACTCCAATGAAGATTGTAAATTGAATCCACGAAATGATTTGTAATTACTTGAAAGAATTTCTGTGGTTTAATACGGATAATGTGCGATTAAACATTTTTCAATATACCTTTGAGAAAAGGAAGGGTAGAAGGTAATATCTAAGGCCACAAATGGGTATCAAATGGCACCTTGTAACTTACTTGTTCTGTTACTTGTAGTATAACCTGGAAACAGAAAAGGATCCTGTAGTTATTGTTATTTCCACTACTGGTACTGGAGACCCACCAGACACTGCCCGCAAGTTTGTAAAGAAAATTCAAGACACAACCTTGCCACCTGATCATTTTGCACATCTGCAGTATGGATTGCTAGGTGATACAGTACTTTCTGTATTATTGCAACACTTGACTGTCAGTGAATAATTTTTATATTTTCTACTTGTGAATCAGTTGTTTAGGGTTTTTTCAGTGCTTATAAAACATTTATTTTAATAACATGGACAGCTTTTTTGTGTAATGTCCTTTATGAGCAATAAAGGAAAAGTGTCACAGAAATTATCTGAATGTAAGCTACCAATTTAATTTTTTTATAGTTTAATTTTCTTTGCATAAACGAAATACAATGTAAGCTATCTATTATTGTTGAAGTTTTAATTTCGTGTCAAGTCTCTATGGACTAGATGAGTTTACTTGACTTTGTGAGTAATTGGGCATTTTTCTATAGCTAAAGGCAGTATAACGTGTTCTTGAAATGCAAGGGGTTATGATTATCCCATCCTTTTAAGTTTGCAATTTTTTTTTTGGTTTTGAATGTCATACACGTCAATAGAAGGAATGTAACTTCAAGTTATAGATTGATATGCAAAATACAGATTTATTAAAAATGCATATGATACATCTTGAGCTGCTGATGGTAAGGTCAGTTTGTTGAGTTTTCAGGTTGTATTTGAGTAAACTCCAGAAACTTCTATTTGAACCTAGGTTATTTTTGCCTGACAAGTTTAAGTTGATAGGTAGGAGTGAGGAAACGAGTAAATTTTGAGTGAGGAAAGTACCCACTAGAAGGAAACTAGTGGGATATATCCACTAGGTATATCCACCATATATCCATTAGAAGGAAACTTCTAATGGATATATGAAGAGGAAGTCTGAAATGTATGCAACCCAGTCATGTAAGGTTTTGAGAAGTTGTTATGCTGTTGCCTGGTTATACATTACAGTTTGTGAAATGGTTAGGTTTTTCATAGCTGACTGAATGCATATATGCATATATGCATATATGAAGATAAGCATTGCGTTAATACTGATATTTGTATCTAAGTTATAACATGTTTTGTGACTCTAATCTAAAAAGTTATCAGTGTTAAAATACATTCATAGTATTAATTTCAGCTTGTCCGTTGAAGTGTTTGCACTGAGTTCCTTACTTGAGAGGGAGCAGAAGTCTTTAAAAACAAAACAGAAAAAAAGACAAAAGATAAAAAAGGCTGTTTTAAATGAGAAAGAAATATTCCATTGTTATGTGGGAATAATAAGGATTGAAATTGCACACAAGAAAGGGTCAGTCTGTGAAAACTTGTGATAGTTATGATAGTGATAGTTATGATAGTGAAACAGTGGTGTGGATTACTTAGAGAATTTATGAAGACTACCTAACAATTTTAGCCTGAATTTCTTTTGGTAATTGATAAACAGTTTATCTGTTTTTCTTTTTCTACTTATTTCAGTTTCTTACATTTTTCCTGCAAGAGTGGTTTTGTATTTTTTTAAAAGCTTCAAATTAAAGCAATAGTCTTTTGAAATGTGAAATATTAATAGAAAAGTGTTTTCAGAGAAATTCTGTGTTTTACATTTCTGAAGGAGGAACTGGCTCTACTTTGGTGCAAACACAATTTTGGTTTTTTAAGGTCATAAAAGTGTCCTGATAATACGCGCTTTGCTATATCAGTTTCTTCTGTTTTCCCGCAAGAAAATCCTTTGTTGTCTTTGCAGATTTTTGTGTGTGTAGCCTGGGTGTCTGGCTGATTGACATGATTACTCTTTCCTTGAATTTGCTAGGTCTGGGAGATTCAGAGTACACGTTCTTTTGTAATGGTGGAAAGACAGTAGACCGACGACTTCAAGAACTTGGTGCCCAGCACTTCTACGACACAGGACTGGCAGATGACTGTGTAGGGTAAGAGCTGAAGGAGTTTGGATTTTATTTCTTCAAGACGCAATAACTACATGTGAATTTGGCTAAATATGAAATCAGTTGGACCTGAATAGTCAGCACTCCAAAGGAATGAGTCCTGTCTGAACACAGTATGCCTTTCAGTCTCAATTGCCATTAAATAAAACTGTTTTCAAATTGTGAGCAAACATCTGTAATGCCTGGAAAAACGGGGTATTTTGCAGTTTTAGAAATTAAGTAATAAAGAATAAGTGGATCAATTTAAAAATGTAGTCTGTTTACTAAAACAAATAGAAATAAATCTTCTTCCCAGTATGTGTGGTACTGGGTAATAGGATCTCTTTCTACATGTGCATCAGATTTTATCCAAGCTCACATCTTGCAGCAGAGCTGCTTTAAGCAAACCCTACAATTTTTTTTTTTTTTCTGTTCCAGAAAACGTGCCTTTTTTTTATTTTTTTTTAATCACTGTAGAGGAATTATATAAGAAGGGTTTTGTGATTGCTGTAGAGGAATTCTATGATTTTATGAAAACAACTCCCTTTTCTGTCACTCTTTCTGGCCAGTAGGCTGCAGTATTGGCTTATTTATTTTGGAATGCAGATTATATAATTTCTGTGCATGATGATATGAGACAGTTGAACACAAACATTGCCATAACAATAAAATGTGTATCTTGTGTTCTAAAATAATGAAAATGGAACATTAGTGTAATCTATTGATGTTGCTGTTGCACAATGAGAAGTAGTGTATTTTGCTACCATCGCTTCAACTTCCTGTTATAATGTTCAGCGTAAGAAAACAAAATGAGAAACTGGAAGAAGAGCAAGGCTGTTATACGCTTCAGACACCACAAATTAACTAAATGCAATTTTGTTTTAACAAAAAAGTAGTCTTGGTAACAGCTGCAGATATAGATTAAAAATGAAAAATTAATAGTATTTTTAGCTTTTGTTGTCTTTTCATTATTTCTAAATTAACAGTCCAGTAAGTCACAATAATTCATCCATTCCTTTCTCCTCTTTTTTTCCTTCCTTCCCAGTTTGGAATTAGTGGTTGATCCTTGGATTGATGGACTTTGGCTTGCCCTCAAGGAAACATTTCTATTGCAAAAAGACATGAACAGTGATGCCAATGCTGTTTCTAGCTCTCTCTCTACAGCCCCACACATTGTGAATGAATTAAACTTAAGCTCAGAAGTACAGAACTTGAAGCTAGAAGATGAGGCAGTGAGGAGTTCTGATGTTCTGACACAGAAGCTGGTTGACATCAATCTTGTGGCTTCAACTAGAGACACTGAACCTTCACTTGTTCATTCTGTCCCTCCTGTCTCTCAATCAGCTCTTAATATTCCTACCTTGCCACCAGAATATATAGAGGTGGAGTTTCAGGACAACCATGGTGAGGTAAGGACTTCACTTGAAATGATTAAAGCCTCTAGCTCTGGCAGGAGCATGAGTGTGTACTCCTACATATGACTCAAAAGAGCAAGTGGATACTTATATAGAGACGTGTCCCTGAATGCAGGAGGTTTTTGAATTGTAAGTGAAAGCTCCATTTATATTATGAAAACGTAGTTACCACCATATGAGTTATGAACGCTTATGTCAAAGTACAATTTAGCTAAATAACAATTTGTCATTGCAGTACCAGGAATGGAAGAATTAAAATGATCAGTGGCTTATGTTGTGATGGTGAAAACATCTTCCTGTAGAAAGGAGTATAGTACAGTTTCTGTTCAAATTTTTTGTACTTGCAGAATGCCTTAAGAGGGTGTAAAATTCAAAATCTTGCTTGACATTTAACAACAGGTAAACTTATTGTAAAAACCTGTTCATAACTTTACTATTGAAAATGGAAGATGAACTGTGTGGATCAAAAACCAGTGTGTTTTTCCTGCGAAGCCATGTTGAGCAAAGATCTGCTGTAAAAAGAGAAGAATTAGCGTGATCTGGGAATCACCTTCAGTTGGCATATTTACTATTTAAAATTAACTGGAAAGCATGACTCAAACTTTTATGATTGTCTGCCAAAGGGCAGATGTTTTGGTTATCTGTGCGAGGGAGCACTGAGGGCTGGCTGCCCTTTAAGGGACAGGGAGCCAGGAGCTGAGTGTGGTGACACAGCCAGCCCCATTCCCCAATACTCCAGCAATGCAAACCAGGAGATAGCAGCCAGGATCAGCCAAGAGTGCAGATCATCAGGAAAGTTTGTGTCAATGAGGCAGGTCTGGGACCAACCTGGGATGTTGATCCAGACCTAGATTTGCAGACCAACAGCATCTGTGGCCAGCCGTGGGCATGTGTCCTGGGTCCAGCTGGGATAGGGTTAATTCTTCACAGAAGCTGGGAGGTGGGCATAGCCAAAGGGATATTCCCTACCATGCTGACATCATGCCTGGGATATAAGGGGAAGCTAGCCGGGAGAGGGGTCTCTTTTGTGAAGCGCTTGGATCAGTGTTTCCATTGTATTCTATGTCTCGTCTTATTGTTATATTCTCCTTTTTTTTTTTGCTTTCCTCGTGTGGTTTTATTAAAAATCAGTCGTTAACTCACAAGGTCATGAGTTTCCACTTTTCTTATCCTTCCCCATCTTACCGGGGGGGGGGGGTGCAACCACGTGGCAGTGGCCCTGACCCAAGACAGATTAAAGGTTATAGTCCAGATTTCAGGTATAAAGCTGGATGGTTGTCCTGAGCCTTGGAAAGAATCAAATGCAGGTTTGTTTTTTTATCCTTTGGTACCATTTTTGACACAGTTGGCTAGACCTTGTCAAAAAGTAGGTCCTATGTCTTGTACTTGTAAAAACAAACATGACTCTACAATGAAAAGAGGTGGATGCATCAGCTGGACTGTGATAACTGTCTCCATTCATATGCCCTCCGAGTCAAGTGCATTATGCCTTGCAATAATTTGATATGGCCCAAACCATTAATCACCATCTCAAAATTTTAAGATATTTTAAGAGAATAATGAAACTTCCTACTGTTGGTCTCAAGTGATTCTCCTGTCTCTTTTTTTCATTTTTTTTTTCAAATAGGAAATCTTCAAATTAACCAATATGCTCTTTTTGGTAGCATAATTCCTTTCCATTTGACAGAGTATTGTTATGGACATTTGATATCTCTCCCATCTCTTTTTGGTTTTGTCTGTACTGACCTCAAATGAAGCTTGCTGACCATAGTGATGGAGAAATGAGGGCTATAATCTGATCTTCAAGTGACGTCCTTTGACAGAGGTGGTCTGGAATTATTCTTGGTGCCTGTTAACAATTCTTGGGGGACATTTTCACCTGTGTAGAAATGTGATGTAACATGATGCTGTTTCGTAGCTTAGAGTTTGCTGGCTAGATCTAAACTTTAACTGTAGTTTGTAAAATTCCTTTATAAGTTGCCTTTTATAATAGCCTCATCTGCACCTCAAAGTCTTAATCTGTAAATCTGCAATGAAGTTTTTAAATAGCTTCTGTTCTGCTTCTTATGTCCGTTCTGTATACCTGGTAATCCTTTAATTAGGTGGGAGTTTTTAGGGTTTTACCATAAATCCCATTCTCTAATTGGCTATTTTCAAGGCAGCTCTTGAAAAAAGAAGCAGCTAGCTGCATTTGGTAGTAGTTTAGGTCCATTAGACTGTTCAAGCCTACCGACTTTTCATAGTTGAATATATGCCTGTTGCTGCGTGGATGTGTTTTTCGAAAATGTAGAGCAAAGCACTCTGTATATGGAAGGTTCATGTTTTTCCTCATTGTTTTGAGTTGCTTTCTTAGACTGTTTAAAAAAAATTGTACCAACACTAATTCCTGTATGTCATAGTAAGCTGTCATTCAGCTGATTTGCATTTTTAGTGTAAGTTTTCATGTTCTCTTTTCCAGAATCCACATCTGTCCTCACTGATTTCAGAGGGAGCAGCCTTTGAAGTGCCAGTTACAAAAGCAGTTCAGCTTACTAGAGAAGATGCGATAAAAACTGCATTGCTCTTAGAACTTGATATTGCGGTAAGTTAGTGATGGCTTTTTCTTCAGTGGGTTAAAATAAAAAGCATGTGTGTTATGTATAATAACTGGGGGGAAAATTACTTATTTGAATGTTTAAAAAGAAAAAATAATTCCTTATACAACAGGGTGTCATCTTAGGCTGATCCATTTTGTAAATGCAAAACTTGATTTGTTCACTGAAAGATATGATTCCATGTAAGTCAAAACAGAAACAAAGTGTAAAATTAATTTATTTGTTTTTCTGCGAATATTGTATTGACTGAAATACTTTTTTGAAAGGGAATTTGCAGTGGAGAAGGGCAGGCAAGGAATACTGAAAATTAATAATCTTTCAGTTTGTAGATGTACAACTTAGGAAATATTCAGAAACTATATAGTGAATTGTGACTATTCCTTCTGGTAGGTAATGTATACAAGTAATAATTTGACTAGTATGATCAAGTGATAAGAATTGTTAGCTCCTGAGCACTGTTTTTGCCTCTGGCATTCATTTGCTCTGATGTGTTAACATACTACTCAAGCTGTCAACCTCTGTTACCCTAGATGTAAAAACTGTTTTAGTTTGTTTAGGGAAGATCGTATTTTGTATACTGGTTTGAAGATGAAAGGCACAGAGTGCTCAATATTTACAAAAAATCTTTAAAAGGACAACATGTTGCTTTTGAGCAGTTTTCCAAATTTGTAGGATTATGCCTTTGGTATATTGTTAACTGTGCAACTCTATGAGATTTTGGAGGTAACTTTTATTGGACTCTATTAGCCTAATCTGTGTCAACTTCCGTGGAACGTCTTTAAATCTGTTATAAATAGTGTCTATTGAGCTTTGAGCAAGTGAGTGTCTGAGATGGCATGGTTTTGAACATTTTTTGCCTTTTTTTCCTAACATTCTCAACAGCCTGTGTATGCAGGTCACCTCACTTGATGCATAAGGAAAACAAAAAGCAGGAGGTTGAGTGGATTTTCAGCAGTTGAGCAAAGAACCTCAGCCAACTAAGCAGAATCTAGCTCTTAAGATCTGAGATACGTTTTGGTTTTCACCATGCTCTTCTCTTACTGTTTTTCTTTTTTCTACAGAAAATAAAAATAGTTGGGGTCATTTCAGTCACAGTTCATCAAACAGTGTAACCAGCAGATTTTCTTTTAGTTGTAATGTATCTCTATACAAAGTTGCATTAATTATGAGGACTTCATTTCTCTACTCTTCTCAAACCAGAAAACAAAGTATATCAGTAATGAATTATCTAGGCTGATTATATAACACATCCTCTTAATATATATTTGTTTTCCGTCTGTTAGGCTGCTCAGTGTCCAAATACTTAAACCAGATAAGGAAAGATTTTTATAACTAGTAAGGTTAAACTTGAAAAGAAAACATAAGTATTTAGCTTCTGTTGTGATCCAGACATTGAAGGGCTAGTACAGAGTAAAAGAATGTATGACTTCTTGTGGCTGCCACAGTAGGCAGATTGAGGTTTTTAGGAATGGTCGTGCTGTTGGCTTTCGTTTGTGATACAATTTAATATAAATGGTCTCATGTTTCAAAACAGGATACAGTCTTTGACTACCAGCCTGGAGATGCCTTCTGTGTAATATGTCCCAACAACGTCAATGAGGTGGAAGAACTTCTTCACATCTTGGGACTTTCTGAAAAAGCAGAGTGTTTTGTTTGCGTGAAGGTTAAGCAGGGCACTAAGAAGAAAGGTATGGTGTGATGCACTGATCATGAATAACTGCTCCTTTCTGTGATGGTAGTAGTTGGTATGCATAGTTTTGAACATTTTTATCTTTAGTATTGGGACACAGCTGTCATTTCATGGAGGCATGTTGGAAGTCACAGAGGTGTTAAAAAAGAGAGGATATGCAGAATGTTGCTACTGGTTTTGCTGTAGATAAATTAGCTTCTGACTGGGAACTTGAGCCTGGCATTGGCATTCATCCATCTCATTATTTCTCTGTGGTCCTTTGGGTTTCTGGAGATGAGTCTTTAATGACATAATCTAACAATCCCCCACTTGAAAGTGAAATCTCTCCTTGGACAGCACTTCAAATCAGTCTGTTTTACATCCTAAGAGTGCTGCACTCCTGAAGCAGAAGACTTAGTGCTGCTGCAAAGTGCCTTTCAATGGGCTTGTAGGTCTATGTGAATCTGTTCTACTGAGTCTTATGGACACACACTTCAGAAAGGATGCTGCAGGTTCAAGGTATGCCTGTGTACTGCCAGCTGGACCTGTGAGATTTCTTGTCTTGACAATTGGTGTCTTAATTGTACTGCTGAGTTGTGCCTTTAGTTCTGCAGGATGGGGTGGAGCTCTTTGTTGTTCCAGTCTGTGGGTAGATCGGATCCCATGGGGATATTCCCTGCGTCATTGAGGGCAACACAAGGTGTCCTTTAAGTACGAGATGTAAATGTGCCCCTGTTCTTGGACTTGGCGAGTAAATCACCTGTTAATGAGGTGGGTTTACATGACAGGCCATGTCATAACTTATCACATGGGATGTCCAGGCTTAGCTTTTCACCATCCTTGACCCCAACTCAAGAAACTAACCTCTGCTGACTGGGGTCAACGGCTAGGTTTGGTGCAGGACGAGTGTCAGTTATGGCCTGGTCCATACACTGGGGATGAGCCCTGTGTCTGCAGGGCTGGTCTGGCTGTTGTCCAGTCCCCAACCCCGCTGTGTTGAACACTCCTCACCCTCTTGGAGAGCCCCTATTGGCTTTGTTCTTCTGGGACAGAGCCCCCTCAACCACACCTGCATCTTCACAAAAAAAAAAAAAAGTCACAGGAGGGTACCAGCTTTTTAGCAATCTCTCTTCAAATCAGGGCTGGTTCTGAGCACTCTCAAGCTCAAAGCAGTGTCACCCAGTCCAGGGCCCAATCACCATGCACAGGAAAGCAGCAAGAGATTGAGTGGTATGGGGGTATTTCACAGGTATGCTACTTCTACTGTTTACACTGTTTACAGATTTTACATCATGTTTTCAAAGGAAGCAATTAAAAGGGAAGCGTATAGCAAAGGAGGAGGTAATGGAGGGCCAAAAGTATCAGATTTTCATAGGAAGGTTGGCTTGGAATCTTGTCCCTCCTGAAGGCTAGTAGATTTTTCTAGAGCAAATCAGAGCCCTTCTACCTGGCTGCATAAAATTTTAGTCTCTCTCTGTAAGTTGAAGATGGTGTCAACAGCATGTTCAAAGTGAGGGTCTCCTTGAATAGGCACAGGGAGATATTCTCTCATTTCTGCTTACAGTAGTTCCCTTTCTTTTACTATACTGATGTTGCAGGAAGGATGTAAAGCTGCTCTAAAAGGGTACTTTGAGTTCATCAGTGTCAGAGTACTTCATTTGGAACAGAGCCTGTATAGCCAAGTGAACATACCTTAACCTCTTGATTGTTCTTGTATACCAAAAATACCCCTATCCTTCCAAGGCAAAGTTGGTAAAATAATTGAGTGAAACTTGAAATATCCATGCTGTCATCCTGTGTGTAAATAATCCTGGTTATTGCATCTCTAGCTGCCTAATGTAGCACTAACTGGGGAAAAAAAGGACAAGGCATAGTTAGAATCAGTAGCTAGAAGTCAAAGCCAAGAAACATTGTGGAGTGAAATCCCAACATGGAAGTTGGTTTTGTAATGAAACAATTTAGGACTTGCAGAGCTTATTATTTAAAGGTGTTTTGTCACCTATATGCTCCTATATTGCTTTTGGCTTTAGCTTAGAATGGGAAGTAGAATAGCAACTTTAGCATGACATGGCATGAGGCTGATAAGCCTGACTGCACTCTAGCTGACTACATGAAGGGATAGACGGGATGTCAGTGTACCTCCTTCCCAGAAATGGAACCTGTAGAGAATACAGGAGGGACTTTTTGCTTATACAGAAAATCGTTGGGTCTGCTGGACCTCAGTAACTCCAGCTTGGTGCTGGCTGCATATACCGTTGGTTAGATCATTAGAAATCTGCAGCATGTTCCAATTTTCAGGAGTGCTTATTGATGGAGGGGAAAAAATGTGAATGTTCCTCTTCCTGGTAAGCATTCCTCTGAATTTCTTCAAAGTAGGACATGGCAACAAGGACTTGAGTGGTTTAGCGATTAAAATTATTTGAACACTCATGTTATACCCCTCTTTTTGTTTCCTGCTTTTCTAATAAGTTTTGACTTTTCATTAGAAAATTGTCATTGATACTTCATTGGAAAACTGTCTTGCTGTTTAATTTATAATTTGCAGTAACCAGCTGGGGCTCAAACATACAGAATTTAATGCAGTTTAACTCTCTTGTATTTCTTAGAGGAACAAGCAGTCTCTGATGCCATTTTTGGATGTTAATAGATACACATTTTCTTTTGTTTTCTTTTCCCACTGAACTAGGAGCAACTCGTCCACAGCACATCCCTGAAAGAAGCACTCTGAAATTCATTCTAACCTGGTGTCTGGAAATAAGAGCAATTCCCAAAAAGGTGTTTATGTGTTGTTCTTTTAAAGATAAAACCTTAGTAGTTCTATGCTGTATGGGCTCTTACAGATCTATCCTTGCTTCATGTGTATTTACAATGTTTCTTGGTGAATGGGGATTGTCAGTTTGTATGCTGCCGTTTGCACTGTATTCTGAGAAATTTCACTTTATCTAGCAAACTTTGAGATACTGAAATCTCTATTCCCATTCTGTAGTAACTTGATTCATAACTAATCTGTAAGTAAAAAAAAAAAGTAGAAAAGTACTACATATTTGGTGCCAGGTAACCGTAAGGCTCACTGAACCTGGCCTCCTAGGCATTTTAGAGAAATCTTTCCTTCTAATCACAGGGACCTGTGTCTGTCAAGTTTTGTCACTGAAAATATGCATGTTGCTCTGCAAACATACCCTCACGTATTTTATTTTAAAGCTTTTCTTTAGCATTTCAGCAACCTGGCAGAACTCAAAGAAAGATCTTTGCTTGTATAATATTTGTTCTCACAAGATCTGAATGTTATTTTCCTTTCATTCTGTGCCTGAAAAAAAATGGAAGCTTGCAACTGGAAATGCGTGTGTATTTCTGGTATTGTCAAAACACATTTTAAAGATAAATTGTATGAAGAATGAAGCTTAACAGTTGTGCTTTTTTGGATCACTGAGGGAAGTCAGTTTCTAGAAGGACCTTTTCCATCAATTTAGTGGATTTTGCAACAAAAGAGAAGAGAATCTTCCAATTGTTTCAGCCTTTTCAAAACTGCATTTAACAATTTCGAAAATTGTCTCAACAATAAGAGTAGTCAGAGAGTGCCGGCTGGGGAATATCACCCAAGTGAATTTTTATAACCCAACTGCTTTATTACCTGTTCAGTGTAGAATGTGTTTTATGTAACTCTATACTCAAAACTATTGTCTGGAAGCTGGGTGTTTGAATGCACTCAAATTATTTTCCAAGTATTCTTTTGTGTAGAATGTGTCCTCTGATTGCACTTGCTGTTTTGGATCACTTTTCTTGTATGCACTGTGTCTGTTTCCACCTGGCTCTTGAAAAAAACCTTGTAACTATTTACATCTGATTTTTACTTTACTTTACAATGCTCAATTTAATTTTCCCTTAAGCTTGCAATACTGTTATGTAGACATAAAGTATAGAATAAAACACCACAGCGACATTTACGTGACTGATTAAATACCATACTTTATTTACAGTAATACCTCTTCTAAGACTTTTTATTATTCCTTTCCTGGCTTCTGTAACTTAGCAAATGGTGTTTTGTCTTGAATTAATTTGTGTTATGGAGCTGTTTACTTAAGTAAAGTGCAAATACATAAATAAGAAAGCCTTTCATAAATTTAGGATTTATTAGGGAATGGGTTGTGCCTGTTTATTTGTCTCTCCCTCACTCAGGCTAAGTAGGATTTTCGGACCCGCTAGCTTGTCCCAGACATTAGAGGAACAGCCAAAAAAAAAAAAAAAAAAAAAAAAAAAAA
>WKFP01014331.1:663125-706257 GCA_011057875.1 Pterocles orientalis
CAAAAAAAAAGGAAACAAAAAAAAAAAAAAAAAAAAAAGAAAATAAAATAAAAATGTAAATTTTCATAGTAGGTGAAAGTGTGCATTGGGAAATAAATTGTATTATCCATTAACCTGTCAGGTGACTGCTTCCTGTCCCCAGGCATCCCAGGTTTTTCCCAGATTTGTGACCATTTTCCCAAATGGACAAGTGTTTTTACCCTTCACTCTTGTTTTCTTCCTTGCAGGCATTTTTGCGAGCTCTTGTAGAATGTACCAGTAATGTGGGAGAAAAACGGAGGCTTCAAGAGCTTTGTAGTAAACAAGGAGCCTCTGACTACACACGCTTTATTAGGGATTCTAATGTTTGCTTGCTGGATTTACTTCATGCTTTTCCAAGCTGCAAGCCTTCACTTAACCTATTAATTGGTAAGTGACTGATTTAGATTTAATTAAATTTAGTTTTTGAAAAATGCATTCAGTTTCCCAAGAAAGAGGAATAACTGTTCAGTTAACTGCTTTAGAAATATTATAGAATCCATAGTGATCAAACTAAAACTATTGTTGGGGAACAAAGCTCTGTTCTGCAGTTTGTAGTCTTTGCCTTTCATTCTGCAAACACTTAGGCACATACCTATGCTTCAAATGACTCTGGATTGGTCCTGTGCATAAAAATAAGCATAAGGTGTCTGCAGGGTAAAGGTTTTTAAGCAATAGTTCATCAACTGCTTACAATTAAAAAAGACATGTTTTTACAACTTCTGATTTCCCTGCCTACATGTTATTCTCTTGTACTTTTACCGGTTAAAACAGAAAGCTTTTCCCAGTATGTTTTTATTTATGTAGTGTCCGACACGCTCACTGGTTTCCTTATAAAACATTGAAGGAATGATACTCCAACTGTAACCATCTCAAATACATCTGAAAATACTGAATTATTTTCCAGATAAACACCAGAATTTCTTAATATGTTTCATTATATGAAACAAAAAAATTGCTTTCTATGTTCTTGCAAGCGTCTTCTCCACGCCTGCCCCAAATCTCTCTTTCTTAAGTACTCTGTGGGATTTTAAAAAATAAATACAAGCTCTGCTCCACTTCATACAAATACATGAATTTTCACAGTGAAAGTGAAAGCAGTTAGCTTTTCAAACGTGGTGTGGAATGTGCGCAACAACTGAACTGAAATAAAGGAAATTTTGAAAGGTTTTAAAATGTGTTCCCCCAGGGAAACAATGTGCTGAATGGGCTTAGTGTCTTCTTTAAGTGATTTTGCTGAACTAGCTTCTGACTTGCAAATATCTTATGTAGCATCTTTAAAATACATCAGGGTGTCCATGTACTGGTTGGAACACCTGCAAAAGGATGGTACATGTGGCAAAACAACTAAAAAGCTGTTAAGCTGTATGTTTTCTGGCGTTGGCTATGCCAGTTTTTTGCTCAGTTACTGTCACAACTCCCCACCACGATGTTTTCTTAGTGATATGTGTGTCTCCTGTGAATATGCCCTTCTCAGCCAAAATGTGCAGCCTGCATGCAAGTCATTCCTATGAAGGCAGCAGTGAGTTTGACCTTTTCTGCATATGTGCATACATACGTAGGTGTAAATGTGTGAGTGATAGTGGTTTTCTCATTGAAAAAATGATGAGTAAACTCCTGTTTCTGTTGTTGTTTTTAGCTGTGATTTCAAAAATTTGCAGAGATACTCATAGCAGTTTGAAATTGAACTGACACATCTGCTTCTAGGACATTATATATAGGAAACTTTCAATCAGGCAATTCCTATTCTCAGAGCTTTTGAGCTCTGTAAAGCACTCTTAGAATCATAGAATCATAGAATGGTCTGGGTTGAAAAGGGCCTTAAAGATCATCTAGTTTCAACCCCCCCTGCTGTAGGCAGGGTTACCAACCACAAGAGCAGGCTGCCCAGGGATGAAAGGTAGGAAAATTTAAATTTCAGGCTTCATCTTGTCCACTATCTACTAGATTCTCTTCTGTGCCTCTAAACAATTGTTTTTAATTGACCAAGAACCCCATAAATTAACTGATGTGGCCTCATTTTATGGGATCTCTGACAGATGTTCCACAAAGTTGAAAAAAATATTCAAAATAGAGTTCAGGTCTTTACAGCTTATTTGTGAACCACAAACACTGACTGTTAATAGGGTAAAATTACCGTTATAATCTGTTGTGTAAACACTCATTATATATTTCCATTTTCATTGAGGTGAATCAAATAATAAGTGATGCTTTCTTGTTTTTTGTTTATGGGTTTTGTTTGTTTGTTTGTTTTTAAATTTTTCAGAACATCTTCCTAAATTACAGGCCAGATCCTATTCAGTGTCAAGGTAATGAAATATTCAAATTATATTTTCTTAGGAATTTGAGTATTCTTTTTTCTCAAGTGTGCATGTGTGTGTACATTGTGATCTAAAGAAGAAAGAGAGGATGAAGGATAAAACCTGCTGAAAAAACTCACAGGGTTTGACTATTTCAGACAACATTGTTTTGAGTGTCTGGCAAGACATTGGTAGCGTGCTCAAGAACAGGCTCGCACAGGTGTGAATCTGGGGGGAATTTGGGTTCCCTTCTGTGGGAACTGGCCTCTGAGTCAAAACTTAAGACGTTTTCTAACTATATTTGTATATCATGCAGTTAGCTGAACATTGAGAGTTTTGATTCAGTTCAGGTAGTATGGGCTGCAATTAGACCTGCTGTAAGATTGTACAGCTATCTCTCAGGTCTGGGTGGTTTTTTTATGCTTTTGCCATTGCAGTTCAAGCTTATATCAGCCAGGAAAACTGTGTTTTGTATTTAATATTGTGGAGTTTCCTGCCTGTCCTGCTAGACCAGTCTCACGAAAGGGAGTATGTACAGGCTGGCTTACTGAGTTAGTTGCACCTCTACTGAACCCCAGTAAAAACACCCTGGATACAAAAAGAGGAAGCCCTTCAACTGAAAAGGTATGAATATTAGATCTAAACTGAACCTTTAAATTTATGCATGCTTGAAACAACTGCAGGTTTTGTTGTTTACTGTTCTGATGTAATACAGATGTTTTGGCAGTATGCATCTTAATATTGCAGTTCTACCCTACTCGTTAGCTTACCCTTCCCTCTGCAATATGTTTGGAATTTCATTACTAAGTTGCTAACTCAGGATCCATAGATGAACTAAAACATGAGTACTGAATCTTCCCATTGCTTAAAGGCCAGAGTAGTTTTCCACCCCATTGTAGCCTTAAGCGAGTCTTGGAAGATACTTTCATGGACTAAAATACCACTGTGCAATTAAATTATTATGGCTGTTACTGTTGGAGGAGAGAGGCACTTGGTTACTTCCAGGAAAGGGTGGCAGATAACAGGGGGAAATCATAAACCTCTTACTTCTTGTCAGCTCTCTACAGTTTGCAAAGGCCAAGTTATTTATGTGACACAGAGGACAATCTTCTGTGGTATTTCTGATGTGCATCGAAGATGGTTTGGCATAGTGGGTGTTATTAGGAGAAGCTACAAAGATGAGAAAGAGGTGGAGTAAAAAGAAAAAAAAAGAAAGGATTATTACAAAATGAGTCTGAATAAAGTTTGGAACTATTTGCATCTGCCGCACAAGCTAGAATCCAGCATAGATAAATGTGCAGCAGTACACATAGATTGCAGAAATATGTGGAATACCAATACAAAGCAAGTGAGTGTGATCTTATGCAAAATACCTTAGATTAGTTGAAAACACTTTACAGGATAAATCTGTTTACCATTTGTGGTGTATTTTTAAAAGAATGACCAGTTTGGATTCATTAATAGAGAAAATAACCTCCTAACTCAAGTGTGGTTAGAAGTAGTAAGTATAACAGAAATACAAATATTGCCCCCTGCAGTAAGAATTGTACCATTTTTTTATCATCATCAAACCAGAAAAATAATCCTGTTTAACGTTGTTGTATCAATAGTGAATTAAATAATAAGAAATGAGTAGTGCTGAAACATTCAGGTTTACAGAACAAAGTTTAAATAACTTGATCTAGTGCTGCACTCTTTCCTTAAACTTGAAAGTAAATTCAAATCCTGTCATAATCAATATGCAAAATAAATTGGATGTTTGCTTATGACTTTAATGGATGAAGCTCTGCTATGGCTGCTGCTGAGTCTTGAATAATCTCTTAAAGAATTAAAAAGTCACCTCTCATTTTTTATACGTTAGCCATACCTCAGAGAATACTCGTGAAGCTCCTATGAAAATCATATTTAGAATTCTTTTCAGACACAGATCTGGAGATCAGAATTCGAGTTTATCAGTAGAATAATATAAACTGTTTTCCAAGATCTTTGAGCAGTTGTCTGCCTCCTGTCACCCATATGCATTTTTAGAGATCATGTAAAACTTCTATGAAAGTTAAGAAAGCAAGCTCAGTATCAGTAGGCTTCAATTCGCTATAAACAAATCCTCACCTCCATTGGAATATTTAGATATCCACAATGTAAAAAAAGGTTGAGTTGCCTATAACAGCAATAAGCTTTACTACCCTTTGAGTACCAACACCAGTTCCGTGAATTTTGTTAATAGTATTCTGAAACTATTTATATGGCTTTGCCTAGTTTTTCTCCAGATTGATTAATAGTTCTGTAAGTATGGTGTGGGGTTTTGGGTATTTTTTTATAAACTCGGGTGGAATCTTTTTCCAGATGTCTATATGGTGTTAAAAATAAGCTCTGAAACTCAGGATTTGGAAGGGTGTGTGGACACATATACTGTATAAATACCCTGAAGGTTCTAAAATGTTCACGGGATTTTCACAGCTTAATAATATTCTTCAGCTGTATTCTGTCTAATTTCATTTTAGATAACTATTTTTGCTCGTCCAAACAATACTTTCCACTTACCTGCAGACCCATCTGTCCCATTCATGATGGTTGGTCCAGGAACAGGAATTTCACCATTTATTGGTTTCCTACAACATAGGTATGTACCAAATTGTTACCTGGAAAGCAGCCTTTTTATGTTGAGGAAAATACAGCCTCAGGTTTTCAGTACAAATATAGTTAAACGTGGTATGCTGGTTCGAAAGTCCTATTAATTTTAAACAAGCAGTGCTTGTTTATTTATTTGTTTATCAAATGAGCAACACTTACACTTCTGTCTGACTGTATTTAATATCCATAGTGGATATGTAAGGAATTGGGTGAATTGCAGAAATAGTGATAAGAAATTAAATCTTTTATCTATGTGTTGCTAGTGGAGGGCCTGTAAGTACTTGGTAGTTCTTAGAAACAGTGTTGATTGGCTTAACTTTTTGATATTCAAAACCCATTTCCTTCAGAAGTGGCATCTATATTAAAAACCTTGGCATGCTGAATGTCAAGTTTTCTCCCACATTCCCCTGTTCCTGTGTGTTTACACATTTTGATGTTTTAAGATTGGAAGCTTGGCACCTGAGCCCTCAACTAGGCAGTAATCTTGGGTTTTGTGGGTTTGTATTTGAGGGGTGATAGATCCTTTTTTTTTTTTTTCTCTCCAATTTCAGCAGCGTAATTTTGCAAGATAAAGAGATCCTTGTTCAAAAAGTGGCAGGTACCTCATCACCAAGAATGTGTGAAAACAATTTTTTTTTTGAGGAATTGAAGAATGGGAAGAGTAGAATATTTGGGTGGGAGTGGTTGCAAGTTTTGTAGGTAACCAGCACATCTTATATAATTCCTACGTGGCTTACTCCTTCCAGCAAGAGAATGGAGTTTCTTGCATCCCGTACCAATTATTTTAAACCCATTTTTTTGAGAGAAAAGTGAAATTTTGACATGATGTTTCTGACTCCATGCTTGTGCTTTAACCAAATCACTATGTACAATCCTTAATCCTTAATTTTAACCCTCAAATATACCTTTATCTCTCAGAATCATTTAGTATTTTGTTTTGAAGGATTCATAGCATTTAATAAACATTTGATCAATGATAAATAAAATTTCTATCTCAAAATGTAACTAGAAAGATGCAGCTAAAACCCCTATAAAATAATACCTTCACCATTATTTCAAGAAAATGCAATAACTCTTCTGACGATGTAGTAGGAAATAGATTGTTATTCATAGAGTCTTGCAGGTTTCTACAGCTAAATGGAAAGTTTGCTAAAAATGCTTTGCGCTGAGTTTTCCCGTGTAGTTTTTTACAGGGCTTCCAATGAGGGGTAAAGGGTAGTGATCTCCTTATTCAGCAGTCAGGATTGTTTTGTGAGATGCCTGGAAGTGTCAGTCTTGACTATTCCAATATGAAACTGTGTCAAGAAAAACCCTCTCTGAAGTTGATTGATTTTGATCTGGGCCAAAAGTGGGTACTCAAGAAAATCAGAGGAGGGTTTGACTGTCATTTACCTTATGCGGTTTCACCTTTCTGCTAATATAGAGGTTTGTGAAAGCACTACTTTAAATGAGAGCTAGGTTATGGTTATAAGCATTTTTGATTCTGCACTTCCTAAAACAGGATTGGATTTACCTCATATCAATACCTTTTTTTTTTTTTTTCTGGTCTGTGTAGGCAAAAGCTCCGAGAAGAACATACAGACTGGGTATTTGGAGAGACATGGCTGTTTTTTGGTTGTCGGCATCAAGATCGAGACTATTTGTTCAAGCAAGTTTGCAATTTAACATTGATTTTGTATTAATGAGAAAATGCTTATCTCTGAATCCTTACTATCAGTTTTTATTGTCTTTCAGAGATGATCTCAGATGTTTTCTTGAAAATGGCACGTTAACTCATCTTAAGGTTTGTTTCTCAAGAGACTCTTCAACTGCAGAAGTATCCCAGCCTAAATATGTGCAAGATGTCATTAGGCTTTATGCTAAGGAAGTTGCCAGAGTCCTGCTGAAACAGAGAGGTTACTTCTATGTATGTGGGTGAGTAGAGTGGAAAAGGACTCTCTCAGAAAGAACAGAGTTAGCAGCAGTTTGAGGCTTTAGAAAGAGCTGTCTGACAAAAAGGACCAATATGAAGTTGAAATAGTGTTGCTGGAGTGCTTGAATTTCAACACTATGTCCATTTTTTTCCAATATATTCTTGAAAGTATAGCTTGTAACTACAGTTTCACTGGTTGCTTTAGTCACTTATTATTTCTTTGTCTTTTTTGATATTCAATTAAGCTATGGGAGGTTTCAAGCTAATAGATCTAATAGATGGAAAAAGATACTTGAATGCACTTGATGATAAACTGAACAGATGTGAGACAGCATCAGTCTTCTGCGTGTTCCAGGCTTGGATGGGCCAGAATGCTGAAGCTCCATGATAGTAATGTATTTTAAAGTGGGAAGTTGTATTGGTGGATGCTAACTTACCTGGAGGTTTGAGATTTTTAGGAATTTTGTTGATAAATCGACAAACTGTTTGAATATAGAGGCCTATGTCAGTACTTTCTCCTGCAGGAATAAACGTTAGCTATTTGTAATAAATCTGGAATTATTAATAAGTGAGGGTTTGGGTTTTTTGTTTTATATTGAACTATATGGTGATATAATAATAAATAATACTTCAGCAGGTCCAGTTCTCCCTAAAAGAAAACAATTATTCAGTGACACCTCAACCAGAGTTCCAAGGTTTTTTTCTTATAAATTACAGCATGCTGAATATTTGGAATGTTTGATTGAGAGAAACCCTTGTTACTATCAATGTTCAGCTACATGAAAGCTCAGTGAGAATCTGGCCATGCAGTATGCAAGCTGTAATTGTGTTTGGAGGTTTTTTTAATGCCTCTTTTCCAATAGTATCCTGCTTCTGAAGCTGTTGATAAAAGGAGAGATACACTATTATGCATTTACTCAGTTACTCCTCTCTTTTTTCTTTTTCTTTTTTTTTTTTTTTTTTTGGCAGAGATGAGAAGCACATGGCTGATGGTGTAAGTGATGCTGTAGTGGATGTTTTAAGCATGGAAATGGAATCTGACAAATTGGAAGCAATGAAAATCCTGGCCATGCTTCGGGAAGCAAAACGATATTTACAGGATGTTTGGAGCTAAACATTTAGCTTTTCCTATGCCTTTGTAACACAAAAGATTTTGTTTTGCATTTATGCTTTTGACTAGAAGTTATTGTCAGAAGTGCTGTCTGTAGTCACACAAATCTTAACTTTCTCTGTTGACCTTTCAAACAGGAATATGAAACCTTTTAAATGACAACAAACCAAGCTGCCTTTTGAAGCATATGTTTTTTTAACGATGTTACGTAATGGACTGTTTTGATTCTTTCATTTTAAGATTGTTTTCACATAGAAAAAAACCTTCTGCACTTGTACAAGTATAATTATATATTTACATTACATCATGTATTTTTTCCTATGATGTATACATAGAGAAGCTACAGAGTAAACATGATATTAAATACTAATCTATGCATCATCAGATACGTTACTGACTTGCCAAGATTTATTTGTATATATGTTGGGTTTACTTGGCCAGGTTTTGTTAGTGGGGGGGCTACAGGGGTGGCTTCTGTGAAAAGCTGCGAGAAGCTTCCCCCATGTCCGACAGAGCCAATGCCAGCCAGCTACAAAGCAAACCATTTTCTCACAGAAGCCACCCCTGTAGCCCCCCTGCTCCCAGAACCTTGCCACACATACACAATATCCTTGCCTTTATTTTACACAAAGGGAAACTCAGGCAAGGTAAAGCTACTGAATTGCCCAAGATAAAGAAGGAAATGAACAAAGACTTGGGCTGCTGTTTCTCCAGGTGCCGTACTACTGATTAACTCATAGATCTGTCTTTCTCATGCATTTCCTCAATAATTGCACTGTCTGATATCGCAGAAAATCTAGTGACTTTCAAAAAATGCAGAGGTGTGTTTTTAACAGTAAGTTTAGGTAACTTTTATACAGTGGGATGTAAAATCTAAGCCTCAGACTTGGTGGGAAAAGGTAGGTCCCACTGCGCTCTACATAAATGCTGTCCAGGGACCGGTATGTTGGAGGTGCCAGCAGCGGGTGTGTGTGAGTACGTGTGTCAGTGTGAGGTTATTGGTGAGTGTCAAGCCAGACTAGCCAGCAAGTAGGGTCAGTGTCTTGTGAGCCAACGGGAGGAGCTGGCTACTGGAGGGACCAGAAGGTTCAGGCCAACTGCTGGAGCGACCATGGGGCCTGGGGGTCGCCTGGGGCCTGATCGCGTGTGTGTGTCTCTGTGCGTGAGGCAATGGGAAGAGCAAGGATGAGGGCCAGCTGCTGGGTGGACGGTGTGTCTAAGCCCAGCTGCTGGTGGGTTGACACCATATGTGTCTGTCAGTGTTGGTGGGACACATGTTGCATTCAGATGAGGGTCTGACACAGACTGGATTGACAGTTGGACTTGATGATTCTTGAGGTCTTTTCCAACCTTAATGATTCTGTGATTCTATATGATTCTGTGGGGGGGGAGGGGGGGGGTGTATAACAGGGAACATTCTTACCCTCAAATTTCATCCCTGAAAGAAAGAACTTTTAAATCTATTTTTAAATAAACCCCAAGCCTATATTTGCCAAAACTTAGTGTTTTGTTTTGTTTTGTTTTTTTTAGTGTTTCACCACCTGGTATTTAGTGCATCCAACCTAACTGAAGGTGAGGCCACATGTGGGAACATGTATGTTTTTCTACACGTGAGGCCAGAAATTCAGTGAAGTCATGAGCCGTTTTAGCAATTTGGGATACTGGTGGTCTTGCACAAGCAATTATTAGTGTCTCAGTTTCACCAGATGTCCCTTGTATAGAAAGGGGCCTTTTCTTCAGTTTTTTTCCTGCTCTTCAAGTGGAAACTTTATTTCTCCATCCATTTCACTCCAGCTATGCTTTATCTGAGTTGGGAAGACCAAAGCTGAATCCAGCAGTTAAATTTCAGACAGTGATTATATAATAAATAACAGAATATTTTCAGTATTATTTTCTATTCTGTTCTGGTTTTTGTGGTGTTGTGGAGGAATAAAAAATGGGAGAATCACTACTTGCCTGTGGTGATTATAGGAAGAATATTACATTGCTAAAAGTTTTGGTCTATAAGCCCTGGTCACTTGTGAATTGAGAGATGAATCTACATTGTCAGAATGGTACAAGCAACTGATTTGGATCTGAAAATTGAGCTAGTTGATGCAATGGTTTAATATAAGAGCTATAGACTCTTTTAATGAATTTTGAGAGTCTGCTCTCCAGTTGAAGAAAATATGTAAATATAAAAAGCTTCTCAATACTGTTAGAGTTGCCTATCATAAAGAAATCAAAATACTTTGAAAGCGATGGCAAAAGCAGTATGTCAATTTCTTTAGTCTCAAAACCCTATTCAAATATGTTTCATACTGAAAAAATTGGAGTTTTATACAAATGTAAATTAGCCTTGAAAAGTTGATTCAACACCACCACAAATTACATTCTCTTTCATTAGCATTTGAATAAATGCTTCACTTCTGGTGGAAAAGGTTTGTAACACTGACAAAAGCACTCAAAAAAAAGGTTCTACAGTTGCTTTGAAAACAGCAGTTTTGTAAGCCTCCATCAACCAGGGATATTAATTTCTATCTGTTCTTTCTATTGCTTAGATGATCAATTGGGTTTCCTTAACTTTCTTTTTTTTAAGATACAATTTATTGTAACTTGTTAGAAGATCAGCAAGCTGCTGTTTCCAGTACTTTCTCCTCAACGGTGACTAAAGAAGTGAACAGTGAGGTGGACTGAATACTGACTGACCTGCTGGTCTCTAGTGGTTGTGATTAGCTCACCTGGATGCCAGTCGCCAGTGGTGTGCTCCAGGGGACAACACTGGGTCCAGCCTTGTTAAACATCTTCAGTAATGGCCTGGATGATGGTGCAGTGTGCACACTCAGCAGGTTGGCAGATGATGCAGAACGGGGGCTGCAGTAGCAGTTGATAGATGAGAGTGCTGCATTTTAGAGGGACTCTGACAGGCTGGAGCACAGACCCGAGAAGAATCTCACTTAAAAGTGACCTTTGCAAGTGCAAGTGCTTGTCTTCAGCTTGACTGCTGGCACCTTTCTTATATGGAGTGTAGTTTCCCCTAGTTAGAAAGCTTCTGACTTGAGCTTCTGACAATGAAGAGAGACTTCCCAAGGAAACCTGCAAATGAAGGAGTCCTGTAGACGTTCCTCAAAGCTTGCACATTAGGGAGTTTGAGGTGTTCTTTGATACCTCTGATATCTACAGCATTGTGTGGTGGTCAATGGTCTACATTTTGTTTTCTTGACAATGTTTTCTGAAATGTTCAATGTTACACATATTTGAAAGGGGCAGGTTGGAGGGGGGGATTGCATGGACCACTGCTGTAGAACCGTTTCCCTTTCCCTGATGTTTACATTAGAAATGATCCTATTTATTTTCTAGTAAAACTTTATGTTGAAGTTCAACAGTGTTTTTCCATTGTAAGATTTTCAGCAGCGTCTTAAGCAGTGGTATGTGACTACATTTGTTTTGTGTTCCCGCTTTTTTTTGGGTCAAAGCCATATCAATCTCTTAAAAGAAAACACTCCAGGCATGGTATGAACTTCTGCAATTCAGTACATCTGGGCAAATTCATCCTCAACAGAACTAAATTAAAAACAAACTGGTTTACTTACTTTGAGTTAGGCTGAAAAAAGTGGTGCATACAGGCTTCAGTAAGACAAAGTATACATGCCAGCTGTATTTTGTTATGTATTTTTACTGTTGGACTTGTGCAAAGAATTATTACATTGCTCTTTTTTGAGTTGTGTGTTGAGGCTCTGCAGCACTGGAAGACCATCATCTTTGATCTGGACAGTGATCCAGGTAGTTGTGAGTTTCAGATGATCACTTATAATTAAATTTTGAATGCATCTGAAAAAGATGGTTAATACTTGAAGTGTTGGTGTACCGGTTAGATGAGTCTGAAAGTTTCAAGTAGAAAGTACATGTTAATATATATCTAAGCCTACCAGGGTTAACCCCCAATGCTCTCCTTTGAAATAAGGGACTCACAGATTTTGAATATGTCAGCTTCTGTCAATGAGGAACTCCGTAAATTCTTGTATCTCTGATCTGGTTATGGCTGAATAGTAAAGTGAACTGTCCCACAGGTTATCTGTTATCACTTTGTATGTGCAGCATGCAGATCCATGTTTTATCACATTTTGACAAAGATGACCATGAAACTCTTACTCCCCTCACTGATGAGTTATGGTTACTTGGGGCAAGACAGTTGCTTTAAATTATTTTCTCACTAAAATATGTAAAATCTCTAAAAATATATAATTGTTAAATAACTAGTTTTCAGATTCTGTGAAGCTCTGAGTATAAATGTGAACCACTGTAAATCAAGGTGTTTCAAATGTCTTATAGTATTATGCACATTTTAATTTATCAATTTATCTCATGTTGTGCAAACTTCTATCGTGAGATTGCACAAGCAACCTCCTTGCCTCTTAATTCTTGTATAATAACCTTAGAGTCAACTCCAACTGTTAATTGTATGGAAAAGCTGGACTAAAAAGGTCTTGTTCTGTAACCATGTGGAGTTTTTGAAAAGGTTTAGCTAATTTGTCTTTCTATTTTCTTATTTTCTTTTTTTTATAATTTGTCCTTGCACTGTCACATATACACTTCTGTCATCTGCTTATCTTCTTTTGCAGATGTATGTATTCCTCTGCTAACCTCTCCTCTCTCCTCTGCTCATACTTCTTGCTGCATTTTTCATGTTAGAAGGTATCCTGTTGGTAGTCTGAATATTTGCATTTGAACATATCTACTTGAAAAGGTGATTCTGCTCTCCTGAAGGTATCTCATGTTTTCCTTGTGTTTTTGTGTTTCATGGCAATAATTCCAACGGCAGCATCTAGGCTGGAATTCTGACTTTTTTTTTTTTTTCTCTCTCTCATAGAGATCTGGGACTTCTGTTGCAATAAAGTGAAAAGAAGCATATAGAGTTGACAGAAAGCCAGAAGTCAGTAATGGAATAAATTTTCCCTACCTTTGTGTATTTCAGAAATGATTGCTATAAAATCCCCTTTTTATAATGAGATAAATACTTAATTTGTCTCTTAATGAATTGATTCTGTGTCTCTGAACTCATACTAGGGAACTTCTGCAGATTTGGGGTTGTCCTCTACAGAGAATATGCCCTTCTTTTTCTCTGATAGACCATTCAGAGTAGAGAAAGAGATGGAAAAATTATTGTGTTCTCTACGCTGATGCTGGTGAACTCCTAGTGAATATGATGCACATAGCCGTGTCATCCTTTGGGTTTATTTAATTCCAGGTTCAAAGATCTCCTGTCAAGGGAAACCAAAAATGTACGTTCATAATATACATGTCTCCAGCACTGGTCATGCCCAAGATGACAGAAAAAGAGTGTGTATCCTCTTTTTCCTGTTCTTATCATCACCCAGATAGGATGAGGATGGGGGGGTGTGTGGTGTGCGGTATGTAGAAATTGGCCCCTGGCAATCATGATCAGTGTAGCACACACAGATTTCTGTTGCTGTAAAGCTGCCCGTAGCATGTGCATCAGCATTTTTATAAGAAAGGGAGAGGAGGATCACTAAAGTGGGAATTATGTATCTGAAGAGTCGTGAGTATTAGTTTTCAGTATACTTGATTTTCATTCTCAGATTTTTATCTCTTTGCTGCATGCTGGGGTTGAGAAGATTTCTTGACAGGATGTCTGTGATTCATAGCTTGCATCGTTCAGAGTAAACACAGCATCTTTCCTGCAACAGACTACACAGTTTATCTCCTCTACCAAACCATAGTAGAGGAATAAAATAAAGGCAGTTCTGCCATGGGTGGACCTGCTTTCTGAGAAGGCACAGGATGCTTTCACTGCTGTCAGCTGCTGGGGACTCTGCTGTCTTGCAGTCAGCTTTAATTTGCAGTTGAGGTTAGATTAAAAAATCCACCAAAGTCAGCAGTATGGGAAATGTGCTGAACTAACACAGTCAATCTCCTGCTTTGAAGGATGAGTGCTTTCTGGCCGACATGTTCCTGGTGAACTAGTGTTTTGGAGGGTGGCACATGTGACTACCTTCAGTGAATTCTTTGACCTCTCCAGGAGAGTAAGTGTCCTGCACTGTGTCCCTGTGTTGTATTCTACTGAGTGTATCAGGAGTAGCCTCTTGCCCTGTTACACAAGGACTACTCATTGCCAGGGCCTTGGGCAGCTGCAGCACCAGATAGTACATTTTGATAGTGTTTCTAATACCTACCTTCTTTAAGGTGGGGAAGGATGAAAAGGGCAAAATTATTTTGGAAATGGCAGCCTGGGTGATGTTAAAAGAAGTTGTCTGACATTATCTGGTAGAAAGAATAGGCTAAGGATAGCACGGATTTCCTAGGGGAAAAAATGTCTAATTGCTTTAGAGGGAATTGTTACTCTAATTGAAATAAGGCAAAATATGATGTTATATCAGAAGTGAATAGGTACGGAACTTCTGAGCAAAGAATACTGTCAAACATTATTTGCAGTGTCCCATCCTCATTGTGTCATGGTGAATAGTTATTGCTATGATCCATTGTCATCTGTTGTTTGTGTCCTAGTCTAGCTAATACCTGAGATCCCATTTCTGCAAATTTTTACAGTCAGTCCATTCTACTTACCTGCCGTTATCTACATATTCCTCTACTCTCTTCCCACAGTGGCTGTATTTTTGTGCTATTCCTGCTCACATGGACATGCCTCAATAGCATCAGTACTGTACAGAGAGACAACTAGAGAGAAGGGACATAAAGAGGTACTCCTTGTGATGACCTTTGTAAGGAGAACTGGAAGTATCATGACAATGCTCATAAGTAAATAAAAGATTATTTTAAAATAAAACAGTAGGAGAGCAAGCAAAATGAGGCTGTCCACTGATTTAAGCTCAGAACAATTTTAGAAGAGCTGAAAATGATAGCAAAGTCTAGAGACTGTTTGACAGATTTAACCTCAAGCACTTCTATTTGTCATTTTTGCCTGGTAAAATTAACTTCTTTTCAGAAGCAAAGACAGATAGACTTCTTGATTTATGATATATTTTGTCTGAGGCCTGAAATAGCCTCTTAAAACCCTTGTAGCAGAAGTCTTTTGTATTGACCTATGGGAGGATTGATCTCCAACAGAAAGTAAAGCAAAGTCCTAGTGTAGCCACAAAGTCATATCTTACAAAAGAGATTAATCAATTTTGATGCTCTGTTTAATTTTCTTTTTAAGGGGTATAAATCTTTCATAATGAAACTGCTGTTAATAAGATGTCAAAAAATACCATCAATGGAGTTTGAAAATGTTTTTAAAGGAGCAGAGTGTTTTTCTAAACTGGTGTTTTTGTTCCAAGCTTGGATCTATGCTTCTCTGTATGGCTTAACTGTAGTGTTTAAGCATCAGGCAACTGCAACGCCTAAGAAGCCAGGCAGTGAGAGAGTTTGGGACCTGGAATCCTGGGCCTGGCTGGGCTTTATTTTAGGGAAACTGTTGAATGGCTTATGAATGTTGGTAATTCTGCTCTCCCAAAGATAGACACATATCAGAGCTTGGCAGGAATTTGGAAGTGGACTTCATTATTTAAACTTTTAATTGTCTTGGAAATGTTGAGAAAGTTGACCCTGTCCTTAGCATTTTAGCATTTGAGTTTATTTGGTTAACTTTTGTTCTCTTTCCCTTCCCACCCACTCTTTGTCATTGCTTTGCTCTAGTATTGAAATATGTGTTAGATTTGTTTTTCAGCAAGAACAAACAGCAAAGGAGGACTTTAGAAACATTGCCCATTCATATAGGAATGGTATCAAGAAAGCCAAAGGTCATCAGGAGTTAACACTTGAGAGGGATGTTGAGGGCATCAAGAAAACCTTAGATTAGTAACAGAAGGACAAGCAAAGAAAACATGGCCCATTGCTGAGTAGGGCAGGTGCTCTAGTACCATTTGAAACATAGAAGGTTGAGATACTTTCTGCTTTGCCTCAGTCTTCACCAACAAGGTCTTCCAGGCCTCTCTCCTTAAAGAGAAGAAACTACCAGCAGTGGATGCAGATCAGATCAGGAATTACTTGAGACCTCGGCTCACCCAAGCCCAGAGAACCAGACAGGCTGTATTCAAAAGTGCTGTGAAAACTGGCTGATGTATGTCGTAGTGAGGCTACTCTCTATCATCTTTAACATGTTGAGGAGACTGGGGAAGATTCCCGGTGACTGAAGGAAAGCAAACATTGCAACATCTTCAATACAAACTAAAAGAACAACTAGAGCAATGACAGAGTGATTTAACCTCTCTTTGTTCTCTGGAAAAATCATGGGGCAAGTCTTCTTGGAATATACTTCTGGGCAGAAGTTGGTTGGGAAAATCAGCATGTATTTAACAAAGGTATATCATGCCTGACCAATGTGAGTTTCTTCTAGAATAATATGACTGGATTTGTGGATGAGGAGAGAGTAGTGGATGTCATCTACCTTCACTTCAGCAAGACTTTTAGCACTGTTGTCCATAATATTTCTGTATCTAAGTGTTATGGGTTGACCCTGGTCAGCAGCTAAGCGCCACACAATCTCTTGCTCACAACCCTTTCCACCTCCCAGCAGGATGGGAGAGAAAACAGGAAGAACAAAAGTGAAAAAACTCATCAGTTGAGATAAAGACAGTTTAACAAGTGAAGGCAAGAAGTGGGGAAAAAACCTATGCAACAGCGGTGCAAAGGCAATCACTCACTGCCTCCCACCAGCAGAGCAATGCCCAGCCAGTCTCTGAGCAACAGCTGCCATGGAAGACTGAGTGCCTGGAGAGCAGCTCTGCAGAAGAGGACTTGTGGGTCTTGGTAGACCCAAGCTAAATATGAGATATCAGTGTGCCCTGGCAGCAAAGAAGGCCCGACAACATCCTGGGTTGTGCTAACAGCCAGTAAGCCAAGGGAAACAACTATTCCACTCTACTCATCGCTTGTAAGACCACATCTAGAATCCCGTTTCCAGTTTTGGCCCCTTAATACAGGAAATTAGGGGGACCTGATAGCAGCCATCTGATGCTTGTGACTTGGCAAAAAGATGGGACCAGAAGTTTGAAAGTGGTGTTTCCTAACGGGAGTATAAGACAAGGAGCATAAGTTTAAACAAGTGAAATTTAGGAAGAATATAAGGAAGAGTTTTTTCACTGTGAGGAGTGTCATGCAGTTTATCAGGTTGCCCAGAGAGACTGTACAGTCTTTATCCTTGTTTTTTGTTCAAGTTTGGACTGGATAATTAACCTGTCCTGTAACTGACCCTGCTTTGACCTGGAAGTTTGACTAGAAACCTGAGGAGATCATTTCCGACTCAAATTATCCTATGATCCTAGAAACATGGTATGAGTTGCAGAGTCAAACTTCATCTTTAGGTCTAAATATCAGGGCATCCACCTGAAGTAGGGCCACTCCCTTTCACTATGTGTGTGTTGACGTATACGGCATAATGGGAGCCAACCCTGCAGCCTTGGCAGGGCAGCGTGGCATATTTCAGTAAGAAAGGAAAGGACAAAGCCAAAGAACTTTTAGGAACTCTGCCTCCCTGGAGATAATGGAGTTTCTTGAGTGGCAAGACATAGCTGACCAACTGATCAGTGTCACTGTTCACTATCTGAAAAGGTGCTCAGGAGTACACCTGAAGCTGGGAATTAAGAGAAGTGTTTTATCATAATATGTATGCGTGTGAGTGTACACATGTATATATATGTACACATGTATATGTCTTTTTGCTATGATGATGTATGAATTGGGATGTGTTAATAAATCTTCATCTAGTGATGGTTTGTAATGAAATGTAGTGTGAGAAATATACAGCAGGATGGAGGGAACTTTGGAACCCTATCAGGATATTAATAGGATGGAATTAGCTATGATTTTTCTTTCATTATGAGGAAAACAATTTGCTGAAGAGTGTGGATGTGCTACTAGCTAAGCCAAGCATTGCTTCTTCCCAGAATACCATATGCAGGGAATTCTAGAATACCAGAACAAATCAGCTTTGATACAATTTTAGAATACCTCTTGAGTGCCATTAGCTAGCTACAAACATGTTTGATGTATGTTTGGAGGACTGCACTGAGGAAAAACAACAGGCATGATACCAGTTGTTAGTATAAATAAAATGTTTACCCACTGCACAAAAGGAACTGAACATTCAGCCTTAAGTCTATTTATCTACATTTATTCATTTATTGCCTTTTTTATTTTTGTGAGAGACAATAAAAAGGATTTTGGTTTTGTGTTTGGCTTTGGTTTTTTGAATCCAGTCAGTAAAGATAGGTTAGGTAAAACCCATCTAGTAAACTGTTAAGGTAGTATAATGTAATTTTCTTTAAATGAGGATGTCGACTTGCCTGATTTTTCAATCTCTTTGTTTTAATTTTGGAGAAACATAAATCTAAGGAAATAAATGTGAGGTATTAAATTGAACAAATGACTAATGCCTTGTATTTCCTTTCTGAGCTTCTGCTTATGTTTGTGTGAAGAAGGCAAGTACCTCTGGGGTGCTGCCATTGCAACAGGTGGTGTTGAAGGCAAGGCTGGTCATCACCTGGGGTCAGCTCTCCAGATCGTAGGTAACAATCTGAATATTCATCTTGACTTTGAAGTAAAGTGTTCTCAGATCCTGCCTTGGAGATATCTCACTTTTATCTCCAAAAGCCAAAAAACTGTTTTATTACTGCCCTTGAGGGTAAGAATTTGAACCATTTCACTAGGGAAACTGAAAAATACCAACAGTGAAATACCAGGCAATCTGTATTTTATTTGACCTCATCTTTTTTTCTTCTTTTGAGAGAAAAAGTGATGAACTTAACATGTTGGAATTCTTCATTTGGTTGGGGCTGAAGAATGGTATAGTTTTTACTTCACATCAATACTTGTCTGTTAACTTTAGAAATCCGTGAAGTTCTTGCTTTGGTTCCTGGATGGTAGGAGACCATTAGGTATAACCACATAAAAACATAAGTGCAAAAATCAAATCTGTGGTGTAGAGTAAGTGAGTTGGTATTAAGTCTTCAGCAAGCAAAAATGTTACTTATCCAGGCTTCAGCATGAGAGGCTTCAGGAGGTGTAGTTTGAGACTTGCTCTCTCAGTGACTGCCCAGGTTGACCAAGAGACCTCCATCAGAGCAGACCATGCTATTGCATAAAATTCTGGTGAAGCTGCCTGGAATCCCTTCAGTGTTGAACTAGTCTGTCTTGACCTATCTAAGCTCAATACGTGGTACAGCCCTTTCACTTTGCTGGATCATAATTTTCAGTGAGATTATAGAAAAAATCATAAAATCCTTAAGGTTGGAAAAAGACCTCAAGGATCATCAAGTCCAACCACCAACCCACACCACCTAACCCACTAAACCATGTCCCTAAGCACCACATCTACACGTTTCTTGAACACCTCCCTGGGCAGCCTGTTCCAATGCCTGATCACTCTTTCAGTGAAGAAATTTTTTCTAATATCCAGCCTAAACCTCACCTGGTGCAACTTGAGGCCATTTCCTCTTGTCCTATCACTTGTTACTTTAGAGAAGACCCCAGCACCCACCTCACTACAACCTCCTTTCAGGTAGTTGTAGAGAGTGATGAGGTCTCCTCTCAGCCTCCTCTTCTCTAAACTAAACAACCCCAGCTCCCTCAGCCACTCCTCGTAAGACCTGTGCTCCAGACCCTTCACCAGCTTCGTTGCCCTTCTCTGGACCTGCTCCAGCACCTCAATGTCCTTCTTGTGGTGAGGGGCCCAAAACTGAACACAGTATTCAAGGTGGGACCTCACCAGTGCCGAGTACAGGGGCACAATCACGTCCCTAGTCCTGCTGGTCACACTATTTCTGATACAGGCCAGGATGCCATTGGCCTTCGTGGCCACCTGGGCACACTGCTGGCTCATGTTCAGCTGGCTGTGGACCAGCTGAAAAATAAAAAACAAACCAAAAACGAATGAAATTACTTATAGTGGATCCCATTATCTCCTCCGCTGTGGTTTTGGATAATACATGAAGAAGCAATTGATGCTGCCAGCAAATCAATAGACAGTTTACAAAGGGTAATACCTTATTCAGGAGTACATACAGTTTGAGAACTGGAATAGAAAATTTCAGTATTAAAAATGTATTCGAGTTCTATTACCTGTAAATAGATTGATCTATTTTATTGCCTGTCAGCTATTGTCACTGCTGTGGGGTACTGGCCAAGGCTGACTAAGACGACTCTGTCAGAAATTTCAGGAGTCTGACTCCCAAAGCAATGAAGTAGGAAGCACCATGCATGGCACTGCTGTTTTGGACAAGTACGGGACTTGTTTTTCTTATCAAGTCTTTCTTATTCTTTTACACTGTGAGTCCATTTCCTTTATGAGTTACATGGAAATACAGAAATACTGTTCAAAGTATTTTTTGCAGTGTGGTACCGCACCAACGCTAGGATTTTTTTTTTTTTTAATTCACCCTTTGGTCTTGAAAAGTTTGTCTATTTAAATGTGCACTTTAATTTTGTCCTGTATTTCTCCCAACACACAAGGGATTTAGTGAATTCAAATGATTAACAAATATTGGCAGTCAGGTCTTTGTTTTTGTCAGCTTGCCTGCCAAGTGTTAGCAGAATTCAATTTAAAATGGTTGAGATAATGATCTCTCTCCTTGTAGTGTGTTACTTTATCTGTCCTGTACAGCCCATTTTTTTTCTCAGTCAGTCCAGTTACATGCCCTGGAAGCTTTTAAAGCAGATAAATAATAAAATCGAACCCCTGACTGATCTCTTTGTACCTGTGGCAAATCTAGCTTTGAATAGATATTGTCAGATTTAAATGGGTAAGTGCAAATTTTTCATTACATTTCTGTTAAAAGTATATATTAAGCAGGAAACAATATGTTCCTTTGGCTTCAAAAGGAACTACACATCATAATTTTGAATTGTACTCAAACTGAACTGTGAAAACAGTTTGATTTTATTAAAAATAATGTAAATTAGTTTGATTATATATTATATTTTCATGCAATTCTTTTACATTTGTAGCTACAGTTTATTAAAATAGTTCCTTAATTTTAGTGAGGCTTTTGCTTTAGCGTTCAGAAGATATTATCTCATAATGTGTTCTAGAACCACCCAAAGTTGTTTAAACCAGTGATTCCCTTCCAACATTGTGGAGGTTTTTCCACAGTGAAAGTAAGGCAACATTATGAATTCTCCTTTTCTGGAGGTCTCTAGTCCAACCTCCTGCTCAGAGCACTCCTACCACCAGCACTACCTCAGGTCAGCTCTGGCACTGTCCAGCGGAGTCTCAGGAACTGCTAAGGGTAGAGAAGAGTATGTATGCATACATACATCAGGGCAGCTTTTCAAAATTTAGTTTTCCATTTCAAATTCTAAAACCATTACAGCTATACAGAGAATTAATGGAAGAGAGTGGAAGATGGTCTGTTTTTAATGAATTCTGGTTTAGTTTTAGAAAATTTCACAGCTTTGCTGGTGGTCTTCTACTGAATTGTTCAGGATCTGTTCTAAACCCTTTAGAAAACAGCAAGCATCAGGGAAACGGTGCAGTCACAGCCCCCTGCTTTAGGATCAGTGAAAATTTTCCTCACAGGTACATTTTTGCCACAGGTTGCTGATGTACCAAAGGTGAAACACCTGGTGGAAGTGGGTCAACACTGATGAAGCTTTCAAATAATGTTATATATCTTTCTGCTTTATTTCTGGCCAGTTTGACCGCCTGCCTATTCACTCCTCAGCATGTCACCTGCAGACTGCTCTAAGGCACGGTTTCTAGATTGCCTTTGGAACCAAAATGACGTGCAGCAGAGTTTCACTTCCATTAGATTTTGAGCCTGTTGGCATTTCATCCTCTCTGCTGGATGGATTTGTTTCAAGGTTTGCAGGCATGCAGCAATTGCTATCTAGAGCAGGCCTTCATCAGAGCTTCCATGGGCTGATCTACTCTACAGCATCTGTAAAATCAATAGAAAGAGAGGAGCTGCTTTCCTGTAGTTCGTGGTGTTCTGCCCCTTCTCAGGCATGGTACAGACACTGTAAAAGTTGTGCAAGATGGGATGCAGAATGAACCTTGAGTAAACTAAACTAGGCAGGGTATAAGCATGATTTTAGGTAGAGCATAATTCTAAGTCTTTGAAACAGGAGACGTTTTCGATCATAAAGAAGAATTGCGCTTTTAGGTATGTTATTTGGTTAGTAAAAAACAATGAGTTAAATACATTTATAAGAGTCTGTAATATTTGAATGTGTCTATACTACTTACTATATATTTCTTGCCTGTCTTACCAATAATCAGAAGAGAGGTTAATGACTGAAGATCTCATTATATATGAGTTAACTTCTATAGTTTTAATATTTAAATATCTCCACAGTGACTTGATTTATGTAGAGCTGGTCTTGAAAGTATTGCTTATTCTTGGGCAACAATCTTTTCTTCATGTATATTGTATCTCCTGAATTCCATCTCTTTCTTGTCAGTATTACTTTGCTTTTTGTAGCATCCTGTTCTTAGTGTGGGCTGGTGTTTTTACTGCATAATAATATATTTTCTCTACTTAAAAGAGTAGTAAATGTTGGAGAATAGTCAACTGTTGTCACCTCTTGCTAAATCAGAAAAACTTTAACATATAATACCAACAGCAGTTCAGAAATGGCTTATTTTCCTCCACTGCAAAGTGTGAAGTAGTAAGTATATTAAATCAATATAAGTCAAAATTTTGTAATGGAAGGGATAAATTTTTTTTTTTGCAATAACACTAGGAAGAAGCATGACAGAACAAATTGTGTGACAGCCTGTTATCAGCATGTCAGCACTTGCAAACTTGTTTCTGGTGTTAGGACAATGTGATTCTCTTGGATGAGCTCTTTCTTAGGTAGTATATGTAGAAGTAAGTTTTCTGGGTTAACTGAAAGCAGGTTTCTTTTAAGTCATTGGACACTTGTAAAATTCCAGTTTACCCCCAGATCTCACTTTCACAACAGATCTCTTTGCAGATTGTCATATCATATTATCTGAAAAAGTTTACCAGGAAACATCACACCAGAAAGAAGCAGAGAATCTGTGCCTGCAGTTACAGGCAGGTTATATATAGGTTCCTACCCGGATCAAAAGGACTGTAATGGCACTCTGAAGGTGTTTGGGAGTAGTCAGCATAGATTTATGAAGGGGAAATAATGTCTGAACAACCTGACAGCCTTCTGCAATGGGATGTCTGGCTTGGCAGATGACGGGGGAGCAGCAGATATTGTTTTTTATCTTGACTTTGGAAAGGCTTCCGACATTGCCTCCTATAACGTCCCTCTTAGACAAGATGATGAAGTACAGGGTAGATGGGTAGACAGTGACTGAAAACTAGCTGAACTGCTGGGCTCAAACAGTTGTAATCAGCAGCACTAAGCCCAGCAGGAGGCCAGCTGCCTGGCCAACTCTTAATTCTTGTACATTTTCCTCCTCATTTTAGCCACTTTTAGTTGTACTTGGCCAAAGATAGGACTAAATGACAATCCTGATCAGATTCAGTGCAGGATGGCTCTAAGAATCATAGAAAGACAGTGAAGAAAATATTTTTTCATCAGACTCAATCACCGATAAATACTGGTGAAATAGATTTGTGTCTGAACCGGCAACCCTGTCTTAACCCTTTGTCAGGGACGATGTGCTGTCCCCTGGACCAGGACGATGCTGTAAGTGTGTAGAGTGAGTGGAAGGCTGAAACAAGTCCCTCGTGCACCAGTTTGGAGAGAGTGCCTACAAGGTTTACATGTATTTCATTAAAAGTATGCCCAATGCCAGAAACTGCAAGAATTATCAGCAGAATCCCTCCAGAAAGGAAGAGCTCTACTAACTACTTACATTCATTTAATCTGAAGCTTCAAAATGAAACTGAATCACATTCCACATCTTTTTTTACTTGATGAACATGAATAAATTTGTATTTGTGTTGCTGAGGATGCACAGTTTTACACCCAAAACATAATTTCTGACTTCCTCGGGAAATAAGAAAACAAATAATTTCACCTTCAAGTTACTTTAAAATACTCAGTTTGGCTGGTCACATCCACTGTATCCAGCAGCTGTCAAGAGCTAACTTCTAGAAAAGTAACAAAAAGGCTGGGCAATTATACTATCCCACACTTGGGTAGAATATCCCAACTCCTGAAGGTGCACAGTTAGCATCTGACATGAATTAAGATCCCTGTGTCATTTGCTTACGTATTCACAAATACTGGTAATGATCACTGGGGCTTTACCCAGTTTCTCCAGAAAATGACAATTCATGCTGTTCTCCCTGAATCTGAAGAAGTCCCTATGGCTTGTTGGCAAATCATTCAAAACACTTTACTGGAGAAATGTATTAAATATACAGGCTGAGAATTAGGAATTTTCATACACAAATCAATTCTGGCAAGAGTGGAACAGAAACAAATGCTCAGGTTAGTTTAATATTCCACCCTGGCAGCCCATGTGGAGAGCTAGCAATCACTCACCTGGCTTGAACTATCGGAAAGTGTCAAGGAATTTTCAAAATTTGGCACCTCGTATTGGAACTGCAATTGTTGACAAGGCAGAACTTTAGCCCTGGTGGTTCCTGAAGGAAATTCTGCACAGAAAGTCAAGGTAGAATGAAGACTGAAGCACTTGTAAATCTGTTTTAAAACTTGCAATTCTAAACGGTGTAATATTCAAGATTTCAGGCAGTAATAGTTGAAGATCATCAGGAAAGCTGTCACAAACTCTTTTTTTCTTGCCTTGTTGAGAAGGTTCTTGGTGTAGAAAAAACATTTGACTCACACAAGGTTCTACTTTTCAAAGGTTTTTGCATTTTTGGTTTTTTTTGGTTTTGTTTTTTTTTTTGCCACTAAAGGAGACAGAAGGAAAGCAAGATAGTTGTTGATGTGTATGGTGTGTAGCACTTTGTCAAATCGTGTATGGATAACATTAGAGTTCCTCCAATTCTGTCTAACTCAGGACCTCCAGATGAGAAATCCTGACTGAATTTCTGTCCTGTTTAGCAGGTGACAGGCAGGAGACTGAGGAAGGAGAGAGAAAGCACAAGGATTTAAGGTGGCAACCTGAACTTTGGAAGCAGATACTTGCATTGGCAGGAGCTGAAACAACCCCAGCATCAAAAAGAACACCTACTGAACCAACATGAGGATTCATGTTGCTCAGTCTCTTCTTTCACCGGCCATGTGGCCTTTGGGACTGAGAGATAAGTTTGCAATCAATGTAGCTGCGTAAATAGTTTAAACCAAAACAAATATTAATAGATTTCATGCTTTGACGTGAACTTTCTGTGCCTATCTGAAATGTCCGTTTTCCTATCTTCCGCTTTTTTGCATTGTCAGAAGAGTTCATTCTAACTTTATTTTGTATTTATCTCCATGTTTCTTCACTCATTTCCTCATTGTTTCCAGTCCTCCTGCTTCTCCCTGATAAGCTGCTTTCAAAAAAGTCCTTTTTTTCCAGCTCCATCCATCCTTCTTGTCTGCCTCCAGCTCTGGCAATCCTTTCTGCTCCTTTCTGTTCCAGGTCCCCCCAGGTTATTGTCTGTGATGGATCCTGTACTAGGAACTGCGGCCTGCCTCAATCGCTTCCACTCCCTCAACACATCTTGCATGTCTTCCCGTTACTCGTGTATCCTGCTGTACCTGACACTTGACTGAGGCCTGCAATGGGAGAGGTTGTAGGCATCAGTGAAAACTGAGGCAACTTGGAGAGCGGAAATCCCATTCAAGATGCAGCCCTTGGTGATTCTTTCCCAGTCCTAGAAAAGTTGCCATCAAACCGGAAGGTGATGGGAGATGTGTGCTGTGCCAATGAGACTGAGTGTCTCCTCACAATTCCTTGGAATAACTTGGATGCACTGGAATCGGAGAGGCTTTCACTGGAACTGGTCCACTTCAGTGTACTTGTTTGTGCTATTACTAAATTGTGGGGAGGGACAAGGCGTCTGAGGCAGCTTCATAGCTTCCTGAGTAGACTCCTCCTGCCCAGTCCCTGGCCAATTTTAATCTCCACATCCAAAAAATTCAGTTCCTAAAGATAATACACTGCAAAGTTTCAGCAGTTGTTCGAGTTTTTAATTAAAACAAATTTCAAGGCAGTAATATGCTGCTGGCAAAATGACTGATTCCCTTCAGGCTGCTCTTTTTCTAAGTCCTACTAAATTTTCTTTCTTTCAGGTCTCTCAAAGACCACGTATAGCAATCCTGTCCAGAAGGACTAACAGTGTGTTTACAGCGTATTAGTCTTATGAATGGATTACTTAAATACACAAAATGGGCTTGATGTTTGTTTTATGCTTTGCTATATATATTTTCTTTGCTTTCAGCAGTGCTCTGTCTTTTCAAATGATGACATTTCAAGTCAGAAATACAAAAAAATTATGAGATGCATATGATGAAAATAAGGCAAGACAACTAAGTCAGTTTATTTTATAGCTTATTAACAGTGTAGGGGAAAAATGTTCATTTCAGACAAATAATCCATCTCAATACATGGTTATTACATTCTGTGGTCTAATAATTTTTTCTATGTGTTTTTGCTATAAGCTAGAAGACAGCAATTTTTGTTTTTAAAGAGCACTTTGTGCACATGAGGAATGGTGAACTACAGGGATTGTTTATATTGGACCATAATGCAAATTGTATTGAAGGGATTGCAGGGTGCAATGGAGAGCATCCATTTGTTTGGTTGTTTTCAGTTTGTGTGCTACGTTCCTTCAAAAAGCAAATAAGTGGATCAGACCTTCCAGGACAGATTGTCATTTCTCTTGGGGGCAGCTGAGACTTCCTGGAGGGGTCATGGAGCCCACAGAACTGGGGGCAGAGGCAAAGAACTGGAGAGTATAGCTCACAGGGAGAGACTAGTGGGAGGAACAGGGAGCACACAAAACCCACACCTGACAGGTGGCGGGGTGAAAACCTAAAGGCTGAAGAGGATTGTGCAGAGTTTCATGCAGTCCAGAAAGTTCTTGATTAAACTGAAAGCAAGACTACAATAGCCAGGGGAGAAAGGGGTTTATGGTTATGTAACATTTTTTTTGTCCATTTTTTATAATTTAGGGGTTTTTGTCACCTTTTACTTTCTCTGTTTAGAAAGTTAAGTATTCTACATTCTTAGAGAAGGGATAAAACCTGCTTTCCTTTTTTTTTTTTTCTTTCATTTAAAAACATGCTATTCTTACAGGAGTTCACTGTAAGCTCATTACTGAGATAATCTCAAAACAAGACTGTTAGCATACAACTATTTCACTTCTATTCTTCAAGTAACCCAAGTATAAACAGATTGCATTCACATAATATATAATAGGACATATATAAAAAGCAAAAAAAAAAATTAAATAAATGACCAGTACAGTAAAAAATCAACCAATTTAAAATTCTTGCTGATTTTGTGCATTTCAGTCTACTGAGATATTACAAAGCACATTCTTATTTTCCGGTTCTGGCTGCCTGATCAATTGTGAGCTGTGGATTATGCAGTCTCTCAGACAAGTTATAGTCTCTGGTATTTTAACTCACTCTATTCCACTATCCAATCACTGAAATACTAATGTAATGTTACTGTAAGCATTGTTTTGTTCTTACTCAGGTATTGCTAGGATTAACATAAAACTGCAAACAGTTTTGCCTCATCTGCTGGGTTTCTGAAGGTACTAATGTCCGTTCAATTCCCAGTTGCCAGCCCTGGCAGGCAGCATTCATTGGCGTTGGTAAGATAAAAAGTCTTCCATTTTTTAGCAAACTGCAGAGACGTACGTGGCTAATGATCAAATGAGAGCAGCTTAATAAAGCAGATGGGAATTTGCAGTCAAGTCCAAACAGGCAATGGTTATATTGGCTGGGATTCTCTACTGGGGACTCTCAGAAGGTTCAGACTTTTGGCATCAGACAGAGGCTTGGGGCTTTCAGCCAACATTTTGAGTTGTTATTCCAGCTTTCTGTCCTCTCGTGCATGGTTCATTCACTCAGCTATGCTTTATCCTGCAATTCTTTCTTCCTAAGGGGTCCTCCTGCCTTGCCTCAGCATGTTCTCTGTCATTATTGTCTCAAGAGCTACTTGTTTTTTCTCAGTGAAAGGAGGTTTATATCTTCATTTTCATGTTTGAATGGACTTGTTCTGATGCAGAAATTGAGTGAAAAATCTGTGAAACAGCTGCCATAGCTTAGTGCAACTTGCTGAACCTTGGACAAGCCCTTCACTGCCCTGTCCTAAGGCACTAGCAGCAGAAAAATGCAGTGACCTTTTTTTTTTTTTCCTCCTTCTAATGTTTGACATTTAAAATGTTTTGTTTGTGAATAGATAATTATTAGGAAAAATCTTTGAAAATAATTCCAAGTAAGATAGTCAAGCAGACACAGACTTTTCTACTGATAACGTGAAATCTGTTAAAAGGAACTATTGATAAAAAACTTTATTCTCAGGCATTTTCTATAACAGTGTCCTCTGGTGGCTTCTGGTGATATTACAAGTTCTGGAGCACCACGTTAGTATTCTTATAGGACCTGTGATCTGAAATGGCTACAGATGGATTACAGCAAAAGCTTATTTAGATGTAAAAGAAAAGAAATCTGATAAATATGCCATCTGTTAAAAAACCCGTAACAAACATGTATCTATTTTCCACATATCGCTGTGTCACAGGAAAACTCAGATTCAAATTAAAAAATCAATGTATGTGAGCATTTAATATATTATTTGTGTACTGTGTGTATTTATGCAGATATAAACACACATTCAGTATGCAAAACATTTGAAGATTAGATGTTTTTAGCCAGTCTGGCTGGAAAAGTTCAAACAAGCCAGGGACTTTCTACAAACTGCATAGCATTCAGATAAAAACGTTTTCTGACATAAGGCTTCCAGAATGCCATCCATCCAAACCTGAGTACCTGATCTACTCCTCTGGTTGATTTGGTGTTACGTGGCTGTGTTTCAGCTTGTGCAGAAGTGATTGTGATTGCGGTGAGAGAGACATGGTGCTAGCTAACATTACAGTAGATACTTCAGTGCCTGAAAATGAGACATTAATAATTTAATTTTAGATTATATAGAGAACCTTCATACTGAATCTTAGTTCTGAACTATTTTGAAATGATTTTGAACAGTGCCTGGTGTAACTATTTGATTAGTGTGTTCTGAGGAAGTGATTGAGAGCTAATTCCAGTTAGTAGAAGGGCTCATGTCACTGCCTGCACCTTAGAAATTTAGTAATGATATATCTTATCTTTCTTATACCAGTGGTCATTGATGCAACACATTGTAGCAGCATTCAGACTAATAAATATGGTATGCCTTCGTATTTTGTGTTGACTAAAAATAACAAATAGTTTCCCTTTTTTTTTCAGTGCTCTAGTTCAGAGATAAACCCTCATATTAAAGGTATTTTACAGATTCATTTTGCATTAATAATATGCCAAATTTAATTTCCAATTTATGTTAGCATGGAAAATTTATTTTTTGGGGAAAACCCCTTTTTCATTTTTTCACCCTTATCTTACTTAGAACATAATTTCTTTCAATAATCTTCCAATGTGCACTTACCTTTCTCATTAAAACAAAATCCCTCCTAGTCACTATCCTTGTGAAGTCTGTGCTGTTTTCAGAAGGTAATGGCACTTGTTTTCCATGCGACAGGCACAGAGGCACACAGTTATAATCTCAGAGATGCCTTGTAGGCCAAGCCCTATGGTGATTGACATGACTGGACTTCCAGTTATCACAAACCTGACTGACTTTGATGAACTTCTGTGCATCTTTTGATGCTACCCTGTACATTATCCAAGGAAGTCCTCTGCAGTCTTTCCTGTGATTAATTAACGTGCATAGATAACTTTTGCATGTATGCTATTTTTTACTTCACGGAGTTCTAATTAGTTAGAAGAACAGGCTCCTTTAATAGGTGCAGACAATCGTTCCACACAACAATTTTTCTGCTGGAGCTATTCTGTCTTTTATAGCTTTGCCGAATGAAGTGACAACCATGGCATCAAGGTCTGTCAAATTTATTAAAGTGTGTTTTAAGATGAACACAGGAAGAAATATTCTTTTTTTTCCACATGAATTGCTATTTCCAGAATCCATGTTTTCCACCAGTACCCTAGATAGGGTTTGTTTAATCAGCTCTTTAAGGATCACTGTTCTTGTTTGCATACAAAAGAATTAGCTACTGCTGCTGCTGGGAATAAACAATAGCAGTGCTGCTGTGTTTGCTTTCTTCCCTCTCTGTACTAGTCATAGAAAAGATGTGTTATCATTCACTGGAAGAATTTAAGTTCATTTTTCTTTGCTGTATAGTGATGATAAAATTCCTTGAGACAGTATTTCTGGCAGGTCTCTAACTCACAGAAGATCTACATTTTGACAATCTTTCTCTCTCAGAATTCCCGTTAGAAATAAATGGATCAAGATTATGTGGAATCAAATTTAGATACAGGATTTGGATTTTATCCTTTTTCCTTAACTTCTGCTAGATTTCAGAGCATCTTTAAACCTTTTGTTGCTAGCATGTAGCAGCTGTGTGCATTCACTCATTCTGACTTGGATTCCCCATCATCTGCTGGAAATAATAATCTTTAGATAGTTTAGTCTACCCTTGAAATGATATACTACCTTGTATTTATTTGTAGCTACCCCAGGCCCTCCTAATCTTATGGGATGAGGTTGTGGGTTAACACTCCAGATCTCCCTCCTTCCTTTTTAGTGAGAGTTTTGTACATGCAGGATGATGCTTCGTCTCTGGCAGGAGACAACCCTTGGGAAAGTGGGAACAGCTGGCCTCCCAGCACAGTGCCTTTTGCCCAAGAGACAGAGGAGTCCTTGCGTCACTTTATTTGCAGACAGCTCTTTCTTGATTCCCAAAGGCTCCAGGGGATGTTGTGTGTCCTGGGGTCCTGATGCTCCAAGCAGCCCTGCTGAAGTTACTCAGGTCAGCCCCTCTTCCCTCACTCCCCTCTGTGACCAACAGTATCTGACTGCCCTGTACAAACAGGCAGTAAAGCAGAGCAGATTTAGAGGGCTGCTGTGCAGCTTTGTTGATCACAGATGTCACATACAGAAATCCCTGCTTTATCTCTTCATGGAGAAGGACTGTTTTCATGTGCTCCTGCTTACTCTAAGCACTAGTTTAAAGTCATACTTCAACAAATAAAGATTAGAAAATACAGGTCAAATCACTGTAGCAAATCAACACAAGCCTTAAAAACTTACAGCAGTAGAATTTACTTAATACTGGAGAATTCATATTTTCCTCACTGAACCATAGAAGTTAAATCTCTCTGAAAGGTGGTGTGTCTAAAAGATATATGAGCCTTATTTCCAAAAGCTTCTTGAAAGCCCAAGAAATACCAGGATCATGAGAAACAGTGAAAACCTACTTGTCAGTGCAAATCCCATCAGCTGCAGCTTGTTTTTTCCTGTCATCTTGGATGCAGAGGTGATCAGAAGGCTCACAAGCCCTTGTTTTCCATAACAATATCACCTGCAGCCTTCTCCTGGCTTGTGCTGCATGGAGTTTGAATGACATGAAGTAATTATAGCAAGCTTTATCAGCAAAATTCAAGCCCACTTGGCTTTTGAAGATCAAAAGACTGTCACAGATATGATCAGTTCCATTTATCATGTTATCACATACTCCATTTTCACCTTGTACTTCTGAACAACAGCAAATTCTATTCCAGATAAAAGTCGTAAATGCTGCAGCTGGAGTTATTTCATACCTTTCAGTTCTGAGACCTTCAAATCCAACTAACTACATCACTTCTATCTGCTCACAAATGACTCTCTGGCCGACGTGTTGTTGCAATAGAATGCAGCTTAAAACCATCCCTGTGGGCTTTAAAGGTTGATCATTTATATGGGGGTGTTGATGAATATAAGTTGTGTCTGCAAAATTTGAAAGCGAAATCTTTTCAGGATCTATGTTCCCACAAGCTCTTTTCATATTTTTCATCCCCAGAAGTGAACTCATAAACTTGTCAGCCCATCATGAATATTGAAGTCATAAACAAATAAAAATGAGACCATATGATGAAGCACCCTATTCTCTCCTCCCCACACTCAAGATGTTAATACTGCTGTATTAAAGCCTGGCATTTCAATCACAACAAAGGCACACTACTGATACGAAGGATGACCTAAAAGGAATAAATGTAAATGAACACTTTCTCAGCCAGACATTAAATGTGCTCTGTGCGCAACTGGTTCTTGGCCATGTGTGAGACAAATATAAATACCATTAATCAAATTTCGAGCAGATTTTTCCATTGCCTCTGAGTCTTTTCCTTCTTGACAGGTTTCAGAGCAGGGGAAAGGGAGCAAAACCAGTCCCATTTGGTGATACACTACAACACTACAAAGTCATCAGGGAAACAGTCCTGGTGTCTGAGCACTTTAAAAAGTAACAATAGCTTGTTTTGACAACAACAAAAGATGCCACATTTTTCTCAGTAAATTAACCAAAGTGAGTGAAATGATGACTGAACACTGTATCTGCAGGAGACAAAAGTGGCACTTTTCCCACACCTACACAACACAGTTTAGACAAGCATGCAAGTTGCCTGCTGCGCTATTGCTTCATAGCCTGTGTGGCTGCTGCGTTGTTTCTCTAGATGTGCTGGTGTAGAAATGGTCATTGACTTGCAACTGCATTTACTTAGAAAATACACACACCAGATGATACACTGAACAAGGAAGCTGTGGGTGCTAACAGTGCTTATCTCTACAGAGCTGAACTTCCAGATGCATTAGGGAACGTTGTTCAAATTCTATGAATGAGGAAAGACAAATGAAGATGTAAGCAGCAACATTATTGCATTTCTGGGAACCTGCTTGTAGCCTTATTAGACAAACACTGTCTCATGGTGCAGAGAAGGCTACAGCAGGCTGTATTTCTTCATAGGCACTATGGTGGGACCTTAGGCCATGTTGAATCCTTGAGCTTAGCTGCCCAGGCTGTCCTTTTCCCTGGAGTGCCTCCAAAAGGACCTTTAAATTCAAATGGCTTTTTCTGCCCAGTTCAGTGACTATCCTGGATGGTGCAGATCCCCACCCCACCTCTCTTCTGGCTCCTCGGGGTGGTACGTGTGCTCTCCTCTCCTCCACAGCCTGGAGGTCCTTTGTTTTTCAGAAGGCTCCCAGCTGGCTAGGTCTTTCCTATTCTGTCTCCTCCTTTGGCTTACCAATCTGGAAACATCTGTCTCCCGACACAGCTGCTCCCAGGAACTGCTGATCCAGTGGGCACCACACAGCCTTTAGCACAGCAGCGTGAAGAAGGAAATCGCTTGTGTCCCTGCAGAAGAAACACAACTCAGAGCAACTGTGAATAAACACATTAGTTTCATAATCCATCTGGACTAATAGTGGCCATGTTCCCTTCTCAGGTTCAGAAAATTACTTTGGAAGTCAGAATTTAGAAAGGCACAGGAATTCCTGTCTTCCAGGCATGTGAACTTACTCTTGGACTTTAGTAACTGCATGAGCTTATATTGGGTTTCATCTGTATCTCTCAACCTCCCCGGTTGCTGAAGCCATTAATGTGTTGGAAAAGCGTATGGCCTAGTGAGGTAAGTTGCATTTTCTTATAGAAAGGAAGAGCTTGGGATCTAGTTATTTAGGGACCAGGAAGCTGGATATCAAAATGGCAAATTTGTAAATGTTATTCTGTGTCTCTTTTTGCTCTTTCAGAAGTGCTGCATACCAATAAAGAGTTACTTCTCCAATATTCCAAAAATGATCAAGAAATATATGCTTTCCTTACCAGATTAATGAATTACAGATTCTGTGTTTGGTATTAAAATCTGTCTATTGTAAAACTGGCTGTGATACAGCTGTTAGTAGCTCAGGCTCACACAGGAAAAAATCTCATGATACCCTTGTGTCCTTACATGTCAATATGCCAACTAACTTTCAGCTAATTTAGTTGAAAAACAAATCAAGAAAAGATAAAAAAAAATAAAAAAATAAAGAGAGCATCTAGTTATATCAAATTCCTGCACACAAAATATTGCTTCCTTAAGTGCAGTTTGAAATCAGCTGTAAGGATTTGGAAATTAAGTTCATAGCAGCTAATTAATTGCTCTAGTGGAGGATAAGAGGTGGAAGCAATCAGAGAGTTAAAAAAAATCTGGTGTGTTCTCTAGCATAACAGACAAAGGCAGTGTATTAAGAATGCCTCGGTATTGCGAAGTCCACAAGCAAAAGACATCTTGGGTTTAAAATAAGAAATATTGGACAATCAAGTCAACAATTTCCAATAGGTATTAACTTTCAAAGAGCCTCTCAGGCACTCTCTCGAGACTCCCCATTCTGAGTCAACCTCTCTTGTAATTGTCTGTTTTTCCTTCCCATTGGTGGCATTCTGTTTGTTGCAAAGAGAATGAAAGCAAGGGAATCATAGCGATCATGTAGCGGTTCTTACCCTGACCTTTGCTGATGAAGTCTTGTCTGATTGACTGTTTACAAGTGTTGAGTTAATTCCTCTACTTGGAGACTTATATTGCCTTAAAATACCTCAGAGATCAAATGCACAATTTCTCTTTGATTTGTTTATTACACCCAACAGTACAAAGCCTAATAGCATAGAAAGGCTTCGACAGGAGCTCTGGTACTGTGAATGAACAGAATGACTTGTAAGATTACAGTATTTAGTAGTGATCACAGCGCTACCAAATGTCAACATCCTGTGTGAGGAAACTGCAGCTGTAAAGAACAGTATTGTGTAAGTATTTCTGTCTTGGTCGTACTGCAACCTCTTTTTTAAAGAGATACTTCCAAAAAGTGGTATCAAATGAGCAATGATTAACTTTGTTTAGAACATATTTAAGGGTTTCTCATATCAAATGGCACAATATGAAAAATAAAGAGAACTTAAATAGTTAAAGCAACCAGTCGTGATGTATACAACTGAAAGGAAAATATCGTAGGTTCTGCAAGTTTCCAGGCAGGGCGCTCCTGAAGAGGAAGTAGCAGATATGTCAAAGAGTTTGAAAGGCAGAGTAAGATATAAAGCATCAGTCACATTTTTCACCTTAAAATTCCTAGATAAAGATAGTATCTTATACTCACTGGAGAGAAGGACTTGACCAAAATTAAATTAGTCAAATCAATCAAGTGAAATCATTATGTTATTGAAACTCAAGGCTCAGAAGCAAATTTTATTTGAAGTTTCACCCCAGGTTGTTCCCGAGGCAGTTTGCAGTGGCATGCCCATAACCCAACATCACCTGGTAACTTGAGATGATTCTTTTGTATTTGGGGAAGATGTTTACCACACAATGTTAAAATCAAATTAATATTTTTTCCTCCTCAAATGTGCTTGTCTTCAGTGACACCCATGTGTGGTTTTAATACACATTTCATCTAAATATATTTGCACTAAGGAAAGATAATTCCATCTTGTTTGTAGAGGTGTCACTTAATGTCACTTGGGGTGGAAAATGCCAGAAGATAGTATTTTTACCATGAGATTAAATTCTGTGTAATAAAGCAGTTTTCACTGGGTTAAAAAATAGCATAAATAAGCCAGCCATTATGAAGATTTTTCCAAGTTTTGCAGTGCTAATACTCCAGTGGCTGATGTTTTCTTGCATAATTTTGTTGTCAAAATGCATAGGAACATACACTAGGAAGAGGCCACTTGCCTCACTGTGACCAGTTTCCTGCAGTCAGCCACACTACCTGATCTCTTTCATACACTGATATAAACTTCGTTTTTAACACCAATTATGTGTTTTCTCCCTTGTGTTACTTAAAAAGCTGTTCCCACAGTTCACTCCTCAAGTAGAATTAAACCTCTAGATTCAAGCATACATTTATTCATTGAGAACCATTTATTCCTGTGCCAAAAGAGTCCTTTAACTTATTTAAGTTTTTTTCCCCTCCCAGAGATTGCTCCTCTGATAGTGTATTTATACACTATAGAAGATAGACTATTAAGAAGAGAATTTTGAACTCAGAAGTAACATCAAGAAAATATCTGAGACATTTAATCCTTTAAAGCAGAAAATACTCAAATTGTGGACAATACATAACTATACTCGGTCTTATCACTTTCAGATCTAAGATATGGTAAAATTATGTACAAAGTAAGGAGTTAATATGGGCACTGTTATGATGGTGAGGTGTGTGGGAAAATTAGATGGGCTTTACACACAAACTCGGATATTGGGAAATCTCTTTTATTGAAAGAAGAAATGTTTGCAAAGATTAGCAGCTGTGTTTCTGGTACCTACATCTTGATAAGTTCACTGGACAGACAGGTTAATGGATAAAATGAGGAAAAAAGCTTAGTTCTCCAGACCTGATCATGTCTTTAGATCTTTTTCAAAGATGCTTATGAAAAGTCACTGTAGAACTATTTGCAGGTGTAATTTGTCACCAGTACCTAGTGGCTGTATATAGCTGTACCTGTGACTACATGGTAAATATCTACATTTACAAACATACTACTATCCGAAAAAAAGTCAGTTGTATGCAAATTAGGCACACCTGTTTTAAAACCAAAAGTTTTGTTCAGAAGACCCTACTGAAAATCCAGTTCAAGGTACAGTATAGTTCAAATTATGTTTGTTGTGGTTATTATCCTGCAATGGTAGGCTGGAACATAAGAAACTGCAGCAGAAGTGAAGGCAAATTGAAACTAAAAGTATAACTGAAATAAACCTTTATTTTTTTTACCAATTGAGCTTTGACCTGAATGGAATACAAGCTACTGGTGCCTGAAAAGCAAGGAATTGCCTGATTATCAAGGCTGATCAGAATGGTCTAATGGGCTTCAGAATGTGACCATCCAGAGTCACTTTAGTGCATTTATCTTTTTACATTATCTGAGACTCACTGCAATATAATGTGCTAATAAATATATATAACAGGTGAATTCTCTGTAGTGATTAAAAATTTAACCACCTCCGGCAGGTCTAAGGTATTCAGCTTTATGTCTTGTGAGCATCAGGCTGATTCTTATTCAGAATGTGTTTTTCAGTTCTAGAGAAAAGTCAAACTCAGTTTTGTGCCTTAAGAAACCACACTGCATTTCATAAAAAAAGCTTGCACTCATGTATGTTATTTGCAAAATAATGCTTTGAAGCTTGACACTGTGCATATTTTGTTTAACTTGAACTTCTGTTTTTATAACTTTAGTTTAACTTAATCTTCTTGTTTAATTTTTCAGAACTGGGAATCTGCTATATAATTTGTAGCCAGAACTATACTTTACATAGCAAAGTTTCTCTCATCTCCTTTACCATCTTGTTATATATGTACCAAAAAGCATGCAGGGCTGGGTGTACCTATTGTCTAAAGTGGAGAAAGAGTTTAAGCCCATGCCCACATCCTATACTATAAGTATATTGTATATATACCATAGTGAGCAGTGTGAGTATGAAATGTCTACCCCTCCTTGTTACATACTAAACGCCCCAGTTATCTCTCAGAAGAGCCAGAATTGTAGCTCTACTCCCAAAAATGATTATGGGAATATGACCCCTCTTTCTAAGCTTTTCTGTTGGTCCAATAAAAGCCAGATACTCCAAATTCTTTATAAAACTGAGACCTTCTTACCAAACATTACAGGTTCCAAAGTGTATTGAACATAAGATACACAATATTGTTAGGTTTTAAATCTTATTGGACATTTTTATTTCAGCTACTTATATCTGCAGATTTCTTTGCCACGTGTTGAAAGCAGGGGCCTTACATTAAAAAAGCCTTTGAAAGTATAGTCTGAACTAGGTTGTGAAGAGATGTAACTTTAGTTGTGTTTCAAATGCCTGATAGACTGTGTGCTTGTAATGTTTAACAAAGTAAAAATGTGTTCCTTTTAAAAAGGATTATCAACTATATAAATAATTGATGATCATTTGTATGAATTATACAAAGTATTGAAAAATGACATGGATGTAAGCTGGAAAGTCACTATATTGTTTTCACTGTATGCCACTCCTTTCTAAGAGCCAAGAAATTTGATATTTGAATGTTCAGTTTAAATTTCAACTTCAATTTTAAATTGAAATTTGATACTTGCTAGCATAATGATTCCTGATTCTCCTCCCTTACAGCACATCTTCTTTCCCCAAGATGGCTGATCTAGTCTTGGGGAAAGAAGTGGAAATATCTTGGATACCCATTCACAAAGTCAAACACAAGTGCTGGTGTGTTTTTACATCAATAATCATTCCATTCTGTAGAATCTTTCCTCTGTTTCCAAGTTCACTACTGATTGCAATTATTGTTTCTCTCTCATCTGTCACCTAAACTCATCTCTGGTTGCACTCTCAGCTTTTCCACACCGCTGATCTCCTTATAATTTTTAAGATAAAGGTCAGGAGATCTAGACTATTTTCTGCTATCTCAAAAGCAACAGCCTCTTAAAATTTTCCAATTTTCTTTTCTTCCTCTGTATTTTTCACTCCATTGATTATAATGTCACTTTCAGAAGTTTCCAAATGAAAAGTGTTTCTTCTGAGGTTTTCTGAGATGCTCATGGCTCAGTCAGTGTGTTAAGTGTAACAAAGTTGTCTGCACAATGTGGCATGTGGGATCATTCCATGAACACAACATCTGTGATGTGAAAGAGTACAAGCCAGCTTTTATGATACAAGAAAAAGAACCGTAGTGTTTGAACGTAGAAGACTCTTCGTTAATTACCAAAATTAATATAGCTTTTACTTTTACAGATAAAAGCATAATAGACAGATATTAATTTAAAAAAATTCTGAAGTATTTCTTAAAATGTTGCTGCTGTGTTATTTATGTTTCACTGTCAATAATTTTGTATGATATGTCAATGTTGCTCTGATTTTGGGTTTCATTGGCAAGCTCATAGTACTCTAATGCCTGTTGAAAAATATCTGTTTTCTTGATTATCTTTCTGCTGTCAACTTAATTATGCCACCCTAATTCTCCGATCTTCTGACGTGTCCCATGTCCTAACAGCAAATATAAATACAAGCTAAAAGTCACACTGAAGATATGGGCGAAATAAATACATAGTCTATCATGTCTCTCAATTTTCTCAATGTGTGAATACATTCGTAGATTAATATTCAGTTTTGAGGGCAAGGGATAGTCTGAACAAAACAGTCAAAATAACTTTGACAGGAAATAATTTCCCCATAATTTTGTGGATAAAACCTCAGCACATCAATATATGTATCTTTGAGAGAGGGAGAAGTAATTACATTAGAGAAAAAAGAAGAGTTTGTTACGGATGTCATGGAAGATGGTGTCAAAAGTCTTACTAAAGTCAACATAAACAACATCCCCTGCTCTCCCCATGTTCACTGAAGCTGTCATGTCATTGTAGAAGGGTGGTTGGTCAGGCATTTCTCTATAAATCTATGCTGACTAATCCCAATGATGGGCTTGCATTTACTGTGGTTGGAAATGGCTTCCAGGAGGATTTGAGCTACCACCTTTCAAGGGAATACAGTGAGGCTGACTGGGCTGTAGCTCTCTGAGTCTTTCTTCTTGCCCTTCTTGAAGACAGGAATGACATTTGGGTTTTTTCAGTACCCAGGAAACCCATCGCTATGACCTCTTAAAGGTGATGTATAATGAGTGACTGCGCAATGCCAACTTCCTTAGTACTCAAAGGTGCATCCTGTCAGGTCCCACAGACTTGTGCATGTTCATTTAAATGTTTCCTAAGTTGATCCTGCTCTATTGAGGGTAAGTAAGTCTACATTCCTCCAGACTGTCTCATGGGTCTGAGGGTCCTGGTATTCCTCAGGGCAATTCTTGACAGAAAAATAAAGAGGTGAAAAAGACATTCTATACATCAGTGTTTTTCCTGCCCCTTGTCACCAGGTCTTCTTCCCCATTTGGCACTGGGGTATTCCTAGCATTCCCTGTTTTTCCCTTTGCTACTGATATTCCTGTGCAAGGCCTTATTGCCTGACCCCAAGCAGAGGTCCATCTGTTCCAGCTGCTTTGTGCTACAAAGGGCAACTCCTCCTCCTCCGAGGGTCTGTGTTTTTCCTAAGGGGCATGTATAAAACTCTCTCACATTTCTTGTCAAAACAAAAGTTCAAGATTAGTGACCCAGTCTAAAAGACAACCATGATGTACAAGACTTCCACATGGCAAGGACAGCACATCTGCACCTGTTGTAGAGCATTTGAATGTGTTGCTGCCTTCAGAATTAAAGCAGCAGTGTGCTTGCTCAGCTTTTTCATGCCAGTTTCCTACCTGCAAAGAAGTTAGTGACATCCAAACTGGATAACATCTAAGTGTTTTTTTCTGTATTTATAATAGGTAAACAAGCTTTTGATAAGGAATAATCAATATAATGCTATTTTAGGCCTTGTGTCAAAAAACCCCAAACAAGTCATAGTACCAGAAAGCAAACTCAGGAATTGATTAGAATGACAAGTTCATTGCAGTTATTGTGGTTTTCCTTCCATTCCTGCCATTCCTTTTGTTATCCTTTCCTCCCCAAACTGTTGCTAGAACAATGCAGCATAGATATTTGTAATAGTATAATATACAAATTCCAGAATAGACAGAATTTCAAAAAAGCTATGAACTATTACAGAAGAAACTTTCTACCTGTCTTGCTTTGAACATGCTTTTATTCTTAATCCTTTTGTTCTAATTGAGAAATGCATCAGAAACATATATTACGTTACATGCTCTCTAGTGAGCCATGTAATAGGATATGTTCTGTTAAAAAGCCTGCCATCCATGCTCTATTGTCAATATAGAAAATGCTGTATAAGAACAGTGTCTGTTGTTTTGAAAGAGGATACTCTTTTAAGTATTTTACACTATTATGCATTTTGCTAAGGAAACACTATATGACAGGAATTATAGCAGTTTGAAAACTAGGCATAGTATGTACGAATTATAATTTCAAAAGACAGAGATGATAAATCTTTGGACAGGGTGAATTGTCAGTACTGCATTTAAGTCAAGTGAGTTCAACATACAATATTTATACCCAGAAATAAATTGTTAGTTTACAAAACTCATCACACAATTCCCTGACATGACATAAGAAAGCAGAATAATCTGAAGGTGCTAACAGAGAAAAAATCTTGGGGGGTAAATGCATTTTAAAAGCCAAGAAGGAAGATTTTTGTGATACTGTGTCTCTTTCCCATACCTGTATAGTTAATATAAACCTTAACAAGCAAAGACATTTTAATGTGCTGTTCATGTGCAAAAGTGGTGATTTCTGCTAGTGATCTGTAATTATGAGACTTATAAAGGACTACATCAGAGATGTGTTTCATGTACTATTATTTATTTGCAACTAATTTTTTGAGGTTATGGTTGATTTTGTTACCCACTTTATTTAACTTTCTGTGAAATTAAGTTTCCCTTCTATCTCTAATTTGCATTCCATGTCTGTCTTTAGCTAGACTGCAATTCCCAAAGGAAATTTGATGTTAACAGTGTAAGGCATTTCTCAACAAAATGCAGTACTTTGGGAAGTGACTGTCGGGAAAGTCAAATATCAGAATCATAATGACACCTAGCCAGCTAGCAGTGAAGAACGAAACTCAGTGATGGGCCTTTGGTGGTGTTTTGGTTCTCAGGTAGCAGCATGAGTCAGAAGCAATGACATCTGAAGGCACAGCAGCAGCGCTAACAGAGTGGATGTTTTCACACTGAATACTGAAAAAGGGTTACTGGTCTTGCCACTGAGTTTACTCTGACTCAGTGCTGCAGTATCAATTACCTTGTCACGTAAAAAAGTTGGAGCAGAAAACACACAGACACATACGCTGCTCTTTAAAAATCTCATTTACTGAACCAAATTATACAGGAAAAGATAATAGGATTGCTGAGACTGCAATAACAAAATGTAGTAAATGGCAAATAAAAAAGCGCTGCTTTCACTCCGCCAGAGGGAAAGGAATTTGTTGGTGATTAATTAGTGGTAGTCTGGAGCAGTGTCCTTAACTGGGGGTCACAATACTGGAGGAAATCCTGTCTATCTGTTCTTCCTTTGTTCCCTCCCATTCTTATAGAGGCAGTGGGTGTCTTTTGCACCTATTTGTTACCTTCTCTATGTTTGCACTGTATAGAGTAACACTAGAGTAAGGCTAACACCAGAGGCAATGTAGGCCCACTAATGAATGAGGTGGGTGCTCTGGTGACAGAAGATACAGAGAAGGTAGAGTTACTCAATGCCTTCTTTGATCTGTCTGTACTGCGGAGGCTGTCCTGAGGAGATCCGTACCCCTGAAGCCCCTGAGGAAGTCAGGACAAAGGAGGAGTTTGCCTTGGTAGATGAAGACTGGGTTAAGGAGCGGTTAAGTAATCTGGACACCCATAAATCCATGGGTCCTGATGGGATGCACCCACGTGTGTGGAGGGAGATGGCAGAAGTCATTGCTAGGCCACTCTCCATCATCTTTGGTAAGTTGTGGGGAACGGGGGAGGTGCCTAAGAACTGGAGGAAAGCGAATACCACTCCAGTCTTCAAAAAGGGCAAGAAGGAGGACCTGGGTAACTATAGACCAGTCAGCCTCACCTCCATCCCTGGAAAGGTGATGGAACAACTTATTCTTGATGCTGTCTCAAGGCATATCAGGGATAAGAAGGTCATTAGAGGCAGTCAACATGGCTTCACCGAGGGGAAGTCATGCTTGACCAACCCGATAGCCTTTTATGAGGACATTACCAGGTGGATAGATGATGGTAAAGCAGTAGATGTGGTCTATCTCAATATCAGTAAAGCATTTGACACCGTCTCCCACAGTACCCTCGCGGCTAAGCTGAGGAAGTGCGATCTGGATGATCAGGTAGTGAGACAGATTGTGAACTGTCTGGAGAAAAGAAGCCAGAGAGTTGTGGTGAATGGGATGGAGTCTCGTTGGAGGCCTGTATCTAGTGGAGTCCCCCAGGGTTTGGTATTGGGACCAGTGCTATTCAATATATTAATCAACGACTTGGATGAGGGAATAGAGTGCACCCTCAGCAAGTTTGCTGATGATACAAAACTGGGAGGAGTGGCTGACAAGCCGAAGGCTGTGCTTCCATCCAGCGAGACCTAGACAGGCTGGAGATTTGGGCGGGGAAAAATTTCATGTAATTTAACAAGAGCAAGTGTAGAGTCTTGTGTCTGGGCAAGAATAACTCGAGGTACCAGTATGAGTTGGGTGCTGACCTGTTGGAGAGTAGTGTAGGGGGGAGGGACCTGGGGGTCCTGGTGGACAGCAGGATGACCATGAGCCAGCACTGTGCCCTCGTGGCCAAGAAGGCCAATGGCATCCTGGGGTGTATCAGAA
>WKFP01014331.1:706277-730081 GCA_011057875.1 Pterocles orientalis
ATTCTGTGATTCTGTGAGAATGTTGTGTATATGTTCCATTTTGCCTCTATCATGTCCTGAAATCAATTCTACCTCACTCCCAAAGTTGCATTCCTTCAGTAAACAGTAACTGAGCCGTGTGGTGTCAGTTGCATTTAAAATGTTTTCTTTATCACCTTCTGAACTGGTCACCTATTGTATGGTGGCTTGGTGTGGAAGGGTATGGGACTTGATAACCCACTTTGAGGGATATCAGTAAGCAGCAGAGGATCCAGCAAAGATCTACCAAAATGGTCAGGTCCCAGAGCACACAAATTACAAGGAGTGGTTGACAGAGCTGGGCTTGTTTGGTTTGGAAAACAGGAGGTTCAGCAGTAAGTAAACTCACAGCAGTCTATAACTGCTTGAAGGGGAATTACAAAGAATTTCTTATTGGTTGTGTCAGACTATATAAGAGACAACAACCACAAGTTGCAAATTGAGTAGCTTAGATTGGGCATGGTATTTCTTTAGAGGTCAGAATCATGACCATACTCCAGAAGATGGCACTGCAGTTTTGGTTACAGTTTTTTCAAGTTTCAGTGGCACAGACTGGCGTAACTTAAAGTGTTTATGTACTTCCTGCTTTCCAGAGGTCTCCCAACTGCACTCTACTTTATGAATTTAACATTAAAAGGTGACATTTCTTTTACAATTGCCACACTAGTAATAATATGGTTACAAACCTGCTTTGATTTTCAGAATATTAGGTGTTTGTCTCACAATCTGAAGAGAAGTGTTTTGAGACCCAGAGCCACATTTGTAACTGTTTCTCTCTGTTGGTATAAATATTGTGTGCAAAACAGTTATCTGTGCAAGATCAATACATAAACGAATACATGAGATGACTCACCACAGTTGGCAGATAAGGAGTTTAAGAAGCTGATGAAGAACTTAAAGGTGTCTTCTCCTATTGGCCTTTTAGGTAAAAAGTGGTATTGTAACTAAGTGAATTATGGACATATTAGCTAATGTCAATTACATTCCCTAACTGTCACATCCAGTTTTTTACCACATGAAAAATCACTATATCAAAAATAAAGGAATTCAAGCAAAGAGGAGAAATGGGGTTCAAGCTGTTGTACAGAGCCAGCTATATTTTGTCAACAGCATCTTCCCATTTCTAATGACTATGCACCGATGGTAGGGCAAAACAGTTTTCTAGAAGTCTGTGCTTTGGTCATGAACACTGTACTGTATCCACAAATTTTTTAACATCTCTGATGTGTCTCTAAAGTATTAAAAAATGTCCCCACACTTTTACCTGGACCTCTAATGAGAGCAAAAGCAAATTATTGCCAGTAGCCCACACACAAGTGGAGCAAAGGAAGACTGGTCAAGATCTATCTTTAGGACACTCTTTCATTTTTGTTGAACTTTTTTTTTTTTTTTAAAGTTAAACTGATTTTTAAGCTTTATTCCTCAGGTTGCCCTTTCCTTCCAGAAGTATATTCTCTTTCTTCATTAAGGGATTGTTATACTTGCTTAATGTATCTTGCACTTCAGCAAAATATGAAGTTAATGTTATTGGTCGCAGCTGTGTTTTCTATAACAAAAACTATTCTCCCCAGTTTATGTCAGTAGTTCTACTGTTTCTTAACTTTTGCCTCTTGACACCTCTGAAGACCATCAAGCCCAACCTCCTGCTCCAAGCAAAGCTAACTCCAAAGCTAGATCAGGTGGTTTATGGCCTTGTTCTGGAGAGTTTTGAAAATCCCCAAGGATGGGGATTCTATGTCCTCTGCAGACAGTCTTTTCTGGTGCTTAACCACATTTATTTCCAATTTAAATTCTTTGTTTGCAACTGTTGACTCATCCTCTCTTTGTACACATCTGATAAAAGTTTGCCTTCATCTCTGTATAGCTGCAATCAACCTTCTCGTCTCCAGGTTAAGCAAATCCATTTCTCTTAGCCTCTTCTCCTAAGTCTCAATCAGTGGAATATTTTCACTGAATTATCACTGATGTTTAATTTGAAGTACCAAGCAAAGTTCTTAGTTGTTCACAGTTATTTCCACACAGATTCCTTAATAAAAAAATAGAATCTTTTAGGAAAAATTTTGTTAATAGATTATGTTTCATTTAAAAAAAAGTAAATGGAAAACTAAGAATGCAATTTTCTCAGAGACAACCCACATAGTCTATGCGGGTAATGCTGGTGATGTAGCTTTGCCAGCATGTGATATTGTGCATGTTCTCTGAAAACAGGTCTGATGACAGAAAATATAATTGCAGTAATGACAAAAGACTTTCAGAATAAAACTCAGTCAGAATTCAGAACTAAAAGAGGCAACAGAGATAAAAAACCAAACCAAAACAAACAACCAAGCCAAAAACCCCCAAAGAACAGTGCACCCAGAAATTTAAGATACATAATTTTTTGTTTTATGAGTGGATAAGAACAGTAAGTATTAAGGGTTTCATATTTTCCTCATTCAATTTATAGTATGCTTTCTGTTATAATTGGAAGGTGTTTGAATGATATTTCTATGATTAAAAGCTTAAGGCTATTTCTCAATCTAATTATATAAGTTTCACTATAGTTAATCTGGCTTGTAACAGGTTCTGGCTCTTTGTGTGATAAAACCTCTGAGAGCTCTCTGATGCAAACATAATTGGAAAAATCTTTCTTTTAATCCCTTGATATTTTGTTTTTCAGATTGTCTGTATTCTCCCCAACTGATTTTCAAACACAAATGTAATGAGGAAAAAACCAACTATCAGTTAGCAGTCTGGTCCCCACATCAAATGAATTGCAGTCAGTGAAGCCCAAACTGTTGCCTGCTGTGAGTAATTTTGAGCAGCTTTCAAATGCAGTAGAAAAACAATGACCAATGGCAAAGGTATGAAAGGAAAGCAAAACAAAACAAACCAACATATTTATGCTGTTGTTCAGTAGTGTATTCTGCAGTTCTACTGTTTCTAGTGGAACCTGCAGGCAAAAAAACCCCAAAACAGTGAACAACACCCCCAACCACCAAAAAAAACCCCCCAAAACAAAACGGCTGAAGAAATGAATGAAAGGAGGATTTTGTTTCTGTTCTGAGGGAATTCTTATTTGGTCCTAAGAAGCTAATGGGCTCACTGAAAAGAGATCAGAGCATTCAGTGTCTATAATGCCAAGAGGAGTATTTGCAGCTTTATTAACATACTTGAATGCTGACATTAAGCAGATTCTGTTTGACAGTGGCTAGAAAAAAGAGTAAGATGCATAGTATATTCTGTCGCCTTGTCTATAAGCCCTGGCACAGTCAGAGCAGAATTCCTCCAGATGAAAAGAGAAATACATACTGGAGACATGTATAGTTTACTCTCTGAAAAAAGAAGTCAGATCAAGGGTAAGAGGGACTGTTGTTTTATTCCCACTACGAACTACTGCATGGCCCCTTTTTTGCACTAAAACTGACACCAACTGCCTCTGCCACCTCCAGGGCAGGAATAAACTTACTGATAAGCATATTCCTCATGTGGTGAACCTTTGTGACGCTGGCTCCATCTAGCCCATTGTATAGAGACAGTTGTGTACAGCGCTCCTTCTCTGTTGCTTGTACAGATTCTGTATGCCCAAAGATTCCTGGAGGAGAAGAGAAACAGGAAATTTAACGACCCAAGGAGAAACATAATCTTAGTGCCATTGATAAAAATAAGGATCAACCCCACAGGCATCAGATGAATGTTGAACAGTTCTGTAAGGTCAAGATTCACCACCAGTTGGTTGTTGCGTGCTTCTTGGGTGACTTCGTTTTGAAGCTTATGTTTTCTTGGATGTGGATTCTAGAAGTAATGTCCCTCACACTAGTTTTATGTCTGCCAGCTATTTTCCCAGGAGTTAAATATTTTGTATCCCATACAGCAGTAGCTTTTCTGTATTTTGTTTGCTAATGTATGCATATGTACACGTGGGTAAGTTTGTTTTGATGCATGTATGCTAAGTGAGAGATAGGAGAAAGAGAAAAACAAACCTTTCTCCTCATGCTTCTGTCATGTTCCCACAGAAGATCTTAGAAGTTTCTTCTCACAGGTTCTGACAAGTCCAGTTAGAGTCCTAAGAGAAGCCATAGTGTCAAATTGTTATGTTTTATCTATATTTGGTGCCCAAAAGAACACAGATTAGTGTAACTTTTAGTCTGTAGCTTTTAGATTTTAGCCTGTAGGTTTTATCTCTGTAGTTCAACAAGAATTATTTAGACAAACACGTGAAGTTTGTCTACCATCTTCTACAAGCTACAGTAAAATGGCATGCCAAAGTGGAGTTTCCAATACCCTTAATAATGTTAGAAGCATATACTGAGAAATTTGAGAAGCTCAAGGCTCTGCTAAAACAGTTGCTCCAATCAGTGTAAATCGTATCAAAATTGGGCTAATATTAATTTTCCTGGATATGAGTTCAGAGTTAGGTCATGCTCAAACAGTGGAAATGCAAACTGATGCCATTGAAGTCAGATGATCATGCGACAGTCCTGATTCATCCAAGTTTTCTGCACACAATGGCCTCATATTTTGTACTTGAAGGCATCCTTTAGCTCCTTCTGTCTTTCAATTTCAACATCCTTCTTTTAAATGCTGTCCCTGAAGTGTCTCAGGCACCAATTGCCCAACTCCATGTGACAAGATGCCTCTGAACTTGCCTTCCAAGTTTGCCCAAACTTAGAGGATTAAAATAATTGATGTATATCAGCTTAAAGAAAACTGCTATTGACTTCATTCTATTTAGGTATTTCTTTTGTCTTCATGTCATATCGTTGGTATATCAAGGGTCGTTACCATTAACACAATCATAATAGTGTCAGAGAATAAGCTTTAATTCAGGAAAGGTACACTGAGTTGTTACACATGGTTGAATGGAAATTAATTAAGTGAGATCATACCCAAACCTGTATCAAAATCTGAATACCAAAACAGTCGCATGACAGCAGTTGGAATAAGTGTGTGCCAGTCTGTGAATTTAGTTTGGTTTTATGAATCTCATTCACTACAGTAACCTGCACTGTAATCTGAAACTCTCCTTTTTTCTGATTGTACTTTGTGTTGTGTGATGAGGGCAGGTCTAGACTGGAAGGTGCATGTCTTCACCGTGAGGTATAACATAGCTGAGGAAGGCATGGGTGTTTCTCACCTTGCAAACAGATACAGAGTCAAGTCAGTCAGGCACTTCTCTGCTTGTGGGTAAGGAAAAGAGCCAAAAGAGGTTTTGCTGTTTCTAAAAGTGCATCAACAAAAAACTGCAGAACTATCAGACATTATCAGGACTGGATGAAAAAGGGGCTGCAGTCAGATGTCTGTGTTTTGCCAACATGTGCAACTCTTTCATGCTGACAGAGGTGTGGTTTTGTTTGTGGGGAAAGGAAACAGAAAAATGCCTTATCCTCACTTTAATTACTTGTTCCCAAACACTTAACTTACACTTCAGAGTTATCTGGGGAGTGGCAGGAGGCTGGGGAGGTGCAGCTCAGCGCTCAGTGCGACTGGCACTTAGAGCCTGGAGACTTGTGTCTCAAATACAGAAATGCAGGTGAGGAACTGCATTTTAGGGTGATGACCAGAGACAAAACCAATAACTGGTTCCACTGCAGACCAAGGTGGCACATGGGATTTAAAAGTTTGTGCTGGATAAAAGAGTGTGCTATGACAGACTGCAGTAACTTAGTGAGAGCTGTAAAAGCTGCAGGGCTTTGTTTTATTTAGGGAGTAGGTGCTAGTTCCATTTGTTACAAAGATTAGGCAGACTGAAAAGACAAATCTTGCAAGAGATGAGGAGTGTTCGTGTGCGGGACTTTGAATTCACTTTTAAAAATCAGTGCATTTGTGATTCCTTTTAACTTTTGTATTTCTGTCTATAGTGAATTTCTTTTGTAATTGCTGCTATCCTTTCTCAGTTTTTGCAATCTTAAATGTAATCCTAGAATCATAGACTCATAGAACACCTTCCACTAGACCAGGTTGCTCAAAGCCTCATCCAGCGTGACCTTGAAATACTTTTAGACAAATAAGTTCTCCAACTTATGCATTAATAAATTTACAATATTTCATCTTTTCTAGTGGATCTCTCCTATACATTTTCGAAAATCAATCCTTTTGTCTTACACTGAATATCAAAAACATTTAGCTAAAAACATCTGCATGAAGCTGGTCAGGCACTGGGACACTGGAGCCCCTCAGAGCTTTCCTTGAACCTGTTGCAGTATCTTAAGAATATAGTATTTTCCAGAGAACTGCAGTGGAGAAGGAACTTAACAGAGACATCACCATTTTGGAAACATGACAGAAGGTGTAATCTTTAATTTAAATTATACTAGTTACCTTCCTTGTGGAAAAGTAGATTGACTGGAAGGTTGAGAAGAATAAAGGGGAGCAACCCACTCCCATTGCAGGAAGCTGGGCAGGGGAGGGAACAGGAGGAAAGCACAAAAATCTCTGCCTTGCTCCTCACTTATCTTTTTACAATCTGGGGGTCTAAATACATGGTGGATTGCATGTTTTTTTTTTTTCCTTTAGTGTATCTAAATAAATAGTATTGAAGAGGCTGATGAAGCATCCAGGCTGAACAGGGAAGGGTTCTCGTTTGAAAGGAGTCAAGGGATACAAAATTTTTCCAAAGGCGTCAGCAAAATTCTAAAGCAGGCTTTTGGCAACGCTTTACCCTCCTCTGAGAGTGGGACTGAGACAGATGTTGGTTCCTGGCAAGTGCTTCAATGGCTATTTCACATTCTTTGTCACAGCCATTGCAGCTGCTAAAGGGAAGAGTGAATGTTTGACCTTCACACCTGGTAGTTTGCAGGAGTGCATACTCTTTTTAACTCTTGTCATGTTAGTCATGACTGAAAATATTAGTCTTGATTTCAGCTTATGTCATCTTCCCTATGACTTTAGTGTCAGTGGACAGAGAGGGCCTAAAATTCCAGCTGTATGCAGACCCCAGTTCAGCCTTACTTTAGTTAGAAGACACCGTTACCATGCAGAAGTTATTCCACAGCTAACCTTTTTTTCTCTCTACAGCAATAAATTTTCTCATGATCATGAGAAGAAAATGATCTGATAGCAGAGTTATGTTTCTTAAAATTAAGTGTTGGGCTTAGAAAAGAAGATATACTAGAGACTGACTTGCTTTAAACTGGTGAATGACTTAATGCCCTTCTCAAGTGTGTAGTTTGAAACAGGCTTGTAGTGATCAAATTATTGTTGTGCAGACCATTTGGAAAAGACAAATGTAATAAACCATTCTACTTGACAAGCTTTAGAAAAAGGTTAATAGCTTTACCAGATTAAACATAATGTTAACAATTTTTTCTCTTGCCTTAATCAGCTCTGCCAAATCATCAAACATAACCCAATTTTCTTCCAACACAAGAATTACACTGAACTGCCATGTTGACATTAATCAACCTCTGTGTTAATATCTTATATGACAAAACTGAGTTTCAAGTAAATGGTTTGGAAGTTTATGCTTTAAAAAATCACAGGAACTGTGATTTTGTAAAAATTAGCTTTCTAAAGACATTCCTGTCTGTCATGGCTTTAGAAAGATTTTCAAGGAAATGAGTATATCTGATGAGAAAGCAGTGGATCAGCTCGGTTTTAAGCAATTACCCATCTGGTCAGAGATGTAGAAACAGTCTGTAAAATTAAGGCTTATATTTTAAGGCATTTTATGCGATTGTTTTTAGTATTTTGATTGTTGACAACTTAAAGGTTAATTTTAATAAGTATTCCCTCTCAAAGCTAATCAATTATATCATAAGCACATTTCTAAGCAACCAGGGGAAATGCTAAAGCTCTTTATTTTTGCTTTTATGATAAAAGTGGAATTAAATTTAATTTTTACATCCCCAGTGACTCATTCTCTGATGTAAAATAAATTTATATGATTTTTAAGTGAGGAGTGTATTGATACTGAGGGCTTCTCCCTTTTAGTGGAGAATATATATCAATATATATCATATAACGGGTAGCGTAAAATACGATTTACCTAATCCATTTTAACATTTACTAGTTCCTGGTGGGATTGCAAGAAAATGTTTGGAACTAGAGCTGTAAAAGAAAAATTCCTTACCATTTTGTATAACTTTACTGAAGTTTCAAGGATTTTCCCATTGTGGGGTAAGCTAGTCCAAAACCTGTCAAGGACTGCAAAAGTAAGAGTGACAGCACAGAAGACCCATTGAGCTTCAGGAGAGAAGTCTCACTTGGAATGTGATCTGCTGGTTCAGATTTCTGTTTTGACAAATTCAGACTTTAGTCTGAGCTCTAGGCATTCCTCTTACGAAAAAGACCCAATCACGTAAGTATTGGCTAGCCAGGCACATCTGCTTTCTATTGTATTTTATGTCTTTCTAGTTTTTTAAATATTAAATATAAAGTTAACAAAAGCAGAGTCTGATCTAGTTCTATTTCAACTCAGGTGAATGGTCTGAACCCTGCATTGTACAATGATTAATGCTTGCCCTATTTCTGATGGATCAGTGTTTTTTAACCTGTGAAAAAACACATTTTTTTAAAAAAAGTTCCCATCCAATTCTCTGTAGAACTTATTTTTGATTGGCTAGAGAGCATGGCAACTTCATGGTTTTTGTATAGAGCATTATGATGTTATGCTTTGTTAGATTTTTAGCATCTAATGCTTATGGACATACCCCCTTGGACTGCAGTCTCAGGTAGAATATGATCAAGATCAAATGAATACATTAGAGCAAACTTGGGTGTTACTGGAAATTATTCTCATTCCTCCTTGAGCCTGCTAGAATAATTGGCTCAGTGCTGTTAGTGAAGTGTTCACTCTAGTTAGAGCACTAAAAGGTAACCCTTTTTGTAATTAGTCTTTGCAAAGATCCTTTCTTAAGTATTACCTATAATGCTCATGGAACAAAATATATTCTACTGCAAAAATGCCATTATTTTGTTGATAAATTAAAGGATATATCAGTATATATGAGTTAGCAACCTTAGTTGTGGCTAAAGGCTTCTATCCAACATTGGTATTGTGGTTCCCTGGGGTGTCTGTCAGAGAACATATGCACCATCAGCTAAGGTTTAGAAACCACCTGGAGTAAAGGGTACATTTTATTTTCCCATGAAATATTAATTTTCACGCCTTTGAAAACACTTTTTTTTTTTTTCAGTCTTGAGGATAGACTCTATCCTTGAAAGGACATAAAGTTTAATTGCCAAATAGCAGTCTTGGTTGGAACCAAGATTATAGTTATAGTTATGGTCATATGTGCCACACAAAGGTAAACATTTCAGGAGACAGAACGTTGGCATACAGATAAATTATTCTCCCATGGAATTTTATTAACTCTTTTGTTTTGAATCATCATGGATTGGGGGAAGTCCTTCTTTATAGTGGCCACCTCTACCTCTTTCTGGTGTTTGCCAGAAATCAGAGGTGCAACATGTTGCAAAGTAACCTGGAAATTGATCCTGAGCAAAAATCAAATGGCTCTTGAGGATAAAAGATAAATAAAAGATGTCTGGAACTCCTCAGTCTTCAAAATTCCACCTTTTAATTTTGAAACAGATTTGCCAAAAAATTGAAGTCATAGCTAAAATATGATCATCTGCATTTTCTTCTCCTCCCTTGCAAAGCACAGTGACACAGAGTGCAGGCAATGCTCCCAAGGGACTCATCTTCTGGAAAGAAAGAATCAGGAGTCATGCTACAAAGATGGGCCTCTACTAGCATCTGTACTGTGCAGTGCTGCTAATAGAGAAAATAAATGGTAGTTTCAGCTTCAACCTTCCATTAGGAAGTCATGATTACCCTGAGATTTCCTTAAGCACCCATTCTTTTATTCCTCTTTGGCACACATGAGGAGGTTTGAAGACACAAAAATCTGTCTCTCACAAGATTTCTGTTTTTCTAACAAAAAAAGGAACTTACTAAGGAGTTGCAGATTTTTTGTTTCAATATATTTATTTACAGAGACTCACTTCTTGGCCTAAGACAGACTTTTAATTCTGTACTATTTGCCTTGATTAGGTTAATACAGATATAAATGTAATTTTCACTTTCTTTTTTGAAGGACACCTTGTAATGAGATTATCCATAAACTGATTTTTGCTGTCTGTCAGCCCCTGTTACCTTCTTATTACCAGGTGCCAAATAAATACATGTATTATCTTTTGGATTTGTGTCAGTGTGAACCCATGAACACTGTTTGCCTAATAATTTTATTCTTAAAGTGGCAGTCTTCTCCACCATTTAGCAGTTAGTTTTCACTTGAAATAATATTCACTATTACCCTGGGGTTTTTATAAGAAATTATTAAAAATGAGAGCTGGGCTGATGTGCCCATCTTTTGATAGCATTTCCTATATATATAACTTCAAAGAAATGACCAGCACTTATAAAGAACCAGCCATTAAAATAATGATTTCAAAAAAGTGTGTGGTAGAGAAGTCACAGCAAGCCGTTACTTACCAGGTCAGAACAGACCATTTGTCCTGCCAGTATTGATTGTGCCCATATGTGGGTCTGCCTCTGCTTCCCATCTCTCATCTTCAGGGAGCTGAAAAAAAAAGTAGAGTTGGGGACACAATTCAGTGCATGGTTGTCTGAATCTCTTCCCACTGCAGACATCTGTGTTCTACAGGCACGAAATTTGCATCTATGGAGGTGCTTCTCTTTTACAGATTATGTCCTGGAAGGACAGCTTGGAGGCAGACTTCAGACAGGATGGTTCAGCAGCTGAGACTCTGTGAGGGGATGGGTGGGTGAGAGGTATAATGGGGAAGAAAAGCACTGGGGAAGAGACTAAAGGCAGATTGCTGTCCTTGATGTGGTGTTGTCTGGGTAGGCGCTGGACCTGCCTGTCATGGGACATGTCTGAGAGTGCTGTGAGCACTACTGGGTGCTTCCCTGTGCCTTTTGTGTGTGCAGGTACCAGGCATGCTTCTGACCTGGGAAGTGCTGCTCTGCTGACACAGTGCTCTGCAGAAGCTGTTGGTCTTCTCAGGTCCTGAAGTGGCACAGGAAAGGGCTGGAAGACACTTCCCATCCAGACTGTGGCCATTTGAGGAGTAGTGGCATGACCTGGATTGAGTATTTGGGAAGAGTAGAAGGGGAGATTTTAACTTCAAGGCTAAATCAGGTTACTCATGTTCCTGTACAGTCAAGTAATGAATATGGGCTGCAACCACGCAGAGGTGTCCTTTAGCTGGTGCCGCAGTAATTGGCAGCAGGTGTGGTAAATTTCCCCTTCAAATCTGTACTAATAACCTTGAGTTCAAGATGGATTTTTTTTTTCCCCATATCACTCTGGGACTTTGCTCTTCTATTATCAGAAATGTAGTAGCAGAACTGTTGCTTAACAGTTAACCTAGGACACACTAGCTGCCTCTGATCTCTCTGTCATTTTCCTAGGGTAACTTAGCTCTTTGTAAATTTCGCCTTTTGTACTAGAACTTATTGTGTTTCTTGCAGTGATGTGGGAAATGTTTCTCGTTTCTTACATGTGGAAGAAATATTCTCTGGGCTTTCTTACTGTATCGTTCTCTACAAACTTTGGGGCAAGGAAGGGGTGGAGAACTAGAGACCTAGATGACCTCTGATAACTGTGTGATCTTGTCTACAATGAATGACACAGTTTTGAGGGAAGCTTTCCAGAAAAATAATGTGTGCTGTCATTTATTATATTTTCAAGAGTGGTTTTGTGACAGCACTTCAAGCTGAGTCTCTCTAGACTCTTCCCTTACAGTGTGCACATCAAAACACTGAAGAGGTTTTAGAACTCAGGTGTTACTCAGCAGCAGACTGTGAAATTTTCTAAAGCAGAGAAAGCACAAAGTCACTTGAAGGAGACAAAAAAAGGGGGCACCATGGACAAATCTTCTCTGTCTCTGTTGTCTTTGCAGGACATACCATATCTCCTGGATTTTTTTTTTCACTCTTAAATAAATGTCTTTCTAGGTGGCACCAGAGCACAGACAGTCTCCTTCTAATCCTTTGGAGGTCTCATGGCATGCCTGCTCCTTGCTCCTTTGAAGCGATCACTGTATGTTGCTCTGTAAACTACACACCCGGGGAGCTCCTATTTCTCCCTGCACTCTAAAAGCTTCTGTTTCCTGATGGACACTTGTATGTCCCCAGAAAGCACATATTTTCCCCTTAATTTCTGAAGGGCCCACCTGCCTCAAAGTGTAGTAGTAAATACTAGAAAAGCTGCAACTTTCCCTGTGCTACCCAGCCACAATCTTTGAACAAAACATTTCATAACAAACTGTTATGCAAGTGCTGTCTTTCAAAAAATAGTAAACATTTTTATGAATATGCTGCAAAATGTATACTCATGGGTAGATGATGATTCCTTAAGTAAATACGAACCATATTTTGTTGCTTTTATTTACCAGTTAAGTTTTTATTTATTCAATCTTTTCTCATGACAACGTAATAGAAATTCGGTATTGTGAATTAGTTTGGGAACAAAGCAGGATTTGAATTAAAAGTGTGTTAAAAGATGTTGTTCAGTACTTCTCAAAAGCATCCCTTAGAGCCATTGAATTGCTAACATGAACATTATGTGGAATTGCACAACCAATGTGCTTTTTCCCAAAAGGAGGTATTTTCTTTACACATTTGCTATAGAGTTTCTGCCTCTGACTCTGCAATATCTGTGCCATAGAGTATAAGCTGCATTTAATAGTCCTTTAATCACTGAAGCTGAAGCTATACTTTGCCATTAATGACTTCTGGCCAAGAAGAAGGAATTGAATATTTTTGTATTAAAATCATTATTTAATATGGTTTTCTACTGTCCTACTTTTCTACTTTTCCTTTGCTCTGAAGGCTTAATGAATGGAAGTAGCTTTACATTAACTGTGAAGTAAGAAACTCTAGCTAACATGAGCCTAGCTTCTCTGGCAGGGATGTTTCATATATAGAGAGTTCCAAGTTCTTATCACTTCAAATAAAGATAGGATGCTGATTCCTTAGAATTAACCTCCTTAGAAGCCTTTATTACCTCAGTGTGTTCAACAAAATAGTATTCCTTAAGGATTCATTTTTTTTGGTATGGTACTCAACTATGTTGAAGAAAAATTTCTGAGAGTAGTGAAATGCTTCAGTGGTGCCAATAATTTCTATTGACACCATTATTGCTATTACACCTTAATGAATAGGCTAACTTGAGTATAATTTTTTTCTTTTTGTTTTGACGTGGGACTGCAGCACATCTTTACAGACAGTGAGAGACCGCTTTTGACTTTGTAATGTTTAATTGCTGAAAGAAACCATTGTGACAGAAAGTACAGTACTCATCACAGTAGAAATACACAACTGTTTTGCTCTAATGCAACATCATGACAGCTGGCTGCAGTTTATATGTGAGTTGGCATGTTTGTCTTTAACCCTATTTTTGGTTTCTCATAAGTTTCTCAAACCGTTATATTCCTGGTTGAAATATCTTCTCTAGTATCAATTAAGCATTAAAGTACTTAATTTTAAAGGTTGTGCACACACACACAAAAAAGAGAGAACCAAATATACTTTCCACATAAGCCATTCCAGAACATATTCTTGAAGGCACAAATGCATAGAATAAGGTTCAGCAACATTTTTTACTTGAAGACGTTTCAATTTGAATTTTTATTTTAAAAAATATCTTTTTGAAAAATAATTTACAGATGATACGAAATAGAATATTTATTTGAAGACTGTCCATAGACTTTGGATCTTTACTGGAGTGGATATCAGAATTTACAGACACGTCAATTGAGAAATCATTGTGAACAAGATTGGAAGAAAAAGAAATTGGAAGAAAAAATAAATAAAGACTTTAAACTTTTAATATTGTATTGCAGAACAAGATTGTCTATATATCAGTTGCATTAGGACTTGTCTTCAAAATAAACATATAAAATAATACTGAGGCAAGAGTGTTTTTGAATAATGAAAGATATCCTAGAAAGAAATAATTTAATGGTAACCAGCCTCATGAAGGGACTGTATACAGTTCTTAAAGGGACTGCAACTATAAAATTCTGGTTCCTGTTCTAGATGATTGATTTTGTAGAAAAATAAAGCTTTATTATCTTGCATCTTCCAGTGAACCACCACAAGAAGCAGATGAAGACTTAGTGATTGAATGTAAGACATTCTCAAAGAACTACCTCTACTCATAATCCAGTGTAACTTCCTATGTCATGATATATGGAATATTTCCAATGACATAATGACTGTTGATTGTGTTGGTGATCTATAGATGTACAACTGGGATGAGGCTTTGGAATTATTGGTTATCAGCAGCTATTAGAAGAGATCTAAAACACTGTAGAGTTACTGGCTGGGTAAGGAGGATCTCAAGTGGAAGTCTGAGAATTATAGAATGTATTACAGAGAAATATAATTGTGGGCATGATTTCATGTTTGTTTCAATTCTGCGATTAAGACATAGGGAATTATGTACCTTATAATAATTCGTGTGTTTCTACCTTACATACTCATGCAAAGGCTATTAATAACCTATCAGAAATCTTTGAGATGGGCAGAAGTGAACAGACATGCTGATGAAGTTTTGAACCTTGCTAATGTGAGCTCTACTGGCAAAGAAAGTGATTTATGGTCTGATGACCACTTGAGGTTTCTGTGGCCAAACTTAATACTGTGGAAGATGAAATAAGGACTCCTACTTTTAAAATTATTTTTTTTAATGTATGCTAAATCTTATTTAGAACTTCCAAAACCTGCTTTGGACTCCTATAACTAATGTGACACAGCATAATAAAACTGAATGATATGAACATAGTTCAGCATAAGTCTTTTTTTTCAGGGGGGGGGTGGGGAACAATTGACGATTTCGTTTATTGTTTCAAATTTTATTCTAACCAGGAACTGATGGTGACAGACAGACCTACTGAAACTTTGTTTAGACTCAGTGACAGTGGTGAGAGTGACTATGCTGAGGAATAAAGTAGTGGTAAAATTGTATTGTGTTTTTTTATAGACAGAGTAGATTTTGAAATTTCTTTGTTCACCTTGCTCTTAATGTTACTATTTTGCAATTTGAAAAAAAGTAATATATCATTTAAATTAAGTTATGATTCCATGATTGCCTATGTGCAGACGAAATAATACTTTCAATCCAAGACACCATAGCAAGCTGGGCACATAAAATTTACAGGTATTTTATTCAAAGAATAAAAATGAATATACCTGAAGGTTGTTTATGTCTGACAAGAAAATATTGGGAAATGGAAATAAAATCTTAGGTTGCTTGTATTTGCATTAAAAATGATATTGACACACAAAACCCACCATTGATAGTAGTGCTGATGATGGGTCTAGTTATAAAGCAATGCATATATCAGATGTATATTCCTATTTCAAACTCTACTTTAGCTATTCTTCTAATTCCAGTTTAGTTCTCTTGGATGCCTCTTTCAGCACTATATGAATGGCAACATTGAGGAGAGAAGTTCCGGCTGATCCAGTATTATGAACTCTAAGCAAAGATTCCCTTCTTATCCAAGTGTGCTGGTTTGAGAGTTTCCTCACCCCTGAACTTGGACATCTCTTAACAAAAGATGTATTTTGTACTCAGATAATATGAGGCGTAGGACCCATTTTATGGCATTTTTCCCTTGTGAATGAAAAGCAATCTGATATATGGAATACTCAGCCAAGGCTTTTAAGTGGAAGGTTGGGCAGAAAACCTATGGAACAACAGGAAGGCTGCCTAAGATTTAGTAGACTGACACTTTGGATAAGGAATAGCACTTGGGTCTTAACAAGTTGAATTATTACTCCAATTTATATATAGAGAAAGTGTGAGAGAGGTAGTATTTTTTCATTCCTCTTAGGTGTGCTGACACCATTCAGAGAGCTTGAAATACTGAGAGTTCATGTCAAATACAGTTTCAGATTTGACCTGCACTTGGGGCTATATGATATGTATGAATCCAGTATATTTCTTCTCTTGTTAGAAAAACAATGCTTAAGCAAAATTCTCTTCTGTAGCTATATGTAGAATTAATGTGCATTTGAAAGCACTTGGAGATGAAAATACTTGCACTTGGGTGATCCTCAAAACAGGAAATCTACATTTAATAGCAAATGGGGTTTGGGATATTGAGGCAGACTATTAATTTTTTTTCCAGAATTACCCTAAATGTGAAGAAATCTAGTTGAATGTTTTTTACTCAGCCCTGTGTACACAGTTATAAATTATAAAAGTATACCAACGTGTCGTTTTTGACGACTCACAGAAGATATTTTCTGTTTCTTATTCATTTTGTTTAACTCAGTTTCACATATGTTTTACATTAGTGTCTGAAACACCACTAACAGTCCTCCTGGAATTATCATAATAATTTTGTGTATTCTCTCAGATGTCAGTATTGGTTTAAATAAAGTGCCAAGCTCTAAAGTGTGTTTATTTCCCCAGAGCTGTATTTAGTCCTATATTTTCAGATCTTGTGAGACCCTACTTGGAATACTGCGTTCAGCTCTGGGGTCATCAACATAAGAAAGACATGGACCTGTTGGAGCAAGTCCGGAGGAGGACCACCAAAATGATCAGAGGGCTGGAGCACCTCCTTTATGAGGACAGGCTGAGAGAGTTGGGCTTGTTTAGCCTAGAGAGGAGAAGGCTCTGGGGAGACCTTATAGCAGCCTTCTGGCACTTCAAGGGGGGCTAAAGGAGAGATGGGGAGGCACTCTTGATCAGAGAATGTAATGATAGGATGAGGGGTAATGGCTTTAAGTTGAAAGAAGGTAGATTTAGATTAGATTAGATATTAGGAAGAAGTGTTTTAAAGTGGGGTTAGTGGGGCACTGGAAGAGGTTACCCAGAGAAGCTGTGGATGCCCCACCCCAGGAGGTGTTCAAGGCCAGGCTGGATGAGGCTTTGAGCAACCTGGGCTAGTGGAAGGTGTTCCTGCCCATGGTAGAGGGGTTGGAACTAGATGATCCCTTCCAACCCTAACCGTTCTGTGATTCTATGATCTGGGTTTTTTCTGTGACACATTTTAAAAATCAGAAAATGATCTGCTAAAGCCGAACCCATACTGTGATTTACTAGCACACTGCATGATTCTAATCTGCTGCAATTATATAATATAATTTCATGAATGAAGATGGATCTTCTGATCCTATTACCGTTTGACACAGAAGACTCTCCTGCAAGCCAAAAAATTTTAATTACTGACGTATCAGATAGATTTCATGTCAGACCAAAACATTACTAAAATTTCCTAAGACAAATAAGAACACATATAGAAGTGTCTTACTTATTAATGTCCACTGACAAAATATCACAGAAAACTTATTCCACTGAATACAAAGCAAAAAACTGCTTTTTGGACATGGACTAGCTCTTGGCCAGTGACTGACAGAAAAGGCATGTATATTCTGCTCATGTTTATTTACTTTCCAATTATGTAATGGACTTAGGAGGAAGTAATTGTCATACTTATATTATATTATATTGAAATATGTATCTTTGTAATAATCTCCAAAAAAATGAAGACTGCAGAAGTTTTGCTCTGAATTCTGTTTTTTCTCAAACCCAGAAATAGGCTTGTGTCCTGAAGATTTTTACAGGCATTATGGCACAGCAGATTATTAAGGACAAAGTGATTAATAAACTGTCTGTAATGGTAGAACTTGGTTTTTGATTTAATTATTTATTTGAACTTTATTCTTTGTTATATAATTAAGGGGGACTACTGCAGTCCTGTAAATGTAATTTTGAATGGAGTGGCAACTTGCAACTTGTGATTACTTTGCCATTTTGACTTTGTGGAATTAGTAAATCTGGCTTATTTTGACTGTTACAGAGATGAGTAACTGTAGTAATATCACCATGAAGAAACTGCTCATAAAATCAGAGTTCCAGACAAATAAAAACTGTCCTCCTAGGGTACCACATCTGATATAATGTAAAATATATTTTTTAAACAAGAGGGCTTATTAGAATTGCCTTAAAAATAACTATACAGAAAGCCATGGTTGATGGATGTTAACAATTCGTTGTAACAATACATTATTTCTCTCTGCAGGTTTAGGCATGGGAGTGTTTTGCATGTGACTGTGTTAGTTAACTCAGTTTGAATCTGTTCCTTACCAACTTCCAAGTAGTTACAAACAGGAGATACGCCGAACATTTAATTCTGCTCCATGTCTCCTTTCTCCGACAGCCTCCAGGAAACTTACAACTATTTTTTTGAGCAATTCTGGAAGCCACCTGCAAGTGCCTCTCCTGCAGGGATGTAGAGATGTGTTTTGCTCATTTTGATAAACCTGGTAACTGAACTCAGTTACCTCGCCTGTTTAATGAATGAGCTAGAGCAAATCAAATACTCTGAGCTGAGCCTGTCACTTCTCATGAAGCCAAGTGACAAAGACCCATTCTGTTGTGATAATCTGGGAGCCTTTTAGCACTCCCTGTTGGAAACCTGCTGTTGGACTTTTGTTGAAATGCCTTTATTGTCTTATTTTTTCAAAATGCAGATTTTTATTCTCCCTTGGGATGTTAGCTGTCAATCATGCATCCTCCATGTTGCTTTGGTAAATAGCTTGGTTTTGATCAGAGACCAAAAACTAAAAAGGTGAACCCTGCTGTGAGCTGAAAGGAGGAGGCTGAAGTGGAGTTACAGATGAGTGTTGGAGACCCAATTTTCAGCTGCTTGTAGGTGCAGCTTCAGTGCTAGTAGATATTTTCAGCATAGGCTGACCAAGAATCTGGTCCCTAAACTGGGTCAGAGAAGGTGGGCAGAAATACATGGGAGCTTTGTTTTTCACTGGGGTAAATACTATAGACCACCTTTCAGATGATCCCTGAAGACATCTAGATGTATGTGACTTTGAAGAATTTATCCATTTGCTCTCTGATATTAATTTTTTTTTTGCCTCTGACTAACATGTCACTGACATTTTTCCTCCTGAGCCACAGAAGGTGCAAATCTTCCTTAGAAAAACTTTTGAAAACCCAACAATACAACACACAACCCTTAAAAGAAGTTAAAAAAATAGAACAGATCTATCTCTGGAGAAAGTGATGGATTATTTAAGGAGAAAAGAGGTGGAGACATAGGATGTTGTAGGACACCTCAGGAAATGAGGCTTGCTTAAGTCATGGTCACAGGACAATGGATAAGATAAATCAGTTGTTTGTTCAAAAGTCCTTTATATCCTAATACTTTGCTTAAACATTCACAATGTTCAGCTTTAAGATGAATGCCTGATCATTGTGTTCACCAAAGACTTCTGCAGAGTAGACCCAGAGGTGCCTAAACTTATACTTAGTTTAGGGTGAACAGTGGACAATCACATAGATATGTGCATATATGTGTATATATATATATATGTATACACGTATAAATGTGCAGGTACTGCAGTCAAAATCTGTTTCAGGACTTGGAAAATTGCACTTTTCAGCCATGGACTAGAAAAGGCGCCTAACAGACTTGCTGAGTGCACTCTTAATTACCCTAAAGGACAGGAAAATACATACGATCTTGATACCTTGAGTGTGTGTTACCAGGATGCTTAACATTTTCAGAAGTCAACAAATACTCAAAATTGGTTGTCTCTGTAACCTTTCTCACCCTCTCTCTTTTCTTTTTTTTTTTGTATACTGTTCTTTTTTTTCACAAAAAAACCCCACAACCCAACAGTAACAGCAAGTAACATAGAAGGATATCTTCAGATATCATAGTAAATATTAAAGAACTATGAGTAGGTAAGCAGATGAACAGGAATCAGCTAAGACTGGAGAACAATAACTGCAGTTAGAATGCACTGATTGTACTCACTTGCAATCTTTCCTGTAACGGATAATCCCACAGAAATAAAGTGAAGCTCTCAACATGAATAATGCAAATAGTGTGTTCTAATTTAGGTGAGCTCATAAGTGTTGTGATTTTTTTGAAGAATAACATTTTTGGAGCCCATGAATAGCAATAATAGTTTTAAGAAATAATGCAAGTTGAGAATTCTAATTTGAACCCTTTATCGAGTGTTTAATCAATTAAAATGCACATGGGATGTTTTGTCTTCTTAAGACATAGCAAACATTATGCAAAACAAGCTGACATCACCTTCTTTTACCTCATACATAATTTTTAAAGGTATTAGGGATGCTGGGCTGTGACAGTTTGTGGAAACTCTTTACATGTTTTATATATAGCGGTTCAAAATGCTTGGTGTGTATGTATCTTGCTAGAAGGGAAGCACCACTCTGCTCTCTCTTTAGAGTGCTGGAGGTTTAGAGACAGGCAGTATAACACTACCAGCTGAGGGATACCAGTTTAAGGGTTTCACCGGTAAAATGTGATCATCCTGGCTCACATCCCAGCTGCCATCAAAGGACACTGGATCCTTAACGTTTTTCACCTTGGCAAACAACTTGCTGAGTGGACAGTTGTTATGAGTTAACTCTGATGAAGAAGTCATAGAATCACAGAATGGTTTGGGTTGGAAGGCACCTTAAAGATCACCTAGATCCAACCCCCCTGCCATGGGCAGGGACACCCTCCACTAGACCATGTTGCTCAAAGCCTCATCCAACCTGGCCTTGAACACCTTCAGGGATGGGGCATCCACAACTTCTCTCCAATCCCTATCAATAACGGGACAGTGGGGACTCGCCTTCAGAACTTTTTGGCAGTTCAACCTGAGGAAAAGCTGTTAAGGGTCTGTGTGAACTCATGTAAAAGGTTCATTTTCTGTTTCTGACAGCAGGCAGTGATACTTTCCCAAATTGTTCTCCTGACCCTTGGCTGGTTGTGGCACTGAGATTTACCGAGCTGGAGGTAATTTTTGGTTTTGATAGTTGTCAATGGATTTTTCTGCCATCACTCAATCCTTTTTAGAGACAATGTCAATTTTGGTCACTTATTCTCAAGGAAGAAGTTTCACAGCTCAGCTGTGCACTGCATGCAAAGGGAAGATCTTCCATCTGGCTTGTGTTGTCAGGCATATTTGTTGCCCTTGGCTCTTATACTGGAAGATGGAGTGAACTTTTACTCAATGTCACACGTGATTTTATAGCCACACCATTCTCCTTCCTGTCAGATCTTTAGCCTGAAGAGGCTATTTAATCTATTAAATCATTCCCCAGACTGGCTGTTTAGTGACTTTGTATGCAAGGTCCAGGATAGAATGGCATGTACTAGAAAGGAGAGGGTTTTTTTTGCTTATAGCTAGGTAATTCTTCACATGGTGTTCAGGTGAGTCTTTTAGAAATATGATCTGTTTCTCTAGGTATCCTTGTTGAATGAAAGTCCTCTTTTATTTACTAAGGTGGCTATCACAAACCAAATACAATGGTAGAAGAGGGTTCACCTCTGTCCTTTAGCTTTTGTTGTATGTTTCAGGTGGTAGCTTGTATATATAGATAGGTATTCTGGCATGCACATTTTCTTTGTATCATAGTTTATAGTTTGACATTGTTTTTCCCGACTGTACTGTTTAGAAAAGCGAGATTAGTACAGTAGTATTTTGAAGATAATTTGACAGAAATGTGCAAATAGTTGAACTTGTGCAGAAAAGAACAAATAAGTCCAAATTTTCTGAGCCAGGTCACCTGTGTATTTTAGACTTTTTGGTACTGTCATTTTAAAATCCTTCTTGAACATAGCTCGTAGTTTCATAGACTGTGAGCCCATTATAGGGCTCATACCTATGCCCATACCTGTGCCACAGATGACTGTTTCAGGTATGCACGAGTACACTGAAGCTGCTAGCTTGATGGTGGCATTGTTTCTTGATTTCCCTGGAGGCTGTGCTGATAAACCTCTCCAGCTTCCCCTTTTTCAGCAAAACTGAAGCTACCAGGCTGGAGGCAGGACTATACGTAGAAGTCACAGAACTTCCCTTCCTGTAGGTCAAGAAAATGTCCTTTCCCTTGAGAATTATGAGCTGCCGGCTATGTGTGCATGTACAGCACCGTGTCCCTTGGAAAGATAACCATATGCAGTAAAACAAGAACCTCCTGTACTTCTCCCTGGAGTTCATCTACCTGAAGGGATATGTAGTTGTTTTATTTGATCCCTTGTTTTCTCCTGTGCCCAGATGTCTCCTGCTCTCTTTTATCACTTGCTTTGAGGAATGGACAGCCTGTTGACCTTCTTCCTACAGGAGTTTAAGTCCTGGTTTTTCTCATTTCATTTCCAGAGGTCTGATTGCTCCAAGCAAGCAGTTGCCTATATTGCTTTTATGAGGACAGTAAGACTCATGGTGCGTGATTCATCTGATGTATTTCTGATGCCTACCTTGAGATGAGATAAATCATGTAGTAGCAGTACATCTTTCTCCCCTCTTGTTATGGAAGAGATCTAAGAAGGCAGTTCACATGTAGATGTCTATGTTGTAGATGTCTTAGATGAGACAGACAGATCCTATTACTCGCGCCTCTGCCAATAAATTGGGCATTTGAACAGAGGGGGACTTGAACAAATAAATTCCTTTACAAATTCCAAAACCAGTAATGAACTTGAGGTGAGGAAGTTATTAATCCTCTGCCACATGAATTAAGTTCTTTCCTATAGGTGTAGGAGTTTTGTGTAGTGACAGTGTCTGTAAGACCATCAAACTCATTAAATTAAAACCTAGAAGTAAATATAGTCCTCTGAGATGAATCCTAAACACTATTTGTTCCTTTTTATCTCCAACTAGTCATTTCTAATTTTTGCAACAAACACACAAGACAAAAAAATTAAAAAAATCCCAAACAAACAAACAGAAATTACTTCTGCTCAGAAACTGTAAGCAAGGAATTTTATGGAAATTGACTGTATTCAAACACATTCTTGAGTAAGTAGTCAGGAAACAATGACTATTGTCTAACACATGCAAACAGTGCAGGCAGGGAAGGCAGAGGATAATAAAATTTTGGAATTTATTGGAGTTTCTAATGGTTTTTTTGAGTGTGTAGCTGGCTGTCAACATCTGGATTGTAATAGAAGCTCTTCTCTTTTTGTTCAGAAGTTTGGCTGTCAGAAGGCAAATTCTTTGTACTGATTGCAGGAACACTTAGCTGAATATGATTCTGCACTTACTTGTTGAAATCTACCATTGATGTAAAACTTTCTTGAAGACATTATATAGCTCTTTCATCTTAATATCACAGCCTTTCATTCTCACAGTCAATTTTAGGCTAAGAATGGATTTCGGGTTGCTGCTTGGTCCATCAAGCTCTGGTATTTAACGAGTCTGTAAAATGGAGCTAACTAGCATTAGACATTTGCAGAACAATTTGTGTTGCACTAAAGGAAACAGAAGTCCTGTAAAGATGGTTGTAGAACGGTCCCTTCTTTTTTGCAGGTAGATTCCAGCAAGTCTGAAAGGGGAAGCAGATTATGCTATGATAGACAGGTCTGGAAATAGGAGGTTAGTCATTGGACCTGCTTCAGCATGGCACTGTGAAACTGGCTGATCCCAGTCTGTTTGGTCTCCAGCTCTACTAACACTGACTCAGCAAACATTACAAATGTCTCCTTTCCTTCTGACCCTACTTGCTGCAATGTCTCCTGCTTGTGAAACACAGTGGGAGGACATGGGAATCTGAAACATCATCAAGTAGAAAAGTGAACTTTGGTGCATGTTTAAGTCACTGGGGTCCTCTGATGGCAGAGACATTTAGCTTAGACTTAACCCTGTGGCTACCGATAAGTGAGCTACAGAGATATCTTGCTGTACTAAAGGAAAAGGAAACATAAAGTTTCTATACAATTTTACTTTTGTATCAACTTTCCATCCTGATTTTATTTACAGCTTGCCTAAACCAGCATGCTGGGAGCTTCAGAAGTTGTTTTCCAGAGCCGTGTGGCAATCACCGTGCAATCATGGGTGT
>WKFP01014331.1:730101-759027 GCA_011057875.1 Pterocles orientalis
CCCACCCCCCCCCCCTCCAAAAAAAAAGACAAACCAAGCCCAAACAACAAAACAGAACAGACAAACAAGCAACCAGGGAACTATGAAACAGCTCACCAGTTCTCAGGGGAAGGAGCAATCAGAATCTCTGCAACTTGAGTGAGAAGAAATGGCAAGACAGTGGAAATTTCTCTTGTCAACTGGGTAGTATTCCCTAACACTGGAGTCAAAGATTAGAAAATATGAAACTGAAGATATTCTTTCTCAATGAAGCAGAAGAATCCATGACCTGCTGCAGCACAGGCCTTTAATGAAGGTAAACCTGATAGCTGTACTATACAAATCATTGCTGGATCCTATGTATCATTTAAGTATGCAACTGCCGGGTGGAGAGGGCAAGGCTCTTGCTTGATGCGTAACTGTGGTCTAGTGTATTCCTGCTTTCTCTAGTACTCTGTACGTCTAAAAGAAGGCAGGATAGGAAGAATTACAGACATATATCTAGGCACTGGCCTCCAAAGCTAGCTGGCTGCATGGGAAAGTTCCTCTTAAAGGGGAAATGATAGATATAGGGTCTCTGAATACCTGGTCTGGGGCAGAAAGCTCAGACTGGTGTGTGAGGGCAAAACTAACGTATTGTACAAAACCCCATTGTCATATAAGCCTAGGCAAAAAATTATTCCACCTCTGTTACTCATCCAAAACAGCAACTCGTTGTATATCTTTCTACTACTTACGGTATTATTCACTGCCACCATCTTGTCAACCAGCTCTTACTGAAATTACATGGAAAGAGAAGGAGTATCACATAGCTTATTCTAAAAAGATGATAGATATATATATATAAAGATGATAAAGATAAAAATATAAAGGATCTTCAAAGATAAAGGAGCCTACTTGTATTCTAGATAAAAGACTGACCAAGTGGTTACATTGAAGAAAGCTGATGTCCAGGAAAGGCACAAATATCACAAGGAGCAGTAACAAATCTAAACCCAGTACTTTATAGACATCATAGTCACCATCTAAAATGAAAATGTGAGGAATAAGCAGCATTTCCACCCTTCAGCTAAAACACTTGCCACTGATGCTTGATCTGAACTCTTTTGTAGGTCTGCAATGTCTATGACAGTGAATTAAGTGTGAACACTTCCTGGCCCACAACAGTACTAATGAAATCTAGTGTCCGAAACAAAGTGACCACTTTTTAACTCTCTACTAGGAAAAGCCACTTGCCTGTTTTAATTCCTGAATCATAAGTGTAAATTGTTCAGGAGTGTGCTAGTTGGCCCAACCCAAAACTCTGCCAGGGACCCTTCTAGCAAAGTAGCTCTACAGAAATTTGATTCCAACACCTAAGAAAATTTCTTGGCACTGTGTAATACTATAGGCATGGCATACAAACTATGGAGTGAGACCATCAGAAGGCAAGCAGTACTTACAGGCTGCGATTTGCATTAAGCTGCTTGCCTATAGAGCAGGTAGTAAAAATAGGGAAAAGAACAATTGACAAAACCTGAGAGGAAGGGGAGATAACAAACCTAACATCTTTATAATCAGTAATATTCATGCATCTTTTCTAAGCCTAACAAAGCAATGCAGTTCTGCAAGAACAGGCTAATTCACATTTAGTGTCTTCACTGAAAGCCAGAAGCCTAATGAAAAGGAGAAAAAGCTGCGTGTAGTGTAATTTTAAAAGAAGTAAACAGTACATACAGCACAGTGGTTTTGCTTTGCAGATTTCTACATAAGGTTGCCTGACAACACAGATGTCCTCATTTTGGTGAGAAGCAGTGCATTAATGCTTCAAGTTAATCATGTGATTGTCATATACATAATAGACTCATTACAATAGGTTCAGCAGGACAAATCCTTCTTGAAAAGACAGTAAAAGGATAACAAAACTGTAGGAAGAGTGAGTAGGAGAAAGCAAAAGAACAACACTGACAAGATGACGTGATACTTCAGTGAATGTGAGGGCATGCCTCTGAATGAGTGAGAAAATAATGTGATGGGCAATAGGAAACTAATTACTTACACAACACAAGGAGATGCCAATATCATTAGGAAGAAAAGATACAAGGTTACTATTCCTATTCTTCTTCCTCTAGATTTTTTCAGCACTTATCTGTTGGGATAACATAAGAGAAACATCATTCCCTTAAAGGAAAAATTGTAATGGCGGTGATTTGTGGTTACTAGTGAAGTATTGATTATCTGTTTCTATCTGAATAGAATTGGATTTGCTTTGCTCTACTGCATAAGATCCTAACCCTAAAATATTGTAAAAAAACCCCCAAAAAACAAAAAACAAAAAAAGCCAAAAAACCCTCACAAACAAACCAGAAAAAAAAGAGGACTTACAAACAGGTCAGTGACTCTTGCAGAGCACATTCTCTGCTGATAACTTCCAAAATACAGTAAGCAACATAGTTTACTGTTTCTGCACAGAAAATTGACACGTGCTGCAAGAAATTAGGTTTCTGTAATGAATTTAGAATATCATACTTGTTTATTAACTTTATTGGATGACCACCTACAGAAATGTTTTCAAATTTTTAATCAGGTGGTTTAGTTCAAGCCCATTACTGAACTGACAGAGTGAGCAAGACTACTGATCTCTTGAAAGAGAAATGGTGCAAAGACCTAAAGAGAGGAAGGATTTCCACTGCCAGTAGGAAGACAAGCTGTGGAGAAGATTTGGACTAGCAGGAATAAGAGACTGGAACAGAGAATGGATATGTGGGAAAGAGGCTGGGAAGGAGGATAGGCAGATATGAAGAGCAGGTGTCAGTGCAGGAGAGACCTGAACTGGGCAAACCAGGAAACCAGTGGAATATTCCTGCCTGTGTTTTCTTAGTTGGCTGATCAGTAAAAAATAAATCTTTCACAACAGAGTATTCTAAAGGCAGATAACACTTTTTGTCTTCATCAAATTATTCGTACTTAATTTGAGAACAGAAAACTTTAAAGATTTTAGGGATACAAAAAGAAACAAGGGTTCTTTCACAGGTAGATGAGAATGCTTTAAAAACTGCATCTGTATTATAAAAGAGGAAAAAAAATCACACAAGTCTGTGCCTTGGATTTCTTGTGACAGGTGAATGCAAACATGAATCCATTGCCCATGTAGTACGACTATGATTGTTTAATATTAGCACATGCCCGTGAGTCTCTTACCATAATCATAATGTGTCCTTAGGGGTTATTAAAATTGTTGAAAGTTTAGTCAATGTTTCCCTCTTTGCTTTATGCAAATGTATTGAATTATGGGCACAGAAAAAATGATCCAGGACATGAACTTAGCTGCTATTAATTTAGCTAAGCAAATTAAAAAGGGAAAATCCGGAGACATTTTATAGCGATCAGTAGTAAGCAATTTTATTACCACATTTGAAAAATTAAAGTAGTTCAGGCTGTCACATTCTTCAGTATCACCGAAGAAACCATCAGGTGAAATCTGCCAGAAAATCTGTTGAAATGTGTTTGAGTAATATACCTGGGGAACCAAGTTTCATAAGTCTGGGGTGGAAAGGAGAGGAAACAAGATTCTGATATGCAAATTTAGTATAGATTTTTCTAAATGTCTGTAGCCTTCTTCAGTTTATAGCAATTCCTAGTGAAGGATTGAGATAATGTTCTGCTTTATAGGATTTTGCAGCTCTTTGAGTCTAAAGCCCCAAAGCTGCTCTTCTATATTCTACGTTGAAGAAGTGGAAAGTGTGAAAACTGCTGTAAAACAGCTGCTGGTCATACCTCAAGCTCCTGCTCCCTTAACTGAAGGAAAGTCCGTAAGGACTGTCAATAGTTCTGGGGGCATGTGGCCACTCTCAGCTGCAAACAGTCAACAGGGGGCGAGTCATTCACATACATAAATGTTCACTTTGTCTGATCAATTTCACACCAAAATTGATGGAAATTGTCCATTAGGAATTAGAGGGAATAGGCCCAGGATAAAAAGCTCACATTGCTAAAATTTTTGCCTGATTGCTGTTTCATGTATCCACCTATAACCAAAATATAGATTTAAAACAAATAAACAAAAAAAGAGACAGAAAATCATTAGACATGTTTTCTGGAACGGCTAAAAATATTTTTATGGCAAAAACTACATTCACTAGAATTGCCCCTAATTTGGGGAAGTTAATGAGCACTTGTTCCAAAGTCAAACTGTGATTTATTTTGGAAGGCATCATAAATCTGATTTTATTGGTGTTAATTTTTCACAGATAAATGATAAAAATCTGCATCCTGGAATAATGGTTGTTGAATAGCTAGGCTATCATTTATTCACATAGCAACTTAATTTGTAAGCAATTAACTTGAAAGGAAAAAGCAAGGAAAAGTAAACCAGTGGATGGCTGGGAATCAGATAGTAAGTATTCAGGTAATTCAGAACACCAATGCAAAAAATAGTATTTGATCTTCTTCTGGAAAAGATCATATGCCCAAAAATGTTGTGCTTCAGGCTGAATTCATGTATATAGAAGCTTAAAATCAATGTAACACATACATTATACATAATCATGTATTCATTTCCCCCATGTTATTAAATACAATAGGAATGGCTAGTCAAATATATTTGGGATATTTTATTTAAAATGATGCATCGAAATACTACATGACAGAGAATGTTGAATCTCAAATTTATAAAACTGCACCTGTTTCCTCTGGATTATGACCCTAAATTAAAATATATGGAATCAGTGTTAGGCTCTCTTTAGGTATAATTAGTACCCCTGATTCTTCATTTGTTTACTCCACATATAAATCTGATTTGAAAGGATTTGTTATGGTCACAGTTACATCCCAAATTGTGAATCTAATTAAGAATTTGCCTATGTATCTAAAACACTTTTGACCACAGAACTGAATGGGCAAAATTTGACACTCGTAGACTTAGATGGCCCATAAATACTTATGCATACGCTTTGTCTGGTGCATAGCTGTTTATATGGAGCTTTCCTTAAATACTGATACCAAAATCTTTTGGTTTACTTAGATGGTATATTGCATAAAAAAGCAAGAAATCCAAAGATCTTGCTTTCTTTTCCAAAACTCGGTGTCCTGAAACTCATTGCTGAGCATTAGCACTTGACAAGCATCTGGCATTTTAGAACCTTACATTTTTCTGTGCTGGTTAGCCCTTAGCAGTCCACTTACACTAGAGTGGAATGGTTTTTGGGGATTGATGTCTGTTAGAATACCAACTTGTGGTTAATTATGTGATAACTGCTGAAACAAATGTTTCCCACTTACTGATGCTAAGAAGCTGGTGAAAACATGATTGTGCCAGCAAGTCTGGTTCCCAAGAAAAATTTTTCCTGAATCGATCTGTCTCAAGAGGGCCTTAGGATGCTTAGTGGAGTCAAGCACTGACAGGTGGATGGGGTTACTAGACTCAAGCAAGTCTTGGCAAACTAAGCTCTCTGTCCATTCCTGTATGAAATGCTCAAGAGGAGGAGTTTCTGGTGATTTATCTTTATCTTGAACTTCGTTGTTTCTCTTTTTTTTTTGCCTGGACCAGCAACCAGATGTGAGTACTGTTTATGACCTTACCGATAACACTTAGGAAAGAAAATTTCTTGTGATTTCAGTGTTCTCTTCATTCCTCCTACCATTATTTACATGATAGAAGTATATAGCTGCGAAAGCATATTTAGAAGAAAAAAAATCCCAATCTGTATTTTAAATCTCATTACTTATTTGAGCTTTAGACTCAAAATCTTAACGCTTGGAGCAGATTCTAGCTTATTTGGGGGTTGACCTAAAGTTGTCATTATTGCCTCAATGTCCAAAAGTATTTCACAGAAGTAACAGCTTGCTTTATTCTTGTTTTCTTATTACAGCAAAAGATAATAATTCTTTACAAATTCTTTGCAGTAGATCAGTCAAGTAGAATGTAACACCTTTCTTCATTTATTGGTTACACTGTCCTTTGCACCTAAGCTACAGCAGCCTTTTGAGTACTGGAAGGGGAATGCCGTGCATACCAAGGTTTATTTGTTTGTTACATGACTTTGTTGGCTTTACTGAATGAACTGACTCAAAAACGAATAATGCAGGAATGCTGTGTCTTGGATAACTTTTCATGTGGGCTGGATGTGAGAGAATAATATCCATGTTGTCCTCTGATGCCAATGAAAAGCCTATCAAAAGAGAAAGCAAGCCTACAGCCTGAAGCTAGCAGCTTTGTGGTACAGTGTTTACAATTCACAGTACGTCTCCCGTGTAGCAATTTCCATGGAGTATGTCTGAGCTCAGCATTCTGTGCAGAATCCCTGTGGGAGAGAATTATGTTGATCTTCCCTCAGCTTTGTATTCTAGACCGAACACTCAAGCCCAGATTTGCTGGGTGATTTTGATAAAATAATAACTTCTTGCATTCTTTAAGTATTATCTTGAAAAGTGAAGGTTAATTTTAGTATAATTAAAAGAAGGAATAGGAGATTGTGTAGTTTATGGAAATGTTTTTCATCAAGGATTTCATGTTAACTACAAATGAAAAGATTGATGCAACTTGAGTATCTATTTCCAGAGCCTTATGGAACAAAGAGCTTATTCTTTAAGAAGTTTTCAAATTTGTTATGAGAGGCAGGTGCTTTTAAAATAGAAGCTTACTTACACAATGCATTGATTACTATGCTGTACTGCTGAATTCAGTAAAGCATGCATGCATCAATCAGTTTATTGAAATCTTAACTGAGAAGAAATAACTGCAGGCTTGATGCTCCAGTTGAAGTTACTGTCAGAGCTCATTTAAACAGAAAGTGTTCAACACTGAGAGCCCTGTGTTGCTCTCAGAGCTGCTCTTTAGTCCATTTATTTTTCAGTTAAGAAGAAGAATGATGTCTTTTTATTATCATTATTTTCTGTTATCATGTAGAGGACACTAAATACGTATTTTTAGACACAGAAATCTTGCAATACTTTTTGAGATAAAAGGGAATTAATTTTAATGTAATACTTGTAGAACTAATTTATATGGAGAGAAGCACTTGAAGCATAAATACATAAGAAGTTACAAATAATATGGCAAGACAGCTGGCAGGTGGAACACAGGCTGTTCTGGATTTTTCCAGCACAAAATTAGCTCTAATCACGCTACTATGGAAAATTGTGCTTGTGTCACAGATGGCCTTTAGCAGTTATTTTCTATAATAGCAGAAGTTTCCTCTAAAAATATTTTTCTTTTTTTCAAAACCATTAGTCCTTTGTGAAGGCCTTGGAGCCATGCAGAATCCAGGAAGGGTGTCTGTCAAACATTTCTGAAGTAAACAGGGCTTCTGGTATCAATGTTCTGCACCAATGAGAGTAAAATGCAAGAGTTGAACTATGTGGCTTACTGTAGGTAAGATTCCTTGCACAAAAACTTTGAAGTCGAGAGTGTTAATTTCTTGCTACCTACTACCTTGCTTAAAACTTGGAAGATTTGTAAGAGTGACGGAAAACAGGTAAAATCCCTCAAGAACTGGAGTGAAGATGACTTCAGTTTTATGTCCATAGGTGCACCTGGACTGGAAAACAAGCCAGAGACCAGGTGGGACATCCTAGGGAATCATAAATTTCACAGGTGACCAATGTTCAGGCAATTTGAGGAAATCCTAAGACTCAGATTCAGCATATGTAGTAAGAGAATAAAGTGTAGCTTTGGTAGAATTCAGATGTCTAAATCTACCTAGTGGTTGAAGATAAGAAACAGTCCCCACTCTGCTTCTTCCTGACTCTGCAAAAGCTTTAAGTTCACAAGCGTCCTTCATTTTAAAACTCCAGACTATCTTCTAGATGCCCTTCTATATAATCACAAGTTAAAATCTCTTCTATGACCTGTCAGTTATTTCTCTTTCACATTATTCTCTTTTCATGTGTGGACAAAAATGGACATATTTTTATATAAGCATATGCATATACTCATAAGCTGCATTTATTTCTAGGAAATAAGTGGATGGATACTTTTGAAGTGTTGTTTACTACACAAATTTTCTGAAATACTGAGCTATAGCACCAACCAACTCAATCAAGTTCTGTTTTTTCTTTGAAAACAAGTAGAAATATTTTAGATAAAGTACAGCCTCTTCGTCGAATGATCCATTTTGTTCCTCAGGCATACTGTGACTTCTCTCATCTGCATGTGCATTGTACATATATACTGCTTGTAATGCTTGTTCCTGCCTGAAAATCAGAGCCCTAAATACGCTGTCATCTTTCTTGAGTTCAGCTGAGATGGATATTGCTGATCTTCTGCTGCCCACCTCTTGCTGGGTTTCAGTGTACTGCCTGAAGCTGAAGCTGAACGCAGTAATACGTCAGTTGCTATTGTGTTTAGGGGAACTGGCTTTATTTCTTCTCTTTGAGAGTTGTTAGCAATGTTGCTGGTGCTTGTGGGCCATTTGGTTTCTGGATAATAGTCTGTTCACTTTGTTTTCCTTTAACTGTTTTTTTAACATCTATTTTGATGGCATCTCTTTTCTCCCTTTTTTCTCTGAGGTACTCCAAAATGCTATCCTTCGCTCTCTGTTTCTCTCACGAAGTACATTACTTCTTACAGTTCACCCATACACATCTGCTCTGTGCTGATTTATGACTTTTCGAATCTCATGCTGATGGTAGTGTCCCCAGTATCTGAGCTGGGATGAGTCATCATCTCTTTTAATTCAATACAACCAAAAATTTACACCTTAAATTTCTTTCATGGCTTCTCTTCCCCTCTATCTCTGTTCCAGTTGACAACTTTGAACAACAAAACTTGAAGGTTATTGTTTGCTTATTTACATCAGAAAACCATGAGATAACCCTGTGCTGCTGCTTTTTAATCTTCAACATTCCCCCAGTTCACCTTGCTTTCATTGCCTTATTCTAAATTGCCCATGTAGGCTCTCATAATATCCTTCAATGACTATCACCACATTTTAAATTCCTGCTTTTCCAAATGCACACATCACCCAACCCTTTGTACAATTTGGTCTCTGAGGTCATGTTGATCTGATTCTCCCATTTCCTTCCTTCATCTTCCAATGCTCTATCACACTTGTATCTGTATCTTCTCAATTTCAAAGCCCTGTGTACCTGCTCCTCTTTTCAGAGGTATTTGATGCATTCTTTTCTGTTTGCTTATGCTTAATGCAGCATCTTTTAGTTTATTTGAAAAGGTGAAAACCTGATCTAAGTAAACCTAGCGTACATTTCACTCCAGGCTCGGGCAGTCTTGTCTGTAAGGCATGTTGCTGAGTAATGTCTCTCTGGTGACTTAACTGAAATGTAGATGATGACTAGTTCTCAGCTGACAGATGCATATGTTATACAAATAAATGTTATAACTGGCATTGATGTCTATTTGGCAGTTTCAGCTGAAACTGTTTGGAGACTAAATGATTCTGTTACTCCAAGACGTGGTCATTTCTGAATAGGCCTGAGGTTGCTGACCCCAGGCTACTTTCTCTGTTTTCTTTGTGTGAGTGCATTCTGAGAACTTACCTCTCTGTGCCTGTCAGTCTAATTTGACTCAGAAATGCTGCACTAACTTTAGAAGAGATCACATGCCTAGGAAAAGTTACTGCACAAATCCTGAAGGGCATAATTTTCTGACAAAAATGTGATGATCTCACCTGTCAGCATTTGTCCTTTTCTTACTTGTGAGAATCAGTGACATCTCTGCTTAAGCCATCAATCCTTGTCAGTAAGATACCTTAGCTTTACTTTTTTTTTTAACCTTTACTGTTTGTTCACACTGGCTGCTTCTGCCCTTTAAAACATACTGGGTAATAAATATGGTGGAGAATGTTTTTGGAGACCCTGCTTCAGAGACCAAAATAGAAAATATTTTGGCCACTTTCTGAATAGTTTGACTCTGTTCAGGTAGTTAAAAATTAAATCTTCCAATCAGCTATGCAAATTTACCATTCCAAGGTTCTCCATACATACATTGAGCTCAATTCAGGATCAGGATCTTTAGAACATGTTGCAATATGATTTGACTCTTTAATGCATAAGGGATTTAGTGACTATTTCTAGTATAGCCTTAGCATTCTGAAGCTTGTCATCATTCCTGAACGATGAGAGAAAGTCATAACTTTGTATTTCAATGAACTTGCACATCCTATTGACAGAGACTTCCCAAGGACTTTCTTCAGACTGGAATAATAATGCACTGAACACCTCCACCAAGAGGACAAACTCTTGACAGGTGTCAAGGAGAGAGGGAGGCTGATGAGGGATCTGCCAGTTGAATTATGTACCAGCAAGAAAACATGACTTGTTATATCACAGAAGAAAAATGTGAAGTTTGATGAGATGTAACTCATTCGTGTTTCATACTCCTGGGAAGCAGCAGCAACAAAAAGAGATGCAGTTTCATCTCAGTGAGCAGGAAAATGGCAATATATTTGCAACAATAAACAAGACAAAATTAATAAAGACATTAAAAAAGGACCTATTAGAGCTGAAGTTGGGAGCAAACACCATGATGAAGATTTATAGTCTGTAAAAGTGATATGAACTGTATATATAATTGGTATTTCTGTTAGAATTTCATACCCCTTGTCTTAATTTACATGGTGATTTCTAGCAGATAAGTTAATTGATGTTAGTTAAACATGATTTCAGTGAAATATAAGTGGAATTATAATACTTCTGACTCTAGTCTTATTGTGCACGTGTGCCTTGTGTCCTTGTCAGCTTTTAGCTTTTGAATATATAAATTCTAGTGCAGGAACTCTGTGTTTTGGATTTTGCAGCACAAAACACAGTGAGATGTGGTTCTGACTGAGCCTGTGTCCTGGTTTCTGCTGGGACAGAGTTAACTTTCTTCATAGTAGCTACAGGAGGCTATATTTTGGATTTCTAGAAGATTAAGTCCTTGCACCCTGATTTATTCACAGAGATACACCAGCTTTCTTCTGTGTATCTTTAAAAAAGAGTTCCCATAGGCATAATAAACAGTGATCTATCTTCCTTGAGAGCTAAGTCTGTGAGTCACGTCTCTCAGATTTTTCCGTCCTTGCCCCCACTTTTTCACTGGAAAGGATGGTCAGTTAGGCCCAGATTTGTTTGCTGAAACATTGAGAGCTTTTTGGTGTTTTCGTTAAACAGTAAAGATCTGAACCAGGCTCTTCAAATATTATAAAATGCTGAAGAACAAATGCATATATAGCTAGAAAAGAGTGCCCTACAGAGGGCTTGAAGAATGAGCATGAGATGAGTTCTGGAAGCAACTTCTTCGTATTAAGAACCAATAATGTCCTGACTGCAGCGTTCATCTGACAACATCTATTTCAATATGTGAGGTGTGAGCTGGACAGTTTACACAATTTTTATACTATGCATATTGAATTCTGTCAGACCAGGACAACCCTTTAGAGACATGGATTTATTTACTCAAGGTCTACAAGCTTTTTTGTTAGTATTCATTGTAAATCATCCCAGGAGCCTCTAGCCTCTAGCAATTATTTAAAGTCTGAGATTCATTCAAATACTGTCACCTTTATTTCTGGTATTTATTTATTTTCTTCTTCACTTTTATGACTTCTTGTCTTTTTAATGATGTTAGATGAACCACTTCTGTTCCAGAAGGTTTGCACAGCCCATACATTAGTTCTAATTTTGTGCTTCAGGTGATCAATAACCAACAGCATGTATGGTGATCAAACAGAGTAATACGCAGTTGCATGGCAGAGTGTCATGCTATTGTGTTGGGGAGCAGAAAGGCCCAGATGGTCTCAACAGATGGTGAACTAAATGTGATACCAGAGCAGAGCAGAGACCTCGATAGCTGAGGCTGAGCTGTACAGCCCCGTGTCAAGACAAACAGGGCTGGCCTGAAAGAGGCACCCAGGATCAGCCAAGGGTCCAGTTCACTAGGTAAGTCCATGATGAAAAAGCAGGTTCAAGGCTGAGCTGGAGACAGAAGTCGAGATCAGGCCTAATGATGGTAACTGGGGTCATCCCAGTGATCATCAAGTAAGCCCATAGTGAAGAGGCAGGTCTGAGGACAACCTGGGAAGTCAGTCTGGGGTGTCAGGATCTGGATCAACAGGATCCACGGCCAGGAACAAGCAGAGCTGAATCAGGACTCTTGAGAACTGTTAGCACACAAGGAGCACTGGCAGCACGTTGAACAATATCCACAGCACAGCTCATAGACATATGGTTGTTTTTTGTCTGCTATAGGATCTCCTTGAGCTCTGGGACACTATCTTTACACATACAGTGTCACTGCAGAGCTAATAGCAGAATCTTGCCCTGTTCAGGATAATGGCTCCTGGCTCTTGCTGAGCTCAAAATAATTCTCCTTTTTTCCTTCCTTGCTCCCCTAAATACAATAGTAGTTGAGTTTTTATGTCAATGTGCATTTTAATAGGTGGAAGGGCAAATGGTTAACCACTGCAATAAATAGAAGCTGTATAATTATATGATGAAAGAAGAATCAAGCCCACGAATTCGTCCTAACAATGGGTCTGCCTAATCTGGTCTATGTGTCATTTGTTTAGTCTCTAAGGAACTGACACATTTGGCCTTGGGTGAGAGAACCTTAACTCCCCTATGCAATTTTTAACAAGGAGTATTCAATGTTCTGAAATTGTTCAGAATTTTATATTGCTTATAAATTCCATGATACTTTGAGACATGTGGCATCTGGGAAGATTGAAAGCAGATTGCAAGAATGGCCTGGAAAATTGTTCTGCAAAAAAAAGAAGGTGTATTGACCCTTAGCAACACTAAAATCCCAGTTACTTTTAAGGAGTAGGATGTAAGGTATGGACAGCAAAAACCAAATTTGTGCATATGTGGAATTCATTTGTTGCTACGTTTCATACTGACTATAACTTGGGAAGGGAGACACTGCCTTCTCCTATTTGCGTTTGGACTTCTGCTGTGTGACTCACCAGTGGTAACAAAAGAGCAACTGTGGGGAAGGCATTGGGTGGTGCAAAATCTTTGGCAGACCTGAGAGGAGATGTTCTGAGGATGTAAAGATTTACAGTGAGGTTATGGTTCACATCAGGAACTGTCCTGGGGCAGGGGGTGTGATTTAGGAGAGGGAACTCCTGGGGAGAGAACATATACTACTGAGTTTTGCTGAGCTCATCACACTTTTTACCTCTCCCTGTGCTTCTTGACAAAAACCACCCAGAGCCTGGCAGGTAAGAGTATGAATCATCTGTACTTATCTTCTCACTGGTGTTCTACTCGACAGCTACAGCATAGTCAGTACTCTCAGAAAGAGCAAAAACTTACACTGTGTAGGGACTTTATTTCTGTTCTCTGGTTTACACCGTGCTTTGTGCTGAGATCCAGGGTAGTGATCATTGCACAGTCATATCCTTGGAGGAATCTTCCCAAGAAGGAAGTTAATTAGGAAGTGTGCCAGAAATAATATTCTCTACATGAGAAAACAGTTTGAAGCTACTTAGACACGCACAGAATAAAAGCAAAAAAGCTTTGTCTTAGGTTTGAATATGTTCTTTCCTTCTTCTCAGCCTCTATATTTATTTTTCAGTTTGTCAGTTGTTTTCCCCTGCCAAGTTACAGTCCATCTAGATGCACTTCCCTATAAAACTGTGGAACTCAATCTACTCTATTTTAAGTACTTCAGACAGTTCTGGGCTGTGAACTCTAGACACCTCCTGTTTCCTGTCATTATAAAAGAGGAGAACCCTCCAATAGCTAGCTGAAGATTATATGGTTTTAAATTCCACTTTCATGCCTAATGAATAAGGACCCTCTTTGTTGAGGCTGAGAGAGTTGGGGTTGTTCAGCCTGGAGAAGAGAAGGCTCTGGGGAGACCTTATAGCAGCCTTCCAGTACCTGAAGGGGGGCTACAGGAGAGGCGGGGAGGGACTCTTTATTAGGGAGTGTAGCGATAGGATGAAGGGTAATAGTTTCAAACTGAAAGAAGATAGATTTAGATTAGATATTAGGAATAATTTTTTTACTGTGAGGGTGGTGAGACAGTGGCCCAGGCTGCCCAGAGAAGCTGTGGATGTCCCATCCCTGGAGGTGTTCAAGGCCAGGCTGGATGAGGCTTTGAGCAACCTGGACTAGTGGAGGGTGTCCCTGCCTATGGCAGGGGGGTTGGAACTTGATGATCTTTAAGGTCCCTTCCAACCCTAACTCCTCTATGATTCTATTTTCAGCACGAGACTGGAAAGAGGACTCATATCACTAGAAAAACCAAACAAGGACCGAAATGTGCCCTTTTCTCAGTCTTCTCAAAATTGGGAACATGGGCGGTTTTACTGTGCTCCATGTATACACTAGGAGGGAAGAGAGAGGGAAATAGGGCTGCTCACAAGCACTGCTCTGAAGCGGAACCCCTCCTGCAGCCACTTTCCCAAATGCTCGTGCAGATTGCAACTGCTCTGCAGTGGGGCACAAGAGTGAGAGAGAGAGAGCGCGACCGTTCAAGTTCTTTCTTGATCTCAGTGATAAAGAACTGACAACAAATGGCTTAATAAAATATCTGTTTTAATAAGATTTTATCAAGATGATAGAATTAAAAAAAGGAATATAGATAACAACTAAATCTTACATCACTAAAGATGCTGAGATCCCCGCACTTGTGCACTGGATGCACCATGGATGGATTTTCCCACGGCATGCTGCACAGATTCTGCCTGTGGAGAGGTTCATCTGCTGCTGCATCAATGCGGTGAGTTGGGAAACTGAAGAGGAGTTAGTCCAGCATTCCACCCCTGAGGATGTTAAGAGATTTTTAGAGAAACAAACTGTAGGACTGAGCATAGTCTAGCAAGTTCTAAGTAATATCTAGATCTTGCTTTCAGTGGCTGTTCGAAGTCTACAATGTAAGTGAAAGAAAACAAGGGAATTACAAGTGCAATTGGCAAGTTTGTAGACCTGTTTGCACTCACATAAACTGAAATTGCAAAGTAAATGGAGAAAACATCTGATTTTTCTCTTTACCACAAAAGAAATGTTGAAAAAAAGAGCCATTGACATGTTAGTTTATTTAAGGCAGGTAAACATTTGACAATTTTATCACTGTAATAATGACCTAATTTATAATACTACATAGATGTTTATCTTTGGAATATGCACCTGGACGTTGATGTCATTTATGATGTTAATGGGTAGAGACTGAAATTTTAGTTCCATTTGAATGTACCTAGGAAAAAAATGTTAACAAAAAAATCACTTTAATGGAATTCCATTATTCAGAGCAATGTTTCATTTGTGGTCTCACATTTTGTAAATATTTTCTTCTCAATTTCTTAGTAAGCTGCTTTATATATCCCATAGAGGCTTCTGGCCAGAAGAAAGGAAGGTAATTGATCTTGATACCACACAACCGTAGTGATGCGGACTCTATACACTAGTCGCATAAGTTTTAATTTATGTCCACATTTTTCCTGACAATACATTAGTTTCATTGGTTAAAGAGACAGTGTGGTACAAAAAAATCAACTACTCTAGGAAAATGTAATCTATAATTCAGTAACATTTGTGAGATAAAATATACTTCCTCCTGACTTTAAAGCAATTTCTAATTGATGAGTATTTTTGATGACTCAAATCTTCTGTGTGGTTTGTTTTTTGGTTTTTGTTTTTGATTGGGTTTTTTTTTGACAATTCAGTGGCCAAGACCTTCGAAGCAATGTAGCAGAATTGGAGGCATAGTTTCTGTTAGCTCTACTGGCAATTGTTTCTCATATTTCTAGGTAACATTCAAAAATACCTTTTGAAATACATTGGGCAGAAGATCTTGGATTGATGTAATTTTTTGGTTGTGGCCTGAATCCTTACCTGCACACCAAAGGTCAGTAATCAGATTATTTATATTTTCTTTTTTTGCCATGTTTATTTTCTGTTATTAATCCTGTGAAGTGCTTCATATAAGCATATCCTATATCTCTATTGAAAGAGAAAGCTGATAATTTCAGAATAAGGCAGTGGTTAGAGCACTGTCTAACACACAACCAACACAAGGACAAAGTTGCTTGATTCGAAACAGCAGGCTGAATTTGTGTCTTTAGGCACACGGATGAGAATCCTGATGCCTTTGAAATATACAATTTACCTTCTCTCTTTCTTTGTGAAATATTCTAAAGGTATCTGATGCCTCTCAGGGACAAACAGAAACTTTCTTTACATTTAAGCATGTTCAGTGCTTATTTAAGCATTACATTTTTTTTTCTATTCTCCATTTATATGTTCTAATCAAAGAATATGACATAACGGTCCTAGATATTTCACTGCCTAGTGCACAGCTATGTACTCTTCACTTTTATCTGTCCAGCTTCTGTATTTTGCTAGACACAGTTCTGTCCTAGGACTCTTTTCTAGGGAGTATGTCCTTTCTGGGTTCTTTTTTTTTGTTTTAAACATAAATATATTTGCACAGCCCAATGCATTAGAATCAGATTCAGACTGTACAGGGAGGTTAAACAGGTGAAATCTTTCCTTAAGATGTGGAAGACCTACTTCCGCCAGCACCTTTGGGCTTAGAGCACTGAAGGAGACCCTATCCAATGACAGAGTTGACAGCCTTTATGGGCAAGACTCCTGCTTGTGCAAACAGCATGCAATCTACCATTGTGCATCAAGACAATGAAATTAATGCATTAACTTCATCCATCCAGTCACCCAAAGTAACATAAATTAGCACAATGTGCAGGTTCTGAGAAGTTCATAAAGCTGGGTACAATGGATTTGTGTGACTCATATCTATTGTCAGTCAGTGATACTGAGATAGTCAAGGCAGAATTACATGAAGTAAGCCGAAAATTTATGACAATAAGGTGGGGAAAAATTTTTATATGATGGAAGGGACTATGAGGGAGCAAGACTTCATACAACAGACTTCGGACAATACCAGCCACAGCCTTCACAGAAACATTTATGAGCTGGCACACTGAAAACAGAACAAACTGCTTATGAAAATGGGTAAAGGTGGCCAAAGAGTGAGAAAAAGGTCAGAAGAAGAGGAACACTTTGCTTAAAGACAAAAAACCTACTTTTTTTTCTCTCCATATAAATCTCCCTCATAGGCTTCACATCTATCTACTCTAGAAGGTAACAGCGTTTCCAGCCTCTGTCTGCTATTAGGATTGCTCCAGGTTTCTCAAAATTCACCATTTTGGGTTTTTTATCTTTCTATATTTGGTGAATGATTTATGAGCCAGGGTGATATTATGCTGATTGATACAAAACCTGTAGCACTTTCTAGAGAGAAAGTCCTGTTTTCCTGAATTGGAGCTTCGTCCTACAGGAGAACTGAGGTTAGCTCACATATCCAGCACTGCTCGAGATAGCTGTGCTTTCAGGAATCCACTGAATTCAATAACAGCAGATTTCTACCATCTTGCTGGATAAACCAAACAAACCACTAAACTGCATTTCTTCTGTGGATTCAGTTACACAATGGACCAACAATATCCTTTTGAGTTTGATTTAATAATTTTAGCCAAGTTCCCATTCAGCAGGTTTGATATTCAGTGAATGAGCCACATGCATACTTATTTGTAAAATGCTATCTCTATGGTGTGTAAAGATGTATACCTAGTAATTGACTATATTGCTATCAGGCTATTTTGCTTTTAAGTTGTATATATGCATATTTGCTTACTGATTTATATAGTTTAGTTTACTATATTTAAGAAGTTGTCTAGCTATCTGTCCCAATTCAAGTAAGGAAAAACCATATATTTACTAAAGCAGAAACAGAATCAGTCTCAAGGAATATATATATATATATTTTTTTAATTGAACATCTGGTATAGAGATTACATCTATTTCCATAGTCACATATTCAGAGAAAAACACGTTTTAGCCATCTTTGAGCTGAGTTTCTGATACTATTCTAGCATAGGATATTCTTCCACAGATGTTACTCCTTATATGATTTTATTATCTTATTTGAACAAAAATTAAAACAAGCAGTTCTTCTAAAAATACAGCAAGACGAAGAAAAAACAAACTCTTAAATACAATCATATGTTTTGGTAATAACTCCGTAATATAGTCAGGTAAACTGGAATGTGAAGCTCTGCAAAAATGTTCTTAATGTATTATGAGTCTGATCCACTTTGCGAAATTAGAGACACCTAGTTTTGTCATTGCATTCCAGTTTATATAAAATGCAGTCACCTGTGACATGAATGTATTGAGCAGAACCATAGGAACAAAAATATGAGAAAGAAGAGATCTGCCAGTACCTCTTGTCCCCCTTCTGTCGGTGAGGAACTCTTCCAGCTTGCTCGTCAGCAATTCTATAGTCTCAAAAGATACATTTGGGGGGGTATATATTTCATGTTATCCTGGATCTTCCTTCTTCAGCTTCTCATTGCTTTGTTCATAACTTTCAAACCAGGGCTATCTCCAGTAATCTTTTTCCCTCTTTCTTTTTGGTACTGGCCTCAGCTATTATGATGTTCTTTGCTAGTACCTAGCAATTTACACATAAAGGCTCAGTTCTCCTGTTACCAGCCAAAAACAAGTGTCCTTTTGCTTCATTGGATTGTGTTGTAACATTACGGTGTAAGTCCGTGCAGCTTTCAAGGGCACTAGAGCCATATCCTATGGAAGTAAAACCAGGCTGAGGTGCGTGACACTGTGGGCTCCTTGGTGGTCCCTGCATGTCAGAGAAACTGTCCTGGAGCGCAATACCTATCTTTAGTGCAGGAGGTGTATTGGAAAGCAGCTTTCCAGATAGTAGCAATTTGGATCACTTTATTTATCTGTCTTTAAGGTAAAGAACACAATTTCTCTTTACACGTAGATGTTTATGCATCTTGAATGTGGAAATTTCCACAGGTGAATGTAAGTCACTTGCAGTAATGATTCACAGTAATTCCCCTCATCTTCGCAGTGATATCTTCAAAATTTATCACTCTTTGAGCCAGGAAAACAGATGCATATAGCAAGGATATCTTAATATAACAGTCTTTTGCCATATTTTGTAGGTTATTAATATGTAACTTGTCTTTGAAAGACATATGATTCCAAAACATAAACTCTGTCACAGAAAGCTGGTCCTGAAATTCTGCAAATGAATCTAGTATCCATATTTCAAGAAGATTGATGAAAAAATAGCAAAAGTTAGAAGAGATACACAGGCAGTGTTTGCGGGCTAGAGAAAATGACTTACAACAAATGGCTTAGCTCAGTCTTTTTTTTATCTTTTCAAGATTTGAGTTAACTTGGTTGTATCACGTAAGTACTTTCACAGGCAGAAAATATCAGTTCCTGAGATGATTTTTAACCTAATGGAGAATAACACAGTAAAAAACTAAAGCCATGGAAATTCAAATTAGAAATATTGCATAGATGTGTAACTGTGCAGATGGAAATCCAAAGGGATGAAGTTCTGAAGGCAGTGGTGGACTTTCAGTCTTTTGAATTCTTTTTTCTGAACTCAGATACCTACTTGGAAGATGTAACACTGACAAACAGTCGCACTCAAGAGGGAATTAGCTGAGGGAAATGTCATGACTTGCGATTTCAGGATATCAAACTAGGTAACTTAATGGTTCCTGCAAACTTTATTCTCTATGAATCTATTTGTTCCTGTTACATTGTAGAGAGATGCATGAACCCGTCTTTGAAAAAAACTGAGACAAGTCTGAAATATTTTCCCCTAAAATTTTTTCTGGTATTTAAAACATGAAACCTAGAATTTTAAGAGACCACTGGGTTCATCAGTTCTAGTCTCCTGTTTTGACATATAGTATTTTATGATAACTTTGGAAAGAACTCCAACTATTCCTACTGAAATGCTGTTTCAGAGCCTCACAGCTCTGCTGACTAAATTTGCATCCCTGATCTGTTCATGGCTACCTTGCACCTACCTATTCATTCTGATGACAACATTGTCCTTCAACTTATGCTCCTGATGTATGTAAACATATTTACGTAGAACAGTCATATCTCTACTCAGTTTTCAGTTAGATTGGTGGAACTGCAATATTTTTTGTCTTTTCCAATTATACATTCTTCTGTTCTCCTATTTACTGCAGAAGTACTTCTCTGCATTCGTTTGAGCTCATGAGTATTGAAGGATGTTCGTAACGTTTGCTGTATTTTATTCCCTTTCTTCTTCTCCATCACTGCTCTCCTGTTCCTTTTTTATCCTTCACTATTCTCTGTTCCATGATTTGACCTATTTTTCATTCTTCTATTTCTTTCATTCACTTATTTTTTTCCTTTTTTTTGTCCACCCTGCTCTAATTCCTTATCCATTTTGTCAACATTGAGTTTTAGAAGTGCCACTCCAGATTAAATCAAAATCTATAGTTAGGACAGCATGATGTCTCCAATGGTGGCCAGCAGCCATAAATATGTAGATGAAAATACTTTGTTGTACTTCTGCACAAATTCTCCTAGTCTCTGGTAAATAATGATTCCTGGGTTAGAGATGCCTTTGTATTTCACAACACAATCAACTTTTCTTCAGCAACTCAGACACCCATTTACTCAACTACTGTCAACTTTACCACAACAGTCAGCAGCAAAGTGTTGGCAGAGTTAAACTATATGTTATATTTCTTTACAGTACTTTTGAGTCTATGTTTGGTATCACCTGGTTCTTATATTTGAAGAGACACTGAACAGCTGTTCATAACCCTTCTATTTTACCAAACTGAAGAGTACTAGTCTATTTAATTTGATATTTTATTGAAGCTATTTCTGTTGTTTGGCTACCCTTCTCCTACTTTTCTGTTTTCTAAATCTACTCTATCCTTGTTCAGAAGAAGGTACCGGAACAATATAGAACACTCCAAGTACAGGTACATATTTCCCATGTACATTGAGATTATAATATTTTCTGCTCTATTTTATTTTATCCCCAGAGTTGCTTGATAGACTGTTTTATTTTCTGAAGAGCTTTGAAGACCTTTTCCTAAGTGATAGCAATCAATTACCACTCTGCACATATGCAGAGTCAATCATTCTGCATTATAATGTTAGAGTTGTTTGTTTCTATGTTGTTTTACATCCTTTTTACATTGAATGTCTTTCTGCTCATTCAGTCCTCTGTATCAGTCGGTTTCACAAGAACTTCCTGCACATTCAGTTGTTGTCTTTATCATCCCAAATACTTTGAGGTATCAGACTCTGTCACTTCAATATCCATCAGAACTTTCTGCATCTTTTATGAACCTGGTGAGCAGATTGCACTTCATTTTAAACTTCTATACATGCAGGAAACTGATCATTAATTTAAATCTTTTGTTATTCAGTCATGTGAAGGAAGGGAAAAGGAAAAAAAAAGTTAACTCTGCTCTGCTTAACCCACGACAGTTTGATAACCAGCCTTGTTGAATGTCTTCTGAAAGTCTAAACAGACTTCATGAATAGGATGTCTACGCTCTCTAACACTATGTTTTTTTGGCGATATATGATACATAATGTAACTCTACTAAAATTTTCTTGACTTCCTCAGTGCCTGACATCTATCTATGACTTCTCTGATTCTATTTTTCATCAAGATTGCTACTGATTTATCCGTGAAAGCGTCACATGTATTGGTCTGTAGCTATTGGATTCCACTAATATAATTAAAAATTAGCACTGCATTCTGCTTTTCTGGAAGTTTTATGGAAACTGGAGCCTGAGTTACTAGTTAAGCTACTTTACCCTACAGTTTCTTAGAAATGACTGGAAGAAAATTGTCTTGTGCCAGTGATTTGATACTGCTGTCATTTTTTTTCTTTGAATATTCTACTTACATTTCAATTTAAAATTTATTCTCCCGTGGCATTTCCCATGCCATGGAAAATCACTCCATAATACCAATCTTAATGTCAAACCCTAACCCCTAGCACAAGTCCCAAACCCTGTCACAAAGTCCAACCAGTGACCCCATTACAAACCCTATGAGAAGCAAAACTCAACCCATAATTAAACCCCTGAATCCCTAATCTGAAATCAAAAACAAACCCTTAACCCCTAATCCTGATCCCCTAATGCATGCTGTAACCCCAAAGCCCTAAGTTTAAACTTAAGGATAGCGTTAGGGTTAGGATTCACAATAAGAGTTTAGGATTGGTTTTGTGTCTATATTTAATGTTGAGGATTATATTTAGTGTTGAGGAGGGTGACAGGGTATGGCTGAAGATAATTGCCAGGTTTATTGTCAGGATTTGCAATTGTGATTATGGCAGGGCATACGTGTTTGGGAAGAGTAGAATGAGGATTCAGGTTAGGATTAGGTTTACGAGTTAAGGCTGTGCTTGCAGCAAATTATTTGCGTTGTGATTTGGCTTTACATTTAGAGTTTAGGGACAGGGTTTGAGTTAGGGGCATTTATGTTTGGAGTTATGGTTTACTGTTACTGTTCAGATTTAGATACTGGGCTAGAAATCAGTGATCGGGTTTGGGTTAGGATTTAGGTTTCCCTCTAGCTTTATGGTTGGTTTAGGTCTAGGGATAGCTTTTAAGGTCAGGGTTTAGGATTAGGGTAAGGCTGTTAGACTTTAGATGTAGATTTTGTGTTTTAGTTAGGGTGTAATTAGACTTAGATCGATGAGTAGGATTAGGGATAGTTTTAAAATTTGGGTTAGATTTAGGGTTTGGGTTAGGTTTATGTTTAGGGCTTTGTTTTGTTTTAGGGTTAGGGTTAAAGATTAGGGTTACTGTTTGGTTTTGGTCAGGGATTATGGTTTATTATTAGTCTTACGATTTTAGGGGTTGCTATGATAAGAGAGAGTGTACTTTTAGCGTTTGTTTGGATCCCACTAGTTTTTATCGAGACTAAACTGAGTTTTAATCATTCTATTTCTGGATTGACGTGTATTTTGGGAGCCAAATAGTTAGTTAGAAATATTCTTATGGATAAGAAAGTCTAATATATGCAATTTGGTTTACATGAGAAATTATCTCAAGTACAAATCCAAATGCTGTAAACATTTTTGTCTATATTTTCCATTAGATCCAGTTAATGAAAATTTCAGCAAAAGAACGGTAAAGCTTTTGGAGGTACTGTGTATTAAAGAGCTGATGGTGTGATAAAAGCAACTGAGGCAGAACACAATCAGAAATGCAAGTGACGGCAAGAACCTAAACAGACTATGTGTAGTTCAATCAAGATATTATCCAGCCTGCAAAAATCTAAGTGAATCACATTAAATCCCTTCTATCTTCAGAAGGAATGCAGCCAAATGACACCAAAATTGAAATTGTGGCCAACATAAACTATCCAGCCCTAATATAAGCAACAAGAACATAACATTTCTGCAGATACTGAGACTGATAAAAGTTTTGATGAGGTACATACTTTTAGAAGGAGCCTGGACTGCTTTATAGAAATGATTGTTTTGTAGCAATACAGTTTGGATAGAGGTCACAAAAAATGCTGCAACAAAAAAAAGCAAGACTCCTAACTAGTCAAGACTCCTAACTCCTCATCATCACGTAGACAAAGGAATCCTGGAATGGATTAGGAATTTACCTACTGTAGGATCGAAGTCCTGTTTCATGCATATACTGAGCTTTCATGTCACCCAAATTATTACCAAGGAATACTGGCTACTGCATTTGCAAGAGGATTTTTTTTCCCTGTGTGAATGTAAAAGAGCAGATTGCAAAACTGTCACTTAGCAGGCATTGCTGTGACCCTCAACTCATAGCAGTTTTACTGAGCTTGAGGCAAAATGCAACAAATGTTATGTCTTGGCAGCCATCCACAACTGGACACCATTTCACCTTCAGATCTGCAAGGCGTGGAAATAGCACACCATGATACACAGAAAACACGTTAACTATAAGTCCACAGTCAAAGTGCAGAATAGATCACAGTTTTTGGTAGTGTTGCATGTTTTGCACAGATATTCTTATTCATGCAAAGCACCACCTTAATATTACCTGTCAGAAATTGAGATAATTCTGAAACAGTTGATCTCCCAGGTATTAAATTCTCCTAATTAGTACTTGCTTATGCTGTTCAATAAAACAAAAAATAAAATCTGCAAAAGTAACATTGATTCAAACTACATATGTGGAAGTCAACACTGCATCTTTGGGGCTACTGCTTTGGGCAGTCCCGTACATTCTATGCTTAGTCTGAGCTAAGAGGTTTTCCCTTGCACCAAAGACACTGTCCACATTCTGTGCTTCCTGCAGTGTTTCACCATCATTCCTTCCCATAGACAACCCTTACAGATTGCATGGTGTGCTGAGAATCCAAGATAAAGATATTCTCTTTTCTACTGACACATACAAACTTTTGGTGTGGAAGAGGCCTGCGCTCATACTGGTTTCCGTAGATGTTCTGCTAACATTACTGGAATGCAAGCAATGCTAAATTTACCAAATTCAGAGAAACTATCTTAGGCTGACATTCACTTGGTTGCATGTAGACTTTTGTAACATTGAATGTACATTACCATAATGCGGTTGTAGACGTTACACTGTAGGTGTCCGATATATTGTTAGTAGTCCAGACTCCTTTTTATAGCCCAGTAGAGAAAGAGAGAATCTCAGAGTTAGATTCTTCTTAACTAAATATGGGTATCTAGTATAGATCAGATGATAGTTCTGAAAAGCTGTCCAAAGTTATAGCAGATGAATCTCAACCCTAAAGTTCCCAGTACGTTACTTTATACTATACACCATTTCATTTTATAAAGAATAGTGTGACTGGCATTTTTTTATCATAATTTAAATTGCCATGGCTTTGTGGCATCTTATAGTTTCCCTGTATTAAACTGTGTAAGACACCATAGAAGTGATTTGAAGTCAAATATGACTTAGTGTGTTGCTCTTTTCTTTTTGAAAGTAGTGCTAAAATAATATGTTGCAGTTGTACCCTGGGCTAGTAAAATACCACAACAACTGCTCGCTCACCCCGAGGGACTGGGGACACAATTAATGGGGTAAAGGGAAAACAGATTCTTGAATTGAGATAAGAAAAATTTAATAACTAAACTACAATAATATTGAAAACAATAATAAATATTATGACAATTATGATAATAGGAACAATATATACAAATATACAAATTAGTGACACACAGTGATAATGCTCACCACCCAATGGCCAAGGCTCAGCCCATTCCTGGATAATGATCCTGGAGCAGGGAGAGTCCTGAAATCACAATCCCAGAAAAGGAGATAAAAGCCTGAGTGTATGAGACTAAGAGCTGATCAAGAGAGCGAGACTACCCAGAGAGAGGTGACGCAGAGAGAGATGACCCAGAGGAAGAGAAAGCACTTCTGGACAGACTCTAATCTATATACTGGGCATGATGTGCATGATATAGAATATATCATTGGCCAATTTGGGTCTCAATCCTAAACCTAAGGTGGAATCCTAGGCTAGTAATTGGGGCTGTGCTCCCTTCTAGCTTCTCCTGCACCTGCAGACACTGGCACAGCAGAGATGCTGAAAAGTCCTTGACTGTCCTGGCAGAAGCTATAAACATCAGTGTGTTATCAGCCTTCTCCTCAGCACAAATCCAAAACACAGCCTCACACTAGCTACTATGGAGAAAGTTAACTCTGTCCCAGCAGAAACCAGGACAGGAAAACAAAAACACCTTTCAGGTGCAGATAGATGCAGTTGCAGTTCATCTTTCCCATTCTTTGGATAATGTGTTCTGCATTATGAAGGCCAACACTTATCATGTGTTTCCACCTACATGCTATCTTCCACCTATCGCTGTATCAGTGACGTCATGAGTAGGTCACTTTACGACATTAATGTTTATGATTTGATTCTTCCCCTAATTAAAAAAAAAAATCCACTTCATATTTATGTGCAGCTCTTCTTATGTGTCAGTAGGCAAAATTCTGCAGTGGTTTCCCAAAAAGCATGTCCCTTCCGATTTGTTAGAGGTTCACCATCGCAAGAAGTTTTTATGCTATTATATAAGGTATTTATGCTATCTTATTTTAGCCACAATCTTGCACAAACTTTATCACCATAAACATGAACCCTAATCACATTTTTCCAAGTCCCTGGTCTACTAAGTTTTTACTTATAACTTCAGGACAAAGTTCTCGAGGGATGACAGCCAATTACACTGCAATTGTCCAAGATCGGTTACTATACCCACAGTTAATTTTGTAAGCATATGTTTTCCTGGATTAGAATCTGTAAATTTTTCTGCCTGGGTGAAATCTAATTTTCTGTTTCACTTCTGTACTGAAGAAAGTGTCTCTTTCCAGTTTAGCTGTGTGAATGTCAAGCTAATTCTAAAGTAATTATTTTCAGGTACACTTAATTCGTCTTCTATTTCTATTGGCTTAGATCAATGCTTTAATCAAAGCTTCAATGGTTTCAAAGATTTTCTTGTTGTAGCTGGATGATGTGAAAGAGAGTTGACAGTTTATAGCTCCTGTGCATTGGCAGTTCGGAAGTTAGTACATATTCCCTCTACTCCCACATCAGCCATGTGTGAACTTACTACTGGTAAAAGGGATTTTTTTTCTGTTATTAACCTGAAATGGGATATAAGAGTAACTGCTGGAAGGATTCACTACTCATCAACATGCACTGTAGCTCTTGGACTGCAAACCTGTTTGAGTAGCTTGGCTTGGGGAGGAAAAAGGAAAAGGGCACTTGTGCTCTGTTCTTTATGTTTTCTCTTATATCTGTGGTCTGGATTTACTCCCAGAGAATCCATCAATAATAATTAGCATCATACCAGTGGAAGGATCACACAGCCATGTATATGGCCTTTTCTTTCCAAACTGTTTGGATTTCTCTAAATCAAGAAATTTCATACATGTATACATCTAACACTCCCTGGTTTAGTCACCTACCTGAACTGCTTACAAATGGAAGTTACTTAATGTGAGTATCACTTATGTTGTTGTCATTATGTTTACAACAACATCACAAGGTCAACTCACAGTGAGAAAGTTGTTCCTGGATTTTCTGTTCTTTGCTCAGGATCAATGTTCTTTCATACCATCTCTCTCTTACTATGCTGAGTTTTTTTTTGCACTAGTTATTAAAGGCAGTCAAATCACTAATGGAGAATAAACTGTTTGGGGATGTTAGCCTTTGTTTGTGTTTTTGAATGCAGAGAGCCTTTGTAAGGGCACAATACATGACTAATATCTTTCAATGGAGTGCTTGTAAGTTGTTCTCTTAAACTATTCATTTTCTTTGGTGTGTAGAAAGTCACAACGGTTCCACTGGAGCTTTTCTCTCTGCTTGCACAAGTTAAGCTTTCCCAAACAGGAGCAATTAGCATGTAATGAAACATTGCTGTTACAATTGTGTCTTTCAGAGAAAGCTGTATGATAAAGATTTTGAAAAATCCGGAGCTCCTCAATTACTTCAATAAGTGGATGAACCATCATTTAAATGAACAACAACTACTTCAAACCATAGTCTCATGCATTTTTTTCCATTCACTCACATTAAAATTTAGCAACCTTTCCATATGTCACTGACACAGCTCAAAAAACGTAGACGTTTTTAACAAGCAGGATATAATGCTTTTTAAAGAGTACCACACATTTCCCTCAGCTTACAACTATTAAAAAAAACCCATAGAAGCCAGTCACACCGCCAAAACTCTGTGGTGCCTCCAGACTTCTTTTGTGTTAACCAAGGGCACACCCCCTCACCCCACCTAGTCTACGTACCTCATTTAGGGTAAGATAAATTGCCTCTGGCATTAAGTCTGTCTCCACTGACTGGGAAGGCTTCCCAGACGATAAAGGGAATAGTGAATGCTTTTTGACAGATAAAATTGGGCAAGACTAATCCCAACTATGTCATGCCCCAAGAAATTCACAGCAGACATTTGTTTTATAGGACTCCTGTGGCTCCACAGCCTCTTCAGGAATCCTGCCTGCTGCTCACTGTTAGAAGCGATTCTTTTTTTCTGACATATAACTTGCTTCTCCCTTGTTATAACGTTAGACTCTTGTTTCATTCAACTAGTTACATGGACACGGGAGGTATTATTTCCTTCTGTTTAGCAACAGTTTCTTAGGCATTTGCAAACTGTTGTCCCTTTTCCCTCCATCTTCATCAGGCTAAACAGAGCCAGTTCTAGACTTCATTCTAATTGGTCTTACTCTCTCTTAACTTTATTAAGACTTTCCAGGAAGAAAACAGCACTGCAACATGAACATTGTTCTGGCTAAACCTTTATGAAGTAGAGCAGAAGGACTGATTATTGTTCTTGCAGGTTGTGTCCTTATTTGTATGCTTGCCTTTTCCACAACAGGAACTGCCTGGATTATTAGTATAATAACCTTTAAACTTTTGTCTTCTGGTCCTTACCATGTATATGTGCAGTTGTTTAATTGTATCTAGATGCAATTTAATTACATCTTTCTCAGTCTGTTTCTCCATTTCGTCAAGATCACCTGTTCCTCCAATGCTCGTTCAGTTCTTCCTAGTTTGCTATTACTGGCAGATTGCTGCTGTATTCTCTGTAGATCTGAGCAGAGTGCAAAGCTACCAGCCTGGACAGGCTGAACAGTAATCACTATTCAAACAGGAAAAAATCTATTAATTTCCCAGTTTCTCTAGCAGAAACAATTTTTTTTTGTTGTCCTGTGCCTCTGCCTGGTGAATTAGGCAATTCAGTTTCAAGCACTTTCACATCTTCCAAATCAAGATTGACATCCATTCCTTCCATGTGATCCTTTGTTACGACTTGGGGTTCAGAGTTTCTCTGAAAATTCTAATCTTTTTTTAAAGGGGAAAGCATAACTGATTTCTTGACCACTCTAAAATGTGTTAGCAAGGCTGAAAGGCCAATCAATAAGAAGAGGCAAATGTTTGCAGCTGTCAGGATATTTAGACTAAGGCACATGGAGGCATTTCCAAGACCTAAAGATAACAGGTCGGGTAAGCAGAAAACATGGAATCATGTGGCATTCATTGTTGATATATACAAGTTCTAGAGGAATATTGATCACCAAATGTACTCCTAGACTCTAGATTAACTGTAACAGGTGGAATGAGTTATGAGTTGCTATAGGTGGCAAACAAAAACTTTTAGCTCAGTGAAAAAAAAAAAAAAA
>WKFP01014331.1:759568-809797 GCA_011057875.1 Pterocles orientalis
AAAAAAAAAAAAAAGAACATGAGGAAGAATAAAGAGAGGAGTAAACCCAGAAAGGTTAAAACAACGTAAAACTATTAGGTGCATTGACAGAATGCTTTCAGGTTCTTCCCTGTGGCAACATGATTTCCAAAAAAAAAAGAACCAAGATGAAAAATAAATCTAATCAGAAAGACTGAAAAGTGTACAGTGTTCCCTCTTTTTCACAAATCGGGAAGAGGAGACTAATGTGATCACACGTTTAAAACTGACTAAAAAAAAACTTTATAACTGTGACTCGTTATTTTATACCATAATTTATTCCAACATTTTACAAGGAACATTCATTGATCTTGTTCATGAGAATACGTGTGGTGGAAAAAGGCTGAAATATGTCTAAAATATTGTTTATGAAGCTACTATTTCAAGGCACACCCACGAAGTATATTAAGAGGGAATTTCCCATCAGACAGTTTTCCCAGTGTGACAAAGCATCCTTTTAAAAACGTATCAAAAGTGAACCAAGAAGAGTGGGCAAGACTCAGAAAAGCTTTACAAGCAAAAAGAGTTTTCCTGAACAGTAATAAGTGCAAGATATGGTAGTCTGGACCAGTAAATTATTACACACAATTACCAGAGTGTTTGCTCTGCTATATATCAAATTGCTGGAAGGCTCTATAATAATGTATTTCTTGTCTCATATAAAGCCACTGCAATCGGTATTTCTATAGGAAGCTTTAGGAGGGAAGAAGATCAGAGGAGTATTTGAAGAAACATTGCCAGATCTGAACCAGCGCTGAACAGAATGTGGTAAAGGTGTAGTTGCAGGGATGACATCACAAAGGTGTCCACTAATGCAGAGGCAGGCAATAGCAGCCTGAAGCCTCTTACCACTTCCCACTGCCATTGCTCTCTAGAAACTGACTCACATTGAAACCCACCCACAGCATGAGACCAGATTAGGAGGCTACAAGCATTTCCATCACTGGCACCAGGGAGGAAAGTGGGTACAGAAGTCTCTGTGAAGAAGAAAAGAACAGACACCAAAGTACTGCTCCCTCTGCTACTACAGAAGTCTTTACCATAGTTGCATCGGTGTTTGCACACAGATGCTGTTGACAGTACATCTGTCACTCCCCAAAGCACCTGGATTTTTGTGCTGAGAAGGGTTGCTATAGGCATAAATATCCACTTAGAATAATCGTTGTCTGATTAGCACTCAGGAGAACCAGCTCTGATCTGTATGGAGCTAAGAGATGTTCTTCCTCACTTCATAACAAGCTGCATCAGGCACATGACACTGTTAGATTAACTGCTGAAGCTTGTACAAGTTTGTGTGGTTTGTTAGAGGACTCCGAGTCACACTGCTTCTGTTGCATTGCCATCCCCAACCCCTGACCTCTTCATATGGAAAAGCAGGAAAAATTGTGGAACAGGAATGAGCCATCTTGCCACCAGAGATCAACCAGAAGCTTCACACATAGTCAATGCTTACTACAAATGACAAAAAAAAGGCATTGCTAAAGACCAATATATTACCTTTAATAGTTAGGTAGTAATTTACCTATGTGGCAGAAAAATAGATTTAAAATGTTGTAAGCATAGAACTGAAGGAGTTTGGAGGAGTTTGGAAAGCCATATTCAATCCTAGGATTAGATTACAATTTGTAATACTATGCATTTTGTAAAGTAAGTGTACAGCATGCTATTGGGATTGTAGGAGTAAGTGACTTAATGGTGTGTCCCTGCAACTGAAAAAATAAAAGCATGGATTGTTTGGGCTGAATCAAAATATAAACATGCTGGGGTTTTTTTTGCCAATTCAGGCATTTGTAACAAAGGCAGCAACAAATATAATGAAAGCAAAACATAGAGTATTAGTGACAAAGCCAAAAAGAGCAAGAGATAGTGCAGTTCTCAGTCTCCTTCCACCTAGTAACCACTGGTTAGGACCTGAAGATTCACCTTTCCGTTATAGCTGCCAAATTGAAACATATCTATCAAACAAATGAGCCAAACCAGGTCATGTCTGATACCTCTACTGGGAATGCCTTAAAAAGACACCCCAGTCTTGATAAGAGGAGAGCAGAGGTGACAAATTATTTTGTTAACGCTACTGCACTCTGTACAGCTACAGTTAAAATGTTTATTGAAGCATGAAATTATTTAGCTGGAAGCTTCAGAAAAAGGGCTTCCCTTACCATCCCCAGGGCAGCCAGCGTGACCATGGCTCCTTGCAACCCCTCCAGCAGTATCAGCAGTAGAGCTGCTGCTGGGAGCAAGGACTCAAAATGGAGCTCCACCACATGGCTGGCTCATTCATCTGTTGGTTTTCTCTGTCCTGTTTAAAGAATAAATATTTGGTTTGAACCAAGAAAAGGTTTTTGAGACTTTTCAAGAGAATTAAGTGCCTGGCAAACTGGAAGCTGTTGGAAGGCTGGAGAAGTCAATTTAAATATTTTTGTGCAAGGAAGGCAATGGAACCTGGGCTGCGCCCTCTTCTGGCTGAGAAACGGTGGTGGCACTAGTGACAGCAGCTCAATACCCTGCAGTTATAGATACGGTTCAACAGTGATTGATCACTTCCTAATGACTAGAAGAGGCAAATCCAAGTTCAACATCCAATATTGTTCAATAAACCACAAATTTAGTGATAAAAGTGAAAGGAGACAAGAAAAATTCCTCCATGTTTGAGGTACAACGGTAACTGCGGTTTGACCTATTCCTAGTTAGCACAACATAGATATTTATGGAGTACATTTTCTTCAGCTGGAAGCTGACAGTCAGAAAACGTAAATCCTTTTCTGATACTTTGGATTTGATCTACTCAATTACATGAAACAATTTTGTGTTTGGTCAGAAAATGAAAAATAACCTTTGACCTTTAGCTGCTTTGTCACTCTGTGCTACCTAGATTAGGATTATGACCCTGCTAACTGGCAAAGGAGCACGGGCTGCTTACTTCCTGTCAGTGGGGTTTGGAAGAGACCAATCTTTTCTGCATCAAAACCTCAACTGTCACTTTCACATGTCCTAATTTCCACTTCAAACTACTGCATAACACTGAAAAGTGTATTCATAAACAAGTAAAAACGGCTGTTAAGATCCACTCTGCAAGCATTACTTACAACGTTGGGTGGGAAGAGGGAAACTATTCTTTCTACTTCAGTATTTTGTCGACATTTTAGAACGCTGAAGTATGTTTTACCCTGTGTGAACACTGGAAGTTTTTCTGAGGAGCCTTTTTAATTAAAAAAAATCCCAGCATATGGCTTTAGCAAGAGCCAACCAAAATAATGTGCAAATGTGTTTATGTGTGGATGGCTGTATTCCAAAATTCAACAGTGCTAAATTGGCAGCATTTTCTGAAAAGATAAGATTTACTGTTTGGAAACAGGATGAAAGTTTAAGCTTTTGCATTCTGATTACTGGCTAAAAGGAGCCGAGTTTAGTTTCCATTTGCTATTTTAGTAGCGCTTTATTTATCTTAATTCCTTTGCTGCAACTATGTAGGCATAGCATAATACTGTCTTCAAGGTTTAAGAGCTAAAGCTTGTTCAAAAGTGAAAGCATTGTGGGAGGAAGACTTGAAATGTACGGGCTAGGAAACTGATGTTTCTCCTATTGACACAAAGAGTGTGTGTTCAGACTCCAGAAGGGCAGTGCAGTTTAGGCTTGCTGAGGTTTGTCAGTGATTCCAAACGAGCTGATACCCAGTACGTACAGCCTTTGATAAAAAATAACCTCCATTTCTCAAAAGTCATACTGTTATATGGGTTTCTGTTACACTTGATAACAGCCTAATGCAAACTGCTGCACTATACAAATAATGAGGACATACTATGCTAACAATTAGATTGTCTGTAAAATGGCCCAACTCCATTTGCATGATAATGAAACGGTCCACAAAAAGCAAACACCCGAGAAAATTAGACTTTATCAAAACTGCCTAATACTATGTGCTGGTTACAGTCCTTAGATCAAGTTTGGTTTTTGAAAATTGCTAACAACTTTTACCAAGGACCATGGATAAGCATTACAATGGAAAACAACATAAAATTAAATTTATTCATAAATCAAGCAGGCAATCAAAAATTATTTTGTTTTTTATAATAAGCCAAGAATGTTAATTCTGTAAAACAGATTCTATAAGAGGATGCATGTGTCCTAGCATAGGAAAACCTTTATGTTTGCATTACAGAACAAAGCGTCTTTGTAAAGTATTTCTCCATTATGTCAGTGATTTCTTGGAGGGTACATACCACTCTTGTCTCTGGGGCAAGAAGCCTTTTAACACAGAAAGGAACAGAGGCTTGAAACACCAGAAGGACTACTGAATATAAAACATGACTGTGTCCTGCTTACTTTAAATCCTAATTTTATGTCTGATGTTACACTCATTACTAAACTCACCAATCAAGAATGGGCACTATAAAATCTGTGCAAAATGCAACTCTGACTCAAAGAGCTTACCCATATATGCATGTGATCTCAGATGTGACTTGAAAAAGTAGCTATTCTAAAAGCATGCCCGCAAAACCTAACACCAAAAAGATAAAAAGTGTCTGAAGGATGATTCCCTGTCTAGGTTTCACAGCAAGAGTATTGAGCTCTGGAACAGGCTGCCTGGTGGTTTTAAAGATGTCATTGATTTCAAAAACTGAAGTCCCGAGCAACCTGTTCTGGCATTGGAGTTGGCCCTGCTTTGAGCAGGAGGTTGGGCTACAGACTCCAGTGGCCCTTCTGACCCAAATTATTCTGTGATTCCAGGATCCTTCCTGCCAGTGTGAGAGCATGTTGTAAGTCTTTAGACATGGTTCTCTGCTAATTTTAGAGCAGATACCTTCCTGGCCAAGAGTTAGTCTGCAGCTGACTGCTGTTAGCTGGAACCTTTTTGTGGCAATCACTGACTTTGGATCAGAGCCTTGCAACACAGAATAGATGGTGCTCAAGAGAGGAACCAGCTGTCCTATATGTCTTTTTTGTACTCATTCAGCATGTGGCTGCATGCTTTATTTACTGAATCACAGCCAAATCCCTCTCTGACAGTAGTGTCTTCTTGTTTTTTTGTGCACTTATTGCTATGATATTCAAATGCTTAATGAATTCATCTTTATAAGCTTTAAGTGACATCTATATACTGTCACAGGCAATAGCATCATTTTTTCTTATTTTTAGAGATGGGAAGTGCTGAAGACAGTGGGACAACTTGCATGTACAACCTATCTGCTCAAAGCCCTTACTGATCATGGACTTGAGTCCATCAAGTTAAGATAAGCAGCCTTGGAAAGAAATGTTGTGTCTAATCCCAGGATGTGCATTGTAAGGCACATCTGTCTCTTTTCCTGTAGGGTACAGAAATGTTCTGAAATGATTTCACTTAGAAGGACTGTGACATTTCACTAATTACCTCATCTTTGAAATTGTTTTAGCCTTTTGTTAATTAGCACAGGAAGATCTGTGAGTGACATTATGAAAGCTACAGAAAATCCATTATATTTCAAGTAGCTAGAGTGGAATTATATTTGAATTTTTTGTTAAATTAAAATTATTCATATTGGCAGGTCAGAGGTTAAAAGAATAGAACACTGTAAAAGGAAGAGCATAATTTTTCACTCAATTTGTGAATATGAAAGCCTGAAAAGGTGCCACAAATCAAAGTGCTCTCTCCAAATGCTGCATTTTAAACAGTCCTCTCCACATGTGGTGTTCAAAAAGACAAGTTAGTTTCATGATTTCTCCTTTCTTTACAGCCAATATCACTGAGAAACAAAGGTATGGGAGAACCAACCATTGTCACAATAGGTTGAAAGTGTTTTTTTTTTTTAATGTTTGGATGAAAGATAGAGATATGTTCAAACCACAAAATTCTGTTTCAGACTGAAGTAACATCTCTATTTTAAACACTGCAGAACTCAGAGATATTTGGAGATGTTTGTGGTTCAGATAAACTTCTTGTGAGGAGCACAGGCCGACAGGTCTGGGTCTCTCTTTTCATGCACACATACAACTGTATGCCTGTACAGATGTTTTCACCTTGCTTACTTCATCAAAAAGCACACAGGAGTACCTCCTGCTGTGGCTCAGAAGTGTGATCCTGAAATGTTTGTGTCAGAGGACTCCTGCAGAAAAAATTGGAATCAATAGCAAAAGTATTGATTTTCATGGGGTCAGATTTCATAAATTAAGGACAAGCAGCTCCAGTCTAAGCATGGCAAAGGAGAGGGAAGAAGAGGGAGAGAGGAAGTGGATACAGGAATGTGCTTTCCAGTAGCTGGAGAAGACTAGGGCTCCCCAAATTTCTCCTGCTCCAATTCCAAAGTAAACCCAGGCTTGCTTCCGTGGCAGAGGTTGTTTCAGTAGAAGCCTTCTGTTTGACTCAAAAACATCAGAGGGGGTATTAACCACACGCATTTGCCTTAGAGCCTTAACTTTCAGATGACGGCCGTATCACAGTACAGCCCAAGTGCTAATCCAAGGCTAGTGGACATGCAAAGACCTTCATACTCTACACTTAATACAGAAAGTGTCTGAAGGTTGATTTGGCTAATCAAAGACACGAATGTAACTTCTTCGTATTCAGGTCTTTGCACTGAAAAGAAGTGGCAGAGAATGTGAGCAACCCTCTCAAAGGTTGCTTGTCTTTCCTTTTCTCTTATGTTTTTGATCTGCTCCCTTTCACTGTGAAGTGTTGGTTTATGCCATAGGTAATAAACTGTGGATGAAGAACAGTTCCTTGGTGTTTCCCCCACTAGCAGTCACTGCCGACTTGCAGAAGTTTCTGTACATCACTCTTGCAGAAGCTTGAAGGGTTACTTCAGCCATGGAGAGAAACAAGCATTGCTAACAGGAAAATAAGACAACTGGGAGTATTATACTGAGCTAAATCATCCTGTTATAACAGTACTGTGGTATTGCAATTCAGCACCAAAAATAATGACAATATTATTTTATCTAGTTTTCTTTATTTTCCACCTAAATGGGGCATTTTTATTTCTGTGCAGTGTCCCAATCTGATGAAGAGAAAAGTATATGATCTGCTTGGTTCTTTAAAAAGAAAGAAAAGAAAGGAATAAGGGTATTTCTTTTTTCTTCACCACCTTAGATACAGTATTTCTGTGGCTATGCCACTGACAACATTCAGCTCTGAGAGTTTTTCCTGCCCCTCAGGACTGATCGTGTGGATTCTTTCCTACATCTATATTGCTCAGAGCACTCTAGAGAGAAGTGTTATGTCTGTATCGCATTGCACTTGAAGGGGTATCTTCCTCTGTACCACATCACAAAGAGCTTTGTGCCTACTCATCAAGATGCCTCTCTAGCACAACACACAATGTACTCACTGCTTATTAGCTCCTGGCATGACATGTGACTGCTTCAGTAACTGCCATAAAGCGGGGCAGCCAGTATATTTGCTGCCTGCAGAAAAAGGAGGCTGCCCATTACCTCTTCTATTGTTTTTCAGGCTGCTAGTAACCGCCGTGCTTTGGCCACTGCTGCATTTTGCCAAACAGATTTGACACCTTTGCAGGCCCTTGGCAGAACTATCACTGTCTGCAATGACATGTGGTAAGTTACTTGCTGATCGGTAGCATGCCACATGAGCAAGACATCCAGGAGATGCAGGCTGGCCACCAGAATGACTGCTAGAAATGCAGCACACCACTCCCGGTCAGGAACATCAGTCTGGTAGGCTGCCCGAGTTGCTGTGGCCAACAGTCCTCCCACAGTGGGGAGAGATTTGAGAACTAGAAAACCAGCCTCCACTTCTCTGCACATGGGACAGGCTGGAAGTGCTCTGGGGATCCCTCTGAGCTCCTTGTGAGGATCTGTCACCTCCAGCACCCCCCACCAGTCTGCTCTTGTGAGAACATTGATTCATACCTAGCAAGGAGAGAAGCCATGTTCAATACAAAGATCTGGCTTGACCTCCCTCTTGCCAATATAACACTGGGTCTGATCACGGCAGAAGACTGTGAAGCCTTTGTGAAGACCATCTTTCTGCAAGTCATGCATGTCACTTACCTTCCTGAAATGGTACGAGCCTTTGCCCGCTTCAACTATGGACATGTTGCTGACCATGTTCCTATGAAAACATTAGTTGCAAGTGGCACCATTTGGTCATCCTGTAAGCAGCACTATACCACTGAGGAGACCTTGTGCACAGCATAAGTGGAAATTTCTAACCATGGAATACGGGCTGGGCTCTGAAATCTGGCATATGCATATGTGCAGCTGCCTGCAAGGTGGCAAATGCCGTGCAGAGATTGGACACAAAGGTCTCCGGGACTGTACAAAGTGCTGGCTATATTTGGCAGAAGTTGTGTGAGGGTGTTATTGCCTTTCCTTATAGACCAGTTGTGGCAGGATTGGGCCTTCCAGCTTTTGTGTGTCCAACCTGAAACTGCTGCCGCATTTGGACGTGGAGCAGAGAAGACAGACAAACATAAAAGTTCTCTCTCTGTCTGTGCGTATGTGGCTATAGGAGTCTGTTCGCTCATTGTCACAACAGTCTGATGAAGCCAGCCAGTGGGTCCATCCAGTCCTCACAAAGCACATAACACATCACTTTAATTTGGCAAAAAAAGTAGCATTCACACTCTAGAAATCAAAGGACACATGAAGAAAAGAACCTATTATCTCGCATGGTGCATCCTGGACTTCACTTGCAGACCGTTCAGGTTGATCGATCATTGTAAGGGTATGGGGAATGTGAGAACATTTGCTTCATTAAGTTACCTGGTTAAGAACTATTCATTATAAATTAAGTAAAAAGAATCAGGTGATAAGTTGAACACAGAGATGCACAAATCTAACGCAGAGGTGATAATGGAGACAGTAACGAAAACCAGAACTGCTCACAGTGGGTGACAGGCCACTGAAAAACTAATCAGGCACAGACTAGAAGAGGGTCAATCTGAACCTTGCAATTGATCAGAAGGTGGAAACAAGACTGAGTATTATGGGATGCTTGAGGGGCCCTGTGGACTTTGTAAAACTTATTGTGGAAAGCTTAATAGAAAGGCCAAAGTAGGGAAATTGGGTCCAGTGTGGATCCAGGAAAAATAAGCTTGAGAAAATAGAGAAAAGGGCAAGAAAAGGGACTGGTCATGTGTAAACAGGCTGTCAGTCAGTCAGTTTGGTTGATTGAGTCTGGTTCCTGATCACCTCAGTCTGTCCTATCTTCCTATTAAAATAGTTTTTCTTAAATTTTCATTTTTTCACACTTTTTTTTCTCCTGTGTAAACCCTCTCATCCTATGTGTGAGTGCTGCAGGGTCTATATGTCAGTATCTGGAGAGACCCACTTACAAGAGAGCTCTGGGCACTTGCAACTGCAGAAAAAAAAGACTTCAGGCCAGAGGGCCCATATCCCTGTGCTCAGCAGCCAGAGGGACACCAGAAACCGTGTGTGTATGTGAGGTGTCTAAATGACAGGAACTAGGAAGAACTAAGTACGGTTATTTTTCACCAGTGAATCTAATCTCATGCTCCCTGGAACATGGCGTGAGGGCAAATAAGCATTGGAGGCCTGCTCGCATATTATGGGGACTGTGCAAGTGCAGCAAGATAAACTTGGGTAGTGTCAACCCTACCACCTGTATGTTGGGACTTCTGAAGACCCTTTCCCCACAGCTCCCCCAGGTTTGGTCCCACAGGGAGCTGGTTAGACCACTCCAGAGCCAGCCTCAGGAGCGATTTAACAGTGTGAATAACTGGAAGCTGCGTGTTTTCATTTTCCTCCAGGCGGTACTCTGTACACAACCTTTGTTTGCAATTGAAGGTTGCTAGCAATTTCTTGAAGTGCCTTTTTTTTTTTTTTTGGACAAGGAAGTTTGAGAACAAAACAAGTTAAATACTAGAAATAGTAAAAGATTATATTTCTGATGTAGTAAAGGTTATTTACCAAGATAGCTACAGTGATAAGTGAGAATAATCCTGCATGACATTGACATATATTTCACCTCATTTGTAATAGCTGCCGTGAGCAGGCCTCTTGAGGTAAATGGTGAATGCACCTTGGCATTTCCAGCTTGAAAAGCCATAGTGAAGGATTTATAACCACTGCAATTTTCTAACGCTGCTGTGGAAAAAGAAAGAAAGAATAGTTTAAGTAACATCATGATGGAAGTGTTCTGTAAAGAGAAATCAAATCATTAACCCATTCAGTCTTTTCTAAGGTTGTGGCAATCTAAGAATGATTCTTTCATACATTCTGCATTAACATGCTATAACTCAGAGAAACTGTTAAAAATGTAATCAAGGCCACACGAAGCACTTCAAAAGTCTCCCTGGGAAGAGCTAGCATGCAATATAACAGTTTAAACCATCTCAGTGCCATTTGTTCAGCTAATTTCAGAGTCATAAATATAGAACTCTTAAACTAAATGACAATTTCTTAAAGTTTATGCCAAAAATTAAAGCCAAATTCTATAAATAATCTCTTGAATAAAAATATTGTGTTTTTAAAAAATGGCATGCAGAGCTTAAAAGTACCAAACTGTGTGAAGAAATATGTTCTTTAACAAAAATATTGTGGTGTCATTTGTCATCCACTCATTTATCTAGAACATGTACTAATATTGTAAGGAAATGGCACTTTTTGTGAGCTGTTACTCCAGGAGTTATTCCTTGACCTTTAAAATCTTGGTAAGATGTTACAAATTTTAAAATATGCATGGTAGGGCTTTGTTGTGCTTTGCAGAATCAGGTTAGAGACTGGTTAGACCAACAGTTAAACAAGCAGAACAGAGATGAGCTCCAGAAAAAAGCTCTGAAAAGGTAACCTCTTTGCTCACCTCTGTTGCGTGCAAAAGATTTTATCCAGCTACACCTTAACACTGTCGTTAAAGAGAAGTCTCTCGAGTATCTGCAGGCATGCTTTCCTTCTAAACATAGCCTTCACACAAGGACTTCAGGAAACTGAATACTGCACTAGGTTTTTTAAGAACAAGTCTAGGTAACTTGATTTCATTCAGTTTGCCAGGATGTCATGAGCAAAACAAACAACTCAGGGGATGTAATGGAATTTATTTTATTGACAAATAACATAGATTTTAATTACTGATTTACATGGTGGTTTCTTTCTGTCACTCCTTGCTTCTTGCTCCTTTTTTTTTTTGGCTGTTCCTTCCTTCTTACTCATTTCATATGCCCTACCATGGCTCCTCCACAGGCTGCAATCCTTCTAGGCTGTACCTGCTCCAGCAAGGAGTGCCTCCTTCCAAGGCAGGGTCTCCAGCTGTGTCCCCCAAAATGTCATCTTCCATGTCCCTCCTCCTGTGGCATCCTCTATGTCCCCTCCCATGGATGTCCTCACATCTCCTGTGTCTCCTGCCACTATCAGGAGCCCTTTCTGTGTCTTCTACTCTTAGCCCTTTCTTAAATATATTTCAGCAGAGGCACTGTATTCTCCTCTGGCTGAAGTTTTGACATGCAGTGGGATGGTGTTGGCTTTTGACATGCAGTGGGATGGTGTTTGGCATTTGTGACTGGCACAGGGTCGTTCATCACCTCCTTCCACACAAAGCACCCCGCTGCTCCTTCCACCCAAACCCTACTGGTTATGCCCAAAACACAGGATTCAGTGAGTAGCAAGGTCTGGCCACTCTGCCAGTGGCAGGTAGCCAGGAGCATGCATGACAAAGCAGGCAAAGACGTAGACCTCACTAATAAGAGAATGGTCCCACAGACCTGAGAAAGGTCAGCAGAGCAGGTCTGATGACAGTCACCAGGTCCAGCCATAAGTCCAGATCACCTGACAAGTGTGCAGTGATGAGCCAGGGCTGACGTCAAACAGGGAAGTTAAGTCAGCAAGCCACAGCCATAGTCACAGTCGAGTCCAGAAACAGTAACCAGAGTCAGCCACAGCTCTGTGCTCTCCAGGAAAGTGACGAGGCAGGTGCAAGGTTAAGCCAAGAAGTCATCTGTGAGTTAGCATTAGGGTCCAGATCAAGAGTGTACATGACCAGCCACACCCAGGGATGTTCTTCAGGATTCCCCCCATCACAGAGGCTGTTTTATCTGGAGTTGTAGATTGCTTTTTCTCAGAAGGATAAACAATTTTTATTATAGAGGCCATTAATTTCTGTGTTACAAAATTACTTTAAATTTTGTGGAAGTCAGATATTTGATGATACTCGGAACTAAATTTTCTCTGCAGAGTAGGGACTGTACTCTCAGTAGGCAGTAGCTTGATCTTAATGTCCTTGTAGAGCAATACTGCATGCAAAACACACTTCCTAGGAAGGTATAAGCACCCTAGGAAACTGCCTGACACCATAAACGCCTTTCATAGAGCGTGCTGCCTGTCTTTTGTTGATAATGACTTCTCATTGTTGTGATCCTGGCTCAAATTCAAAGCAGTGATCTAGAAATGAAAGACTTTCTTTTTATCAGACCCAGGGGTCGTTCAGCCTTCATCTCATAGATGATGGTGTTTAATAGCAATTGTTTAATTTTGTAGATTTCTATAAACAACCTTAAGATTACCATTAGAATTCTCAAGGCGAAAGGGTAGTACTCCCATTTCAAATTGTCACATTAAATACACATGGCCTACTCCAACTAATTGAACTAATTTTTTTATTTCAAGAGAAAACAAAAAGATTTGAGACCTGAGTTTACTTATGCTGCCACTATTTTTAGTTTGTATTTTGGAATCAAATGAACCTGTCAATTATTCTGACTGGACTTTCTCTTATCCCTTGACAAATAGTAATATTTTCTTCTGTCATGCCCACAGCTTCTAGTATGTTTAAGACAAGTTCACAGCATATTTTCAATTGGGAAATAGTTTTTAAAGAGTAGAGTGGAGTGGAGAAACTGTTAGAGGTGGACAATGAGGGTAGTAAATTCCACTTGCAATGTTCTGGTCTCACAGCTGGAGCAAAGGAGAGATGGGTTTCATTTCTCCCTCTGTTTCACTGGTTTGGGAACATTAGAGAGACAGATTTGAGTGCCATTTTTACTGAATTTATAAAGACATGAAGGCAAGCATGCTTCATTCATGCTTCATTCATGTTTTTGACTGTTGCCCAAAAAGGACAATCTAGCTCCCTTTAAAATCAATAGGTATACTCCCTGTGCTAGACAAGATTATTGCTAGCGTCCTGTACAGACAGTAAAACTTAGTGGGCCAGCAAAAAGGAAATTTCAATGTGTCTACATTGTATTGCTGCTCAGAAGACATAAAGAAGTGCGACAGTGTCCCACTTCTGGTGCCTAAGTTTAACCTCCATGAGTATCAGAGATGGCTTAAAGTTCACACAGTCTGGTGCTGAAATAAAATGAAATATATTGGGTCTTGTTCATCACACCCTTGAGCTCTCTGCATCTCCTCTGTGTGCTAACATCTTAATAATCTTCATTTATTCACTAGTATTACTATGAAAACTCATTGAGCTACTTATATGATGAGGCTGAATTATTCATCAAGATGTGTAAAGCCATGGTATTGCAAATTCACATAGTTGCTGACTGTTCCTAGTTAGTTTCTTAAGATGACCTTCAAATACAGGACTGACTACGTTGTAGTTAGGCTGTGAAAAAAGAACCATTTTTTGGGCAAATTTTGATGCAAACTTAGAAATAAATATTCTGTAGAACAGAGGAGTCAAATGCATAAAAAACCAACAACCCAGCAGTGGATAATTTGAATTTAAAATGTATTTTAATTTTAGTGTGTGCTTGTATTTCAGGAAAAGAAAATTGCAGGCATTATTTTATTCTTTCCCCAGAGCTTTCCTAAAACATAAATGGTATTGTAGACTTACAGTTTTAAAATAGGGTCAGTAGATGATTATGGAACTATACTACTAGATCCATGAGAAACAATAAATTATATCTGTAAAATAATCAATAATACATTGCACTGAACCTCTTGAGTTCAGCCAATTAATTGTCCTAGTAAAATAAATCACAGTTTAATACCTTTGAAGTTATTAACTTCACAGCAGTGAACAGCATTCACCTTTGTTGTCAGTCCTGCCAGACGAAGGTACGCATAGCCCCAGTTGGCTGAAAACAGAAGTAGTTGTTTCACATTTTAAAAGACATTACTAGACAACGTTAAATGAACAGATTTCATATTGCACCAGGAAATATGAAGGTCCGACACAACATCTGTAGTCTGTAAGTTATTTCCACGACAGTTACGATTTGATGTAGCTAAATCAATGCTAGCTTGGATAACCCCACCAAGCCGCAGTCAGACCTTATAATTGTATTACAAGCGTATCCCAGGTTCTCTTCCTTTTTTCACCACACTACTCAGAATTACCACTGGCAATGCCAGCTCCTTTCAGTCTCTAGACTGTAACTGGCAGGACTTGACCTGCTGTAATACCTTTCCTGGAAGAACCATCTATTGATCTGGTTCTGGCCAAGACTGAAAACTGATGGTGCTGAACTTTTTGATGTTGTGTGCAAAAATTAAAAAGCTGAGACACTGATCATTGCTTACTGCTGCTGACAGTCTTACCACTGTTTGAGTTGCCTCCACCAGTTGACATGGGTTGTTTATCCAGTTTCCTGTGTTGACTTATGTTGTACATCTTTTGGGCCAGACACTGTCATTCAGTATATTGCTAGCTGACTTCCAATCCAGAATTTCAGTACCAATACATAGAATCAATATAATTAAAACTGTTTAAATTGATCCCAAAAAATGGGAAATATAGGACCTGAGCCACCTGATCTGACTTGAAATTTAGCCCTGCTGTGAGCTGGAAGATGGATCAGATGACTCCAGAGGCCCCTTCCAATTTGAATTATGCTATGATCTGGAACGATCTTGTCTTAACTTTATATTTGCTTGCACATAACAATACTTAATCATAAATTAAATTCATTGCTGATAATAGCCGAGTTTAGCAACTTTAGCAACTATAGTGGTTGAAAAGTGATGCCAAATGTGCGTTACATCGCCATTAAATACTGACTGTGCTGTTACCTTGTTAGAAACTTAAAGTTGTAGGAAAAGTGTCTTTAGCTTCCAGTAAAAATAAATAAATAAATAAATAAATAAATAAATAAATAAATAATTCTCTAGTTTGGAGAACTAATTAAGATCTCACTCTTGTTACAGGACATCACAGATAGAGTCTAAATACCACTTTTCTTCAGTATTCTTTTATACTGAATGGAAACATTTTACATTTTCACTAACAGCACCTGACATTAGCAACAGAGGTTGGTGAACATTACACAGTCTGCCAGTCATATTTGCCTCAATTTCTGAATGTACTCACTTCTGCTATATTTGTATTTCTCCTTTCACACAGTTCCTATAAGCACTCATGGTGCTGTGCATAATGTATGGGACCGCTTGAAGACATCACAATGAAAACATTACCAACGGTACTTAAAGTATTTAACTTTATTTTAACCAATATGACTGCTTAAAAACACTAATTATCACAGTAATGTACCATTATGGTTTTTAGATGTATTAAATGAATCTTAAATTTTAGATATTCTCAGTATAAAATGTTGCATAATTCTCACATAGGTAAAAGAAATGTCCATGCTTTCAAAGATAGGCAGTAAAACATTAGCTTTTCACAGATCAACCACCTGTAAATATGCTCCAAATAAGCTAATTATTTTGTTTAACTTATTCAAATATTCAAAGATATGGGAATTCATGTCTATTTTGAAAAACTGAGGAAAAACTAAGAGAAAGCTTTTGTTAAAAGTTACTGTCAGTTTATAAATAAAAAATAAACAATCTTTAAACTGACCAGATTTTTCACCATGTAAAGAGATTGTTCCTTTCTATTACTTAGCAAAAGTGATTTGAGTTGTTTTGTAATTGATTTCATTTTTCCATTTCTCTTTCATTAATACAATGTTCTTTTAATTGAGATCCCAAACTGACAAAGAAGCAGAAAGATTATCACACTTGTGTGGATCCTCTGTGATAACCATATGCCCAGGTGTTCTGCAGTGGCACAGTTGGAGAACAGAATCCTGAGCTGCCAAGTCTGTGCTAAAGCTGCAGTCTCAGGTACATCCTCCAAGGGAACTCACTGCCCATACAGTGCAGGAAAGAACTGTCAGTTTCACAAACCTGGGATTATTCTTAAGCTAGTAAAAACCCCCCTCACTCTAGCAAATACTGCAAAAGAGGAACCTATGTTTCCATTCAGAAAAATGTAAAAATACATTTATATATATATATATGCAATTGGAAACTTAGTGATTCCATGCATTTCTTGGGGTGCAACAAAGGTGTCAAGGCAATAGCAGTAAAACTCTGAAGGAGATTTGTATTTTTGCCAAGATGCTGGAAAGACTTGCCAGTTTCACATTAACTTGTGGATCACACTAATATATTGTGTCCTTGAAACTTCCCATATGAACTAGTAATGTGATTTGAAATGCTTACAACCTCAAAAGAGGATTTTAATTTCTCTGGTAACTGCTTCAGATTTGTTTGGATTGTCTTTATCTTTACTTGTTATTTATACAGAGGATTTTAGTTAGAAATAAGCAAGAAAAAAATCCTGGCTTTATAAAACACAAGTGTAGCAATGTTAGGCTTTGATAGTGGATGTAGAAAAAGTGTGATTTACTTTTGACATACCATTTGTTTTTTACTAATTGAGTAGTTGAGTCATCAGTCTTGTGAAGTGTCAGATTGAAACGGCTGGAGAATATTTTTATTGCCTTGTGGTACAACAGCTCTGCTATAGAAGAAAGAGAGAAAACAGCTTTTTGCAGAGGAGATCTGGTGAAAGATTACCTGGTTTGATATTAGAAAATTTGGAAAGGGTTAAGTAACACAGTGATTTAATGTTATTGAAGTGTAAATATAAATGAAATAAGTTAATAAATTAAAATTAAGATGAAGCTGTTAATGAATTGCTTCCTGGACCTACACTCGAGATGCAAGCAGTGCTTGTCGTTCATTCTGTGCTGGAATTTTCCCATTATTTCATAAAATTAACTATTTTCATTTCTGAAATAGAATTAATTCAGAATCTCCTTGGTTTTGTGCAAGCACCTTTCCCTTGCAGTAATTTTAACAGCTCTTAAGCAAAATCTGATGAACAATGTCAATCTAAAAATAAACAACTAAAAGAATAAATCTCTGTTAAAATATCCCATCGTAAAAGAATAACACATTTCCCATGTAAGAAACTATTTATTTTAATGTACTAAAAATAAAAAGTTACTTCCCTTAGTTTTAGAATCAATTATTGACATTACACATTATCAGTGTTAATTGCTTTGTTAAAAAGATAAAGTGCCATGGACACTGTTTAAAACATCTTCCATACAGAATATAAATTTTTCAGCACCCTACTTCAGCTAGGTACGTGATTTTTAAACAGCAATCGTATTCAAATTTAGCATGCTTTTGTCATGGAAATATTTTTAGCAGCAATTTTGCGTGTTTATACAGCTATACCTCAGAAATTACCTTTTCTGGATAGATTGGTAGATATCATACTTAACTTCGAACATAACAAAAAGCTGAGATTTTAATTCTTAACTTGAATGTTTCAAATTATTTACATAACCAAAGGATTGCTTTCTGCTGACGATAAGCAGAACAACCAGGCATTTAATTCTAAAGAAGAAAAACTACCTGGGGTTTTTGAAGGATTTTTGGTTTTTTAAGTAGGAAATTTCAAAGTATCTGTGAGAGGAACGTGGAACATAATGGGATTTATCTTTACGACTAGCTAGGCATAGGGAGTGCTCCACAGGTCAGTAAATAATAAAGGCATTTTCATCCACATGGGAACATAGAGCACAGAAAAGAATCAGAGTGTTGGTTTAGGCCATGGCACAAGGTAAAAGCAATAAATCCTGCAGGTAGATCAATAAAAGGCAGCAAGTGCAACTTATGATCCCAAAGGTGTACACAGTTGAAACTGGAAGCCAAAGTGGAGTTGAGGCTGCCATTCTCTTGCTCAGTAAAGGATGAAGTAACAATGGTAACAGCCAGTCGCTGACTTGTCATGTGATGGGAGATGATGCACCGGTACTTCGACATCATCAGCTAATAGGCATTGTCATCTTGCACATCATTGTGAAAACTGAGACAAAGCACTGAGAAGACTCAGTATGTTTCAATGGGGAATTGTCCTGAGCTTCATAAAGACCTGAACGGACAGAAAGGAGGAATGATGGAAAAATAATCAAGTTAAAGATTCCTCCATGACCGAACCAAATAGAAGACTGATGAGAAAGGACTCTACAGAGAAGAAAGAATCAACCAAACACTGTATGCGGGGAGTGATTTCAAAGGACAGGAATTATATACCAGCAACATACGGCTGTACAGATATTTCATGTAAGACAAGCAGGACATCAGTACCCAGGCAGTTAAGCAAATCCTGCAGAACTCCTCTGATTATTTTTCTTCATTGTAAGAACTGTTTATTCTTTCCCTTTGGTTTTTTTTTCTTTTAAGAAGTAAAGGTCCAAATAAGGACCTTCTGTTTTATTCCATGGCTGCTTAGTTTCCTTAAAAACGGGTAGGTAAGGAAGTCAGAAGTCTTTCAGAAATCTAATTTGATTTGTTTTTCCACCTGTTTGTTTACCAATTCAAAGAACAGCAGTGATTCTGTCTAGTCCTCCCTTATTTTTTTGAAAAAATAGTAAGTTGACTTTTCTTAATTAGATCACGTTTACCAGCGCTCATCCATTCTCTTCTTTATTAAAGTTCCTGCTATTTGGTCCTTAGAGACATCAGGTTTACAGATCTGTAGTTTCCGGAGTGACACTGGAAGCCTTTTTAAAAGTTGATGTTGGGCCAAGACAATTTCAAGCAAGAGACACTATGCCAACATTTATAGTTCTACAGTTGCCACAATTCACTTTTAATAACTCTTGGATAAATGCCATCTGGCTCTGGTGATTTATTATTATTTGTGAGTTTGTTTCTTACTCTCTTTACACTCTTCAATTTTCAGCAAATGATCTGATCATTCTCTCAGAAAGAAGGGATCAAGCATGGGAATTTTCCTAGATTCCTCCATGGTGAACACAGACAGAGAACTGATTTAGTATCTGTGCAAGGTTCTGATCTTTTCTGAGCCTCCTTTTTCTGTGTTGATCTCCAGTTACACCAAATACTTGCTGCTAAATTTTCTGCTCCTAATATACAGACAGAAAAAGTTATTAGCTTTTATTCTTTCTGTTAATTGTTCTTCAAAGACTTATTATGATGTTGTATAAAGAGACTATACCATCACCAACTGGTAAGATAAATAACTTAGGAAGCATTACAAGCTGGAAAATGTAAATCAAGAACAACTGAAACTTGATTGGTCAGAATCTTTAGAAGAGAAAAAACAAAATTGTTGTTTCCTGTGAAGGAGGTATTCATAAGTTGTGTACTGTTATTTAAACAACATAATAGCACACTGTGGACCATCAGAATTCAAAGCACCTATGAAAAAAATAATCCAATGGAAATCCTCTCATTAAACCGATACCTAGATCATGATTGTGTCTTAGACTTCCCTGGTGCATTATTAAGGAAAGCATAGGAACAAAGACATGGACAAAAGACATTTTCTTTAATCACAAGAAAAGCAAAATAAAAGTAGTGATTTGTTAAAAATGTAAATATAAAAAAACCCCAACAAACCCAAACTAGGCTAAGAAAAGGCAGTGGGAAAAAGATGAAGAAAATTAGCTAAATGTTTCCCTGCCATAAATTTATGGTTCTCAGGAAATAGGGAGCAAATTATTTTTTAATTTTAAAAAAATTCACATATCCAAAAAAATTATTTTTATCCATTATTGTCATACAAATCTCTGAAGTCTGTGTTTTAGATATCTCATGGAGTTGTAGAAAATATTCAAATACTACCATTTCAATTCAAGTAGCTTAAATCAGCCTGGGAATTTGCCTTCTTTAAATGCTAGTCCTGCAAAAAGACCTTAGAAAGAGGTGAAGGAGAAGGAAGAAAATAGAAATTAAATAATTAGAAAATGATGAATGTGAATGGAAAAATAAATTCCTCTGATCATGAGAAAACAAAGGACATCAATACAACATTGATAGTGTATTAAAGACGTCAGGAAAAAAGAGGAAGCTTGCAAAGAGACAGGGACATTCTGTTTGTTAAACCTTTTTATCAAACACAGGCCAACATGTTTATCACCCAAAACAGGTGCTCACTTAATCACAATATAGTTTCAGTGGCTCTGGTATCATGGTAGGGCTAGGGGTCTATAACAGTAGTTACAAGTAACAATTCCTTATCCTTACACATTATGGACTTTCAAGGGCTTTCTAGATGGAGGTCAAGACCATTAATTCTACAGTAAAGAACAGAAAAGGAATATGTGGGATTTCATGAAAAAAAGAATAATTCTGATGTTGTAAAATCACAAAGACGGTCACAGATATTATGAAGCCATTTTTTGTCCTTAAGCTTTCAGCTTTCGAATTTATTTCTAATGACATGTAAACAAAACATACACAAGTGCAGGTGCACGTGCATACACACACTTTGCTTTTTAATTATTTAATAAACTATGATGATGTCTCTCATGGTGGTGCAAATCAGTCAGAGCTATGAGGTGGACCTGCCTAAACATTCTCCTAGAAGTGGGAGCGAGGTCTCTCTATAAGACCAAGAAAGCTTTAAATCCAAGTCAGGCTTTATTAGACCATAAAACAGAATAGTTAACCTTTAATATAGAGAAAACTCAAAATGACCGAGTAAAGCAGGACAGAAAAGCAGGTTTGTTAAGTCAGTCTCCTTCTACTGCTGTACCCTTAGAGGATGTGCCCTTGCTCTCGTGCTTGAATTCAGCTAACTAAGAGTCTTCCTGGAAAGAAAGAGATTCTGCGTGGTCCAGTTGGTCTGCAGGGAGATGCTCTTCATCTCAGGAGTGTGACTGCACCCATTCCTCCTCTTCTGGTAGTGCTCCTCAGTCACTGATCCTCAAGGAAGTCTGCATTAGTCTGCCTTACTCTGTGCTGTCTACATTCTCTTCTGGAGAACTCCTGATAACCTCCAGAGGAATGAGCAGTCTTCCTCTCCTTCCTCCAGAGGGCTGCCTGACCCAGTCCTTCTCTTCTTAAAAGAAATTACATGTTTTGTACTGAAGTTCAAACAAAGACATAAAACACATGCCACACATTCTTATTTAAAATAGCATTTAGATAAAAGGAACGTTTGTCTAATAAAAAAAAGCATTCTCAGTCACAGCAAGCACATGTGGGGCAGTTACTTGGTACTTGTGGATAATCTGATACATTTCATAAGAACTGCCTTTTTTTTTTTTTTGTTCCAATGTGATTCTTATGAGTTTTTGTTTAAATTAGTGAGGCATTCCCTCCATGGTGTTCTCATGATATTTTCTTTTAAGTTTTTAGCTAAATTACTTGCTGGCTTTCAGCTTTCTGCAGCTGAGTTCGATATATGTGGCTAGATAAATATGTAGACACCTATGGAGATAGATACATAGCTTTTTCAGGTAAGATTATACAGTTTAAAGAAAACTGGCAGCATGAAACGCTGCAAAACAGCACTGCAGATAAGGAGAAGACAGAAACACACAGTATTAAATTTTTTGTACCCAGAGGTAGAACAGGCTACTACTTTAGCACATCATGATTACAGCCTTGATCTTTGCAGGCCCAATAACTTGGGCATTAATATGAAAATGCAAGGCTTTGTACCAAGAGAAGAATGCCAGAAATTTGTCTGTTAGTTGATTGTATAGAATTTATTATTCATCACTATCCTGCAGAGCCAAAGCCAGATTATAGCACAATATCAGCACGGTTGGAGTTAAGCCAAATACAATTTTGCATTAAAGGTGGAGTCCTCTGGGTGCTCTCAAAGTCTCACACACAGTATGGTTTTACTTCAACAGTTTTAGCCAGAGAACAGACGCTGATGAAACAGAGGGTAGGCAACAGCTACAATGTAAATCGTTTCTTGAAGACTTGCTGAGGCTGATTAAGCAGTGCTCCAGCTAGGCTGTTCTGTCAAGAGATTCCAGGTACATAGCCTTAACAAGAACGAGCTATTTGTGATTGTTTAGGTGCTTGTACATTTTTGACAAGGAACTAGGGGATACAGCAGGCTGGAGCACTGATGGTGGGGGGAAATCCAGTGACACTAGATGTTTTACCAGTGCAAACAGGGAATAAATGTTTATCAGATTTAAAAGAAGAGAACATATGTATTAAGTAGAGTCAGGAAACAGCTTGTCCAGGACAAGGAGCTGTTACGAAGCTTTGCACCTCTAGACATGTGCTGTGTAAACTCTGAACCTTTCATTCTGCCTTTCCATCTATAAACTAGAAATAGTAACTGTGCAAGTGGAGTTGTGTGTATGCAGAACGGGGCCATCTGTATGTCTCACATGCAAACAGTATTAATTGCATGGTCTGATTCAGCTGAGAATATATCATTGGGAGGTATTGGCCACATCACACCTCTCTGAGGCTTCTGTGCTGCAGATGAATGGGCCCAGATTTGTGGTGCGGGCTGTTCACCTGCCCTCTCTTACCCTTTCCAGCTGGTACAGGCAACATTGTTCACCAAAATGAATACAAATACATACAGGAAATAAAGACCACGGACCAAAGCACACAGATTGTGACCCTCTTAGAACTTCTTTATGCCTCCTTCAAGCTTAACCCTTATCCCTCATACTAGACCTCTTCTAGAAACTAGTCAGCTGAGTTCAGTGGCAAGAGTCACAGGTTTGTTTCACACGTGGAACAGAAGAAAATGGTATCAGCAGAGACCTCAGAGTCAATTCCTCCCAGAGATGGCTGTCACCCTGAAGCAAACAATCCAGAAAGCTCCACAGGACAGCCGCTCCCACAGGCTTGTCAGCGCACATCAAACATCAGTAGACCCACAGGTCCACAGGTAGGTGACAGTTATTGGAAGAGAGTCAGGAGCAATCTTAGGCATCTTTGGAGCCTGCAATAGTGATTCCCACTTACTCCTAAGAAACATACTCACTTCACACTCCCAAAAAGAGGTTTTGTGGGGCTCGACCTGTAGGAAAATTCCCTGCCGTCCCTGAACATTAGTGAATGGATTAGTCTTGAGCATACCAAAGATGTGAGATCAGAGATTATAGTGTCACTTTGTACCATTTTAACAGAATACCTCTAGTTCTGATAATCATGTGTGTTTCAGAGGGAAGCAGAGGCTTTCTTATCTCTCACCAGCAACCAGAGGAATCCTCACATAAGGTAAATATCAATATAAACACAGTGCAAAAATTCACAGTTCCATTCCCTTTTTGATATCCTTGGAGATGCTTAGGCAAACATAGTTTCCACAAATAATATCTCAGTAGTGCTAATTATTTTTGGCTTCTTCCAATATTGTCCGGTGCTGTCACATTTTTTACTAATGGGAAATATTGTAACCCTCATTAGTCAAGATTATATTTTATTTAAATAGTTTTAGAAACTGAGAGACAGATATAGGATTGTTTGGATACATTTCCACCTCTAAAGAAAACAAGTTTTGCAGAGGTATGGACATCAGAAGGGGCTTGGAGGATAGCTAAACACCCGGACTTGTATTTTGTTCCTTGGCATATTTAAACAGGCTTAGATTTTCATATGAAAGTACTGAGAAGTATAAGAGAAGTAGCTGGTAAAGGCAAAGCAAACGTAGAACTAGGATGACATGTTCTTATGAGACAGTAATTATGAAGACAGCTATTATGAAGAAAGTTAACTCAGTCTCAGCTTAACCCAGGACAACGTTTTAAGATGTGCAAGCCTGTGTAAAATACCTGTGTATTAGGTTATGCCTAATCTTGTATAAATACATGTAGGTGGAGATTTCCTCAAAATTGACATTGATGCAAAATGTTACCTAATGATGGAGTAAACTGCAAGACACTAAACACAGAAGACTTGCATCAAATGTGTTTGAATACATGTACCAGATATGTGGTTTCAAGACTCAAAGTATCAATCAAATTCCAGGATACACCAGCAAGCAGAACCATGAAAGGTATCAGTGGAGCTGGAATACTTACACATTAAAAGGTTTACTCTGTAGATAACATAGGAGGAAACATGACATGCTTATTCCACACATTGTTTTAAGAGATAGACTCCTGCTCTTTCCTTATTCGTCTGACTTTTCAACAGTTTTGTGGGTAAATAGCTAAGTTATGAATTACTTTCCTTCGATTTTATTTTCTGGTGTAAAGATTTTCTTGAATATTCCATTGATTTGCAGCATCGTTATGAGCTTTGCTCTTACGCTCTCACTTGAAAGCAGAAGATAATAGAAATATAATTATGTACATTTTGAATGTTATCTCTGTTTTGTCACACAGGAGAAAGCACTCAATACAACTATATGGAAAGTATTTGGATGTAACCCCAGGCAACATATCTGAAAATGTCAGATGAATACGTCAGTGTTTCACAGCAACCTCCTGCTGTGATGGTTTCTTCACATTTCATTTAAACAGATGATTTTGTTGTCATATAAAACATGAGGAACATTCAGAGTCTGAGTTCCGCTTTGAAAAGAAAATCTTTCTGAAGATCTGGGAAGAATTCTTATTGAAGAGCATCACAGAGGCACACAAAAATCAGGTGACTTGGTACAGAGAGATGTATGTAGATACAGATATATATATGTATATGTACTGTAAACCATGCCATGGATTTGAGCCTGATGTGCTGTTTGATAGAAGCCATAGTAGAAGATTTCACTTACCCTATCATCTAGCCATAATGACGTAGATGCAACTCAGCTATGTGTCCAAGTGCTGCTTTAAAATGGTTTTGTATGCAAATACATTGCAACATGGTGCTTGTTAACCTACAGCTGAGAGGAAAATGGGAAAAGCCCTCACTTAAAATGTCTTTGCAAAGCAGGTAAATTCATGCTTACCTTAAAACCTGTTGGTAGTTCTATTTATACTAGTAACGTGCTAGTTTTGGCTGAGATAGAGTTCATTTTCTTCATAGTAGCCTCCATACTGTTACATACTGTTACATTTGGATTTGTGATGAAAACTATTGATAACTCAACCAAACTCTAGTTATTGCTGAGCAGTGCTTATACAGAGTAAAGGTCTTTTCTGCTTCTCACACTGCACAGCCAGCAAGTAGGCTGGGGTGGTCAAGCAATATGGACTGAACAAGGGGAGGGAAAGATTGTAAAAGCAAGGCAGCATAAAACTAAGGTATATTGAGAAGCCCACAAGTCAAGGAGCAGTAGTTTGAATTACATTTGAAATGGAAAGGAAAACCATTGATGTGAAAAGATGTAAAGGGAATCTGGCCATGATGACAGCAATTAGATAACTCTTTTTTCGGTAATCAAATGGGCACAATGTAATGGTGTGCTTTTCTGCTGGGGAGACAATTTGAAGCTTGCTGCACTAGATGGTGTCTGTTGTGGGTTTTTGAATTTGTTTTTATTTGTTTTATTATTATTATAGTCCATTTGATCCAGTGGCAGGTATCCCTGCCCATTGCGGGGGGGGGGGGGGGGGGAACTAGATGATCTTTAAGGTCCCTTCCAACCATTCTATGATTTTATGATTTGTCAGGGCGATTTGCACTTGATTTTATGAACTGCTCTCGGGGCGGGGTCCTTGCACCTGAGTATGCAGGGCTTAGTAATGCTCATGTAGTGCAGGATCAGATGAGCAATGGATGTGAAGGGACTCAACAGAGACAACACCTGTGAAGCACAAAGAGCAATTAGGCAACCAAGACCTGGAAACAAGGACATGAAAAACAATTCATAGGGACCTGTTAGATCTGTCCAGCTTGCTAGAACTCGGGAAGCTTCAGGAAATTACTGGACTTAGGGCAGGACTGAAGGATTGTACAAGGATGGTTTAGACAGGCAGGTGTCTTGTTTACAAACTCTCTTATTTACCTCTCAGACAGCAGAGCTGTGTTTTCCCTTTTTAAGAATTTTGGTTATTGGTCTGGGTTGTTTTAAAACCTCATTTTAGCGTCTAAAGCTGGATTGGATCAAAGAGGACTGGCTCAGATGTCTAGCTGTCTCAAGGTCCTTGGACAGGGAAGAGGAAATCAGCAATACAGAGCCAAGAACAGGTGATACCAAATAGCAAATGATTCATGATTTTGCTATGTAAAATAACTAGGTAAAGTCCAAAGCATTGTGACTTGCACACGGCAAGATAGTATCAATGTCTTACTGTTCACAGCTGTTGTGAATGGTATCTGCAACAGTTCTAGGTTCTATTTCAGCAAAATCTGGAAATAAAAAATTATCAAAATGTCTAGATGCTGAAGAAGCAGCCTGTGGGGAATGATTAAGTAAGTGAAAAGATACAGTTCATCTATGGGGGAGATACTAAATCTGTCACAAAACATTTGAGGAAGATTGGAATTATGGAGTGAAAAGGTTAAGTGAAGGTATTCCATGAGAATGCAACACAGGTGTGATGATAAGACAGTTTAAATTCCCACCAAACAGTTAGAACTAGCAAGATGCAAACTGGCTATGGAGTCTCCACAATTCTCTAGATATAAACATCAAGAAAATTGTTTCCTGTAGAACAGTCCTGTGTTTGCAGGCAATTGAGCAAGATTTTTAAAAGAATTTTTCACCTTCCCTTGTGGATTAGAGAGCAAATATATTCTTCCTCTAGAGTTATTCTAAAATTAGAATAAGATATTAATAACTGTAGAATAAAAGTCCTTTGTCAATTCAGCCTCTTACGTCTCAGTTTCAACCTCTTTGACATTGGTATAACAAAGAGTAGGCAACAATCAAATTGCACAGCTCTCTGATACTGTTTGGAAAGAAGCGGTTGTCCTTCTAAACAGAACTCTGTTGAACAACAGAGAGTTTGATAGTAAATACTGTTGTAACATATAATTGAATTGCTTTCAGTGATTGCTGCAAAAGCAATCTACGCCTCCAGCTCATGGAATAAAATGTTATTGCAAAATAGTTTAAAAAAATATGTTGCTTCACTGTGACACTTCTAACTTTTGTCTATTCTACTGGGATTATTTTTAAAGAATGAAACTTCTTTACATTTATTAGCTTTCCAGAAATGTAGCAACAGTAATTACAAAATCCTTCTTAAGATTGTATGTTATTCTGATTATACATGATGAATCTTTTGAGAATACCTTTGCTTCCTCAGCCTTTCTTTCTGCTTTTGTATCCTAATAAAGAAAGACCCACAGAAAAATATCCACAGCTAAGCATAGTTAAATTTTTCATATTGAGATATGGACAACTTCCCGAAGTGTTCATTTTCTGATAATTGTTTATGCAATGTTTTTGTTCTGTATAAAGACATTAGCGTTAGACTTCTATGTCTGTTTTTGTTAAATCTTGACATTCCTTATGATTTTTCCCTAAATAGATGGAAAGAGCTAAAATAATACCTGGCGGGCTAAAATGTAAAGAGGAAAGATGACTACATTATGTCCTTTTAAAGTAATCTGAGTATTTGGCCTTTTCATATATTTAATTCTATATTTTATTGACTAAATCATATCTAATCCTGTCATATTCTATACGAAACATTTTTATGCATCCTATGTTTCTGCTAGAAACTTAAACCATTCACCTTATACAATGTTTAATATTTTACTCATGGGATCAGTAACAACATCTGATATCTGGCTAAGACAGCCCAGTTTTTAAGTAGTTATAAATAATTATTGTAATAAATCTTGGTATATGTGAAATTTAAAACACCATGAGGACGCTTCGTGGCAGCCTTTTATTGTGTGCCAGAATATACTCACTGGTTACAGAAACTTCTGCAATTATTTAAGCCTTTATCAGAGATGTTAACGCACTGTTTTCTGAATTGCATTAATTTAAAATAGTCATGACATTGGTATATTGCATTTATACTCTGCTTTTCTCTGTTGTGGAGTTTTTCCACAGAGCAGCTGCTCTTGTATGGGTCAATTTACTGGAAGTGGTATTAAGTGTCCTGATTAACTTCATTGACTTAAAGTAACCCAATAGCTGTCTGTGCTTGTGTTGCACTGATAAAAATTACATTCACATCTACATTTGTGGCACCATCAATCTACAATCCAAACTCCGTGACACATGAAGTTGGTAAGGCAAAGGCTGGAGGACAAGAGCGTTGGAAATGCATACATAATAAAACAGATAATTTTGAGGGTTAGATTTGAAGAATCCATATGAAATTCAGTAGTACAATGACCAATTAGTTTATTTAACACAGCACAAGGAAGAATGGGTAAACAATTTTGTACTGAATAGATAGACTCCTCAATTATTAAAAGTATTGTACAACGAATATAAAGTAACAAGGAGCAAATGTAGTTTGGAAATTAGAAGGTTATTAGAAGGAAATAAACTTTTTTTCATGAAGAGGCGTTTTTCACGTATATGACTGTGAGAAGAAAAGAAGCAAGCCAGGAGGCCTCTTCCTGGCTATATATATTTCTGAAAGGAACAAGCATTATGTACTTTAGAGACAAAATATCCACAATTCTTCTGCAAATATTGCTATCAAGCATTCTATACTATGCGGTTTAAAATCTTCCGAATACTTATTCTGTGTGTACCAAGCACAGTCCATCAGCCTATCTCCTCCCTGGTTTCTGAACTTCAATATATCTCTATAACATATGTTTGATTTTCAGAGAATAATCATGAACAGACTGACCACTGGTAACAAAAAGTTCCTTTTGAGGCCTATTTTCCAGCAATATGCAGTAGCCTATGAAAAGTTACACTCAACTGTGCCACAAATCAAAGTTTTACAACAAAGAGAGGATGGTCAATAATATATAACTGCAGGGAAAAAGACAAATGAAATACAAAATATCAGAAATACATGCTCTACCCTCAGAGAAAATGTAATTTTGCCTTGGATCAGTCCATGGCCTCTAAAGACTTGCAAATGGGTGGAGTAAATGCCTGCTAAAAATAAAGTGTTTTTCAACCCCTTTATGGCTTCTATGTGAGACAGAGGGAGAAAAAGAGACTGCACAGTTATGCAGTGCTGCTGTCACATTGTTCAAATGGAATTGCAATTATCTTGATTTTGCAGGGTTGGATCAAGAAGAAAACTCCCAATATCGCTGAATGAATTTCATCATACATTAATGAATACCAAGACAAGTATGACAAATACGATAATTAATACTTCAATACATTTTTATTAGGCCTCTTGTAACACGTTAGAAGGAAAATCAAGATAAGCTGATTGAAATTATTTTAGAAAGCGAATTAATTCCCGAGATTTCTGCTATAATGGTAGTCATGATAGTCTTTGAATATTGATCTGAACCATCTGAAAGAGAAGACCTTTCTTACTTCAATGCATAACAGCGGACTTGAGGTCATGAAGTGAAGTCTAATATCAAACCAGTGTTTTTGTTTCTGATAACTACAGCAACCTTCAAGCCAAATTTACCTTCTCACAAATCAGAAACCAGAGGACTCTTAAGTATGGATGGGACCTAAGAGAGGAGACATGCTGGTGGCATTTTTAAGTTTCTTGGCATTGACAGTTAAAGCAGAGAAATCAGTCCTCCAAAGCCTGAATCAAATGTGGTGGCATCAAGATCCACTCTTCTCAGGATGTGGTGGGAATTATAGTCAATTAAAAGAATTGTTCAAAAATTAGAAGTTCACACAGTTTTTTTCCCCTCAAAGGAAAATTAGCAAGGTCGTTGAAAACAACTTTTCTACTGTGGTTGTATGGTGTAGAGTTGTCGGAATATCTAAGGCAGGATCTAACTTTGACAAAGATTATTGCAATTGTAGGTCGATTCAGTGTTATTTGAGATTGCAAAGGGCAATTAATAGGTTCAAATCTAGTATAAAATACTTCTGAGGTGAACACTTAGCAAGCATGGGAAAAAAGACAATTTAATCCCATGAAATTTAAGCGAAACTCATGCAAGTGTGTATTTTGTACATAATTTTTACATTGTAACTTGGTAACTCTCTTAACATCTGTGATGGATATACCCTTGCCTGGGGGCCAACCCACACACCCATTCACTCAATCCCCCTCCCCCTGCCGAGGATAGGGGAAGAGAATTAAAGGGTTAAAGGGAAAAAAAAGGACTTGTGGGTTGAGATAAGAACAATTCAATAACTAAACTACAATAATATTGAAAATAATAGTATATACAAATATATGAATGAGTGATGCACAGTGATACTGCTACTCCCACTCGATGACCAAGGCTCAGCCTGCTCCCGGCTAACGATCACGGAGCAGGGAGAGTCCCAAAACCGCACTCATGGAATGGAATTAACAGTCCGAGTGTCCCAGACCAAGAGCTGACCGGGGGGAGAGGAGGCCTAGGGAGAGGGACCACATGAAGTGAGATGACCCAAAGCAAAAAGGGACCCGGAACAAAAGGGACAATCTTCTGGGTGGTCCTCACCTATATACTGGGCATGATGTGTATGTTATGGAATAGATTATTGGCTACTCTGGGTCTCAATCCCAAACTTAAGATCAAATCCTGGGTTAGTAACTGGGGCTGTGTTCCCTCCAAGCTTCTCCTGTTTTCAGACAGTCAGAGAAGCTGAAAGACCCTGGCAGCTATATAAACACAAATTTTTATCAGCTTTCTTCTGAGCACAAGTCCAAAATACAGCCTCTTGCTAGCTATTATGAAGAAAGTTAACTCTGTCTCAGTTTAACCCAGGACAATAACCCATATTCTTGTTCTATTCACTGATTTTCATCATTATGCTCAATTCTACTTAGAACATTTGGTATGGGTCTTAGAATTATGATGTGTGACAGTACCAGTTTTGATAGGTTTAGTAACATAACTGACAGTTAATTTGCAGTTTACATATTACAGTGCTCTGGCTTAGTCTTTCAAAAAGAGAAATATGTACAGATGTTAATAACTGCACAGAGTGAGAATTTTGTGGCAATACCTACTTCACTCAGTGCAAGGTAGAAGGCTTGAGGGTCTCATAATCATTAGACAATGAGCAGAGGTTAGGGAAAAGAGTGTTTGAAGAATAATACACTGGCTCAGATAATGCAAGCAGGGTGACATGGCTGATGCAACTTCGACTGTAAGGAAAGCAGGCATCCTTGCTACTGTGGAAAATTCTATGTGAGCTGGAAGAGCGCATCCAGAGTGCAGAGCCCCTGAAGTGTGCCCATGGTTGATTCAACCAGTTGCTGTTTTCATGACCTGGCTTCTTTGACGACACTTGATAACGGAGGCGTATGGAGAGCCATGTACTATTTATCTATGTACTGTTACCTTAACTGTGGGACTGAGTGCACCCTTGGGCCCAAACTCCTTAATTCTGCACACTGCATGTGGGCTGCAAATTAGCAGGAGTTACAAAGTATCAGAACCCAGTGGGGACGGGGCCACTGCACACTGTCATGATGCCAGTGAAGTCTCTGATACTACAACAGTTTACACCATCTGAGGAATTGCCCCTGTATGTGGAAGTCATGGCCATGAACCACTACGGACTAAGTACCTCTAATAACAACACGCTATGTAAATAATTCTAAGACACTTGCTTACCCGCATAAATGGAGTTCAACATTCATTCTTCAGTACTGGTGTTTTTATTTAAAGTGCTTACAAAATCAGTTAAAACATCCTTATGAGGAACTGTAATTTAAAAGCAATTAACAGTTTCTGAAGCAAGGGTGCAATCATTTTTAGGGCTGTTTGTATCTTTTAAGATAACATCTTTATGTATTAGTTTTACAGAAACAATGGATTCATTGCACTGATGTTGTATTTATGTTTCATGCAACTCAAGTATGCTATGCCTGTTGACATTTTCAGTGCCACCAAAGCAGATAAGCCTGATGCCCCCCAAGAACAGTTTGAGCTAAATATTTTTGAAGTGGATAAATCATATCAGTACCTAATTAACCTTCACTCTTCCATGCACAGTCATTAAATAAAGAAGCATGTTGCCAAGATTACTCAAGGTTAAGCAATAACTACAAGAGCATAAATGAATGTATGAATTGCATAAATGAATTTGAAGTGAGTTAAACAAGAGTTCTTATTGGTTCTCATTGAGAAACATTGTTATTCCCACTGAGAATTTGTTTGCTATCTTCTGTTGGTGGTTGCCTATCCTACTGCAGCCTGCTGCAACAGTAATTGCACATGATACAAGCTTAATAGCATACCCCTCTCTGGGGTAAATAAATGCTATTACAATAATTTTTACCTCTTATTTGAAATGGTAATTTATATAAGCATATCCTGCAGGTGAATGAAACTTGAATATGCTGTATATCAAGGGGGTTTCATTCCACATTTTTACCCTGTATTTGCTGCAGTTGCCAACTAAAACCAGCTGTATGTTCAGTGCGTGTGTTGAGATGTATGGATACTCAGCTGCAGTTCCATTTTCTTTTCTTTTTTATTTTTTTTTCTTCCCCAGTTTTGCAGGGGTTACTTCCTACAGCTTCATTAACAGAAGTCACAGAAATGGAGATCCAGAAGTGGCCGTGTCCAACCCTGTCCACTGAGGAAGGAGACAGACCATCCTTGACAGACACTGGTCTATTCCAAACACTGAAGAACACTTTCCCTGTTTTTTCCTAGGTTTTATATTTCACTCCTCTACCATCCTACAGTTCCAGTGTTTTCCCCATCACCCTGCTATCAAGTGTTTTTTGTAGATTAAGCTCATTTTTCCTGTCACACCTCTCCGGTCGCCAAAAAGGACAATCTATCTCTCTCTCCTGATAATGTATCCTTTTTTTTAAAGAGATAGCCATTTCTTTAACCTTCAGACTAGCTAGAGAAAGCTCACTAGAGGCTTTTGCAACCTACACGACATGAAACTGGCCACAGAGCTACCCAAAGCTGGCCACAGCTTCAGCTGAGGCCTTAGGGGGGAAAAGCAGAGTGAGGTCCCCACGATTCCACTGCCCCCTGCAGGTGCTGCGTGACTGACTGCTGGGCCTTTGCCTCCTGGCTGCAAGGACTCCCTTCCTGTTCCTGGAGCCTGTGAGCTCACTCTGGGCCCTAATGCCCAAGGGGACAGCTGCCCTAGAAAAGATGCCTGAGGGTTGAATGGCCCTTTGCCTGAAATGATACTTAGTCGTGGTTTCTATTTTTAAGTTATGGTGGTTAACGTCATAAAAGTTGGTAGAACTCTTGTTTGCTTGCTTGCAGGCCCTTTATTTCCTTCATGTTGGATATTGCACCTTGGTTCACATATAACTGTGGAGTGAGGGGAGGCTGGAACTCCTCTCAGGATCTCTGGGCCCTTGCAGGTGGAAGAAGGTCCAGAGTGAAGCAAGCAGGGGGGTGATGCAGAGAGTGGAGTCTGCAAGCTGGGAGGCTCTGAGAAGGGCAGAGAAGGGACATGAAGCCAAGGACAGCGGCGGCAGGGAGAAGATTTTTCTTAAGAATGAGTGGACGTGTGCAGAGTTTGCGCAACTCACTGAAGTCTGCTGGACTGGAGGAAAGGCCTTGTATTAAAAGGATACATCAGTGGTGGGGTTGAGGACTGGTTTTCAACGAATATTTTTTGGTACCTCAAGTAGAAAGTAGAGTTCTACTGCTCTCCCTCCACACGCTTATGAATGTCTTCTCTCATGTGTTGCTTAATTAATTCATGGAAAAATATGAAAATATGAAGCTGGACTTTGAGTAGGGCCCTGAGTTTTATCAATAGAAATGCAGAAATCAGCTTCCCATCAGCAAGTGCTCAGCACAAACAGATTGAAATGAATCCTGTTGCCAAGGCAGGGGTCCAGAAGGGGCTTGGAAGAACCATTGAAAGTTATTCTGATCACTAGAAAGTGGTGGGCAATACAGACAATGTTTTCCCTTTTTGGGGAATAATCAGATAATGTATCATTCTGGAAGCCATTCTAAACTGGATACTTGTTTTCATCTTACAGTTATATCAATAAGAAAGTAATTGGTTGATTTCAGTGTTATTGAAAAATAGTCATACTTGTGAAAATTCATCACTCTTCTGAGGGGCTGGGTGGCTTAGATAGAGCAGGGAATTTTACACTGGTTTTTACACATGGATGAAATGGGGAAGAAGGGGAAGAAGGAGAAGGACTTGCAGCTGATGGTGAAGACTATGGAAAAACACAACAGGTCAGGCTATACTGAATGATATGTAGCATGTAGCAGTGTGAGAACCAGCAGACCATTTCTTTCCCTTTTTGAAATGTAGGTCATAGAGTGGAGACTGGTGTCTTTTAGATCCTGATAGGTTGTAGGTGGGGGAAAGGATGTTTAGAGAAATAGAGAAGTTGTTTGAGAGAATAGGAAAGAAGCACTAATTTCAGTACAAAGGGTGAAGTTGGGCTAAGGGCCAGAACCTTCCTCTAATCACTTTGCAGGAGTTGAGGGCCCTCATTAATACAAGCTGATGAATATTTTCTAGATATGTTTTCACATTCCTTACAATGGTATGAAGGAGACTTGTCACTGCTTCAAATTTTTATTGAGGCAGGTGGCCTCAGGCAATTGTTAATTAAGCAGATGTAAACCTTCCTTGTGAGAAAAGCACATTAAAAACCCAATGAACTACACCAGTGCTAGATAAAATTACAATGTTCTGCCAGCATTAACACCCTTGGGATGCAACAATAAATTAAAGGAATTGGTCTATGATTATATTCTGTGTGATACTTCATATGACTTGGCAATAAACCTTGAGGATCCAAGCTCATGCTTACAACAAGTCAGTGGCTGCTACTAGATTCAAGTTCCTGATATGGTATTTCTTTGGCAGTGTCATATCACTTGTTGCTTAATATTCTCTTCAATGTTTGGGTGTTTAATGCAAAGGGGCACCAAAGTAGGAAACAGGCGGACCACAAGTAATGTAAAACATTGATGAATTTGCTACATGCTGACAAAGTGGAAACAGGTAAGTATGACAAATTTATGGCATTTTGAGTATTAACTGGAGAGTCAAGTGTATCACCAGAAGAGAAGAAGAGGAGGCCTGATGCAGAGGTCAGGTGACCTCTGACGGAAATCAACACCATGTAAAATAATCTATACTGTTACAAGACAAAATACAGGTATAATTGAGATAGGAACTGGATGTTGAGTTCTGTCAACATAATTTTGTGAAAACTGCCTTATAACCTTCATTTGTGATCAGATTTGCTGCTTTGAAGACTAACACTGTCAGAATCAAGAATTAGATAGCCATGTCAAAAGAGCCAGTGGTATGCTGTTTCTTTTTTAAGGAGGAAGGCCATTAAGGAGCAACCAGCTGTTTCCAAATATGAATATCTTTATCACGAAGTTAGTTCCTTAAGCAGTTGCCTTTCTTTTCTTTTGTACTCCTCTCTCATAGCTCACTGGGTCAGAAAATATTTCATTCTTACATGTCTGTTTAGTGTCAGTTAGCCTTTGGATTTGATTCTGCAACACAAATAAATACTTGGCAAGTTGTTTGTATGTATGGATGAAGATAAGGGAAAAAATCATCACTGTGAAAATGCTTTAGCACTGGGAAACATTGTCCAAAGAAGCTGTGGAATCTCCTTCCTTGGAGATCCTCAGACCCTACTGGGCAAGGTCCTAAGCAAACATATAAGTTTGAAGTTAGCCATTTGTGGAGTGGGAGCTTGAACTAGAGACCTCCAGAGTTACCTTCTAAAGTAAATCCTTCCATGATTGTGTGATTTCAGTTAAAAACCTGATAAGTGATGGCATGAGTTACCTTCAGCTGAGAAACAGTCTCAGTTATATAACACCATCTCCTACTTCTGTAGTTTTCAAATAAACTAGTGCAAGTCCATTCTGAGTATTTGAGGATGCCTATATAAGGTAGCAAAACCAGGCTTCCTAAGAGATTTTTTTTTCTGATACATATAGAAAAAGAAGTACTACACCCACAAGTAAAGCCTGACTCTGCTGTAACAAGTCGCTAGCAAAGATTGCTGAGATGTAGTTTCCTATTCAGAAAACTGCAGTTTCAACATCTGAGATAGCAACTAAGTTCTCCACTGAATTTCAGAACAATCAAAAAGTTGTAATACTCCTGAGCATACTGATATGTACAATTTCACTACTGACAATGCCTCCAGATCTGGTCAGTCTTGTTGCTCCTATAATGTTCTTTGAGCTAACAGAAATGTAGCACTATGGCAAAACAAATTATATCACTGCACACAGAAAAGTCTTTTTAATTACTAAATAACTTGTCAAGAACAGGTTATGAACTTGTTTAGAGTAATAAACTAATCTACAAAGTCTTTCCAGCTCTAGCAAGATGTGTTGTAAATCTGTCTACAGAGTGAATTTGGACTGCCCCACTCAGCACATTACATCACTGAAAACTAGTTAATGTAACAGACAAGGGCAGTTCTTCAGCAAGGGAATTTTCCATCTCTCCTGATTATAGCAGTACATTTTAAATTATAGTTCTGCTATAATGTTCTGCTTCTCTTGGTCTGTTGGGGTCTTTGAAAAGATGGCCTACAGGAGGGTACTAAATAATCTACTCTGCTAATACATTTGGTAGGCTAAAGTTTTTGCTCTGTCACCTACCAAGGTGAAAAGAACAGGTAATAGATACAGATTATGGAATAAATAATAGACAATAGATTGTCCGGAGTTTGTTGTGGATCCCTGATCTCAGTGCAAAATTGACCAACCTGTGATGACTCTAATTGGCTGGAGTGGGCAGTGGTCTTGTTAGGAATTAAAAGCTATTAGCAAACATCCAATCACTTTTCCTCCCAACACTGAAAGGCCAGGGGGTGGGGAGAATTGGTCATTATCAATCAACTTTATTTTATTTCAGGATACTTTGTCCTGAAGAATTTGTCAACAGGGAAGGTGTCTGCAACACTGTCTTCTTTGCAGAGGCAGGACAGGTAAGTACAAAGCAACTCTGACAGCTAATAAGCAATAATTAGTAGTATCTTATCTCCAGTTTCTGCCTAATATAGTTAATGGGTGAAAAAGAAAGACTGGAAAAAGAACTGATTACCCTGGAAAGAAAGTAATTCTGGAATTAGATTACAACAAGAAATTCTTTTCCTTCTGGTCTCAGGCTCATTCACTTTCACTGCCTGTGTTACCTAGTCAGAAAGTTAACCTCAAAAATTCACCTAAAGAAGGAAAGAACAACATTCAGAATAACGTTTCTAAACCCTGAACAAATTAGTGACTAACCTAAAGTGTCATTTCAATACGTACAAATCGCAGTTAACAAAAGCAGAAGTACTCAGACACGCTGATGAAGAGTGTCCCAAAAAATAAATCATGCCAGACTAACATGATCACCTTCTATAACAAAATAACGTCTTCTATTAACACAGGGTGAGCTGTGGATGTTGTTTACCTGGACTTGAGAAAAGCATTTCACACTGTTTCCCACAGCCTTCTCCTGGACAGACTGACAAGATGAAGGTTGGATGAGTGGTCTGTGACATAGGTAGGAAATTGGCTAACAGGTTGCAGTCAGACAATTTTTTTTACTCAGGCTGGCAGCCTGTCCCAAGTGGAGGCCCCTGGGCATTGATACTGGACCTCACACTGTTCAACATCTTCATAAATGACCTGGATGATGTGATTGAAAGCACTTTCATCAAGTTTGCTGATGACACCAAACTGGGTGGCAACATGACCACATCAGAAGGGTGAGCCATCTTACAGAGAGACCTGGACAGGCTGGAAGCGTAGGCTAGCAAGAAGAGCATGAAGTTTAAGAAAGACAAGTGCAAAGTCCTGCACCTGGGATGGAATAACTGAAGAGCCAGGATAGGCTAACAGGTTAGTATCTGTGTGGCCAGGTAGCAGCCTTGATGAAGGGGAGCTGGGGGTCTTGGTAGACAACAAACTGAACATGAATCAACAGCATGCTGCTGCAGCAACAAAGGCAAATTGGATCCTGGGCTGTATCCATGGGGGCATCACTAGCAGAGACAGACACATGATCTTCCCACTTTACTAAGTGTTTTGCAGGCCACACCTGTAGTACTTTGTCCAGTTCTGTTCCCCACGACTCAAGAAAGACTTGGACAGAATGGACAGGGTCCAAAGGGTGGCAAATAAGGTACTCAAAGGGCTGGAGAACCTGCCCTGGTGTGAAAGACTGAAGGCGGTTGGTCTTTTCTCCCTGGAGAAGAGAAGGCTCAGGGGGGACTTCATCACAGTATTCCAGTGCCAATAGAAATGCCTCAGGTAGCAACACCTGCTCACTCACTCCCCCAACTCCAGCAGGATGGGGGGAAGAGAATTGGAAGGGTAAAAGTGAGAAAACATGTGGATTGAGATAAGAACAGTTTAATAATTTAAAGAAAAGATAATAATAATAGTTATAATATTAATAAATAAATTATAGTGAAAAGGAAAATAACAAAGAGAGAGAAATAAAACCCAAGAAAGGGGATGTAAATTAAAGTAATTGCTCACCACCAACTGATCAATGCCCAAGCAGCCTTTCCCCCCAGCCAATTTTCTCCCTAGTTTATTGCTGAGCATGATGTCATATGGCATGGAATAGCCCTTTGGTCAGTTGGGGTCAGCTGTCCCAGCTGTGGTCCCCTCTAGCTTCTTGATCACCCCAGCCTACTCACTGGCCAGGCACTGTGAGAAGCAAAAAAGACCTTGAGTCTCTGTAAGCACTGCTCAAGAATAAATAAAACATCCCTATATTATCAACACTGTTTCCAGCACAAATCCAAAATATAGCCCCATACTGGCTTCTATGAAGAAAATTAACTCTCTTCCAGGCAAAACCAGGACACATTGCAATGACAGCGTAACATCGTTGGGCTCTTGTTCCCTAGTCTGCAGTTCCCTGGTACTGCAAAGTTAATGTTGCGTGTCTGGTTGCCAGCCATATGGATGATACTACTTGTTTATCTATTTGCTATTTTTCTAACTAGCCCATTCCTGAAGCCTTCCAAGGTGTAAAGTTCAGAGCATTGTTTTTCATATAGGAGGAAATTTGTAGTAGTTGTTTGGTATGTACATAAAGAATTTTAATTTTACTCATGAATGTCTCAGGCATGGCTTTCCCAAGAACTTTGAACCTGTGCGTACAAAGTTGCATGTAAAAGTCGTTGCTCTCCAACCATGCTGGTCTGTGTGACTGGCTGTGTGTGCATTGTGTATGTGTGTGTGTCTCTCCTGGGAGCACATGCTCAGCCTTGCTCCTGGATGGACCAGGGAACACACTATAGCAGCAGACTCCCATCTGTGGGATGGGGACAGGAGCCCACTACATCTTAGACTCCACCATGTTTAGCTCTAGTGGACCAGGCAGTGTCCGTATTCAACTATGCCTCGCAGACATAAGTCTTAGGACACGTGCACAGCTGATGCCTTAGATCTCTTCAGCACCCACAAACATTTGTTATGTAAAACAGCTTACAAATAACAGCAAGGACTATTGCCATACATTAAACCAAACAGAAATTACTTCACAAAGGAATATTGACTAGTTTAGAGAATATTTGTATTTCAAATACTCTCATGAGGTAGGTAGATATTTCTACATGTTTCTTTATAAACATACTTCTTTGCATCAATTCATTTCCCTATCAGAATTTAGAATATTGTTAGTAGTCGTCTGTACATGTAACAAGAACTTAATTTGATTGTTAACGTATTTCTTTGGAATATAGAATGAACTGCTTTACATGTTTGACTATGTTATTAGTATTCATAGAGCAATGTTTTGTGCTATCAGAAATTAAAAACTGTAAGTGGCACAATACACAACGCTACAATGAAAAAGCACTGACAAATACTTTGTATAATATTTAACAATTTTCTGCTGCATTACTAAGGGGACTTTGTAGTTCCTTAGTACATTATTTTGGGGGTGTAGGACATTAAATTAAACAGCATTCTGAACCAAAAAGAGATAATAAGGGACATATATGTTTCCTGTGTTATTGAGGGGGGCAAAGGTTCACAACATGTACGGTATTGAACGTGAGGTTGTCTAATGTTAAAAGGAACTGATAAGAAATAAGTTGTCATAAGAAAAATATAAGATTGCCTATGAAACAACAGAACATAGGTTCATCTTAGCTCATCTCTCTACAACTACCTGAAAGGAGGGTGTAGTGAGGTGGGTGCTGGCCTCTTCTCTAAAGTAACAAGTGATAGGACAAGAGGAAATGGCCTCGAGTTACACCAGGGAAGGTTTAGGCTGGATATTAGGAAAAATTTATTCACTGAAAGAGTGATCAGACATTGGAACAGGCTGCCCAGGTAGGTGGCTGAGTCACCATCCCTGGAGATGTTCAAGAAATGTGTAGATGTGGTGCTTAGGGACATGGTTTAGTGAGTTAGGTGATGTTGGGTTGGACTTGATGATCCTTGAGGTCTTTTCCAACCTTGATGATTCTATGATTCTATGATTTCAGAAAATAATTTTAAAAGTCTGAGAAGAAAAATCCATTTCTTTCATGGGGTACTTTCTTGGGAACTGGCAATTCAATGTAATTCTCAATTCCAGTCTTCCTCTGACCAACTGCAGAATGTGTTCTCACTTTTAAAAATCATTGAATTGTTCTGGGCATGCTTTTAATACAGCAACAGGTGCTTTGGTGGACATACAATGTGACCAGAGCATGTTGACAGTCAAATCTGAAAATAGGAAGTTATATTTTCCAAGGTAGGGCTTGAGATAGGTTTTCTGACATTGTCTGCAATTTTTTGTGTACCCAGAGCAAGATACATGCAACCTGGACTGATTAGTATTCTGCTACCACAACAAGCAAGGGCTTTAAAGTGATCACTGAAGCAGCCTTTGCAGTTTTGTGGTATGCTTCACTGCAGGTAGAAACAGTTAAGGTGTTTTCTTGGAATATTTTTTTTCCCTATAAAAAAGTGTTTCATTTAAGTTTTAGTTTCTCCATCATCAGCGCAGTGGAAAAAAAAAAACAACACAGGGACATCTTTCTTTTTCCAACTGTGCTACAGAAAGTACTTCAGTCTTTCTTCTTTTCTGTCTTTGGAAAGATAGAGCCTCTGTATGAATTCCTCCTTACTTTCTCTAGATTTTCTTTACTCTTCCACAGCCTTGCATGGGCCTCTTGTGTTTATCTGAAACTTGGAATTCTTATAACCATTTAGCATCCAGAGGTGAATTTGAGCCATGGGTGAAGTAATATACTTTACTGATCTGAGCACTTATTGTACTTTGTTCTTTCTTTCAATAGAATATTTTCCCAATTTTCTTTTCCATTTCTTATGAATGTACTTGGTTGTTTTTTTCACACAATATATGACACCTTGCATTTAGTAATATGAGAGTGCAGTATCAGCATGAACCTCTTTAGTGGGTGACAGAATCTTCTTCCTGCTGTTTTTGATAGAATGTCTTCCAACAAATACACTAATGCTTAATCTTGACAATCTTTATTTTAAAAATGAGGGGAAAAGAATACTACTTCTATGTGTTTTATTATCATTCTGAGTATTGTGTCAGCCCATCAGATATTGACTGTAATTTCTATGAATCTCATTGAATCTTTAATTACTCCATACACTAATGATGTAAGTGTTGAGCATGGACAGCATTCCATGTTAACTTCCTCGCTTTTCAAAAGGTCAGACTTTGAAAGAAGCTTATACCAGCCTTACAAATTGTATCCCATGTTCCCAGTGAAATTGCTTTGATAGCAGATCTTTGGTGTGTGTCAAGGAAACCACATTTTGCTTTCATTACTGAGAGAGCTTGATCTCATGGCTAGGTCTCAGTAAAAGTGCTGAGGAGACATGGTGGGAACTGTCAGGTTTCCTCCAGAAATAATTCCACCACAATTTCTTCTTATCTCACCTCTGAAGCAGATCTAAAATTTTGTTCAAAAAATATTAATTAAGGCCACCAGCAACCAAAAAGAGATTTCAACTTCTCAGTTTTTGAGAAGAAACTAATGGAGGTCTGTCCAGGTTTCAAATGGGACAGAGCTTTCTTCATAGTAACTAGTGAGAGGCTATGTTTTGGATTTGTACTGAGGAGAAGGCTGATAACATGCTGGTGTTTTAAGTTAGTGCCAGGACAGTCAAGGACTTTTCAGCCTCTCTGCCATGCCGGTGTCTGCAGGTGCAGGAGAAGCTGTGAGGAGCACAGCCCCAGTTAATAACCTAGGATTCGACCTTGGGTTTAGGATTGAGACCGAAACTGACCAATGTTAACTTTCATATCATGCACATCATGCCTAGTATATAGATAAGGGTCTGTCCAGAAGATTTTTTTCTCGATCTGGGTCACCTCTTGCTCTGGGTCATCCCCTATCTCTCTGGGTTGTCCTTCTCTGGGTCACCCCTCTCCCAGCGTCATCTTGCTCTTGGTTGGTCAGCTCTCTGTCTCTCAGGCACTTGGTCTCTTATCTCCTTTCGAGGGTTGCGGTTTTGAGACTCTCTCTGCTCCAGGATTATTAGCCAGGAATGGGCTGAGCCTTGGTCATTGGGTGGTGAGCAGTGTCACTGTGTATAACTCTTTTGTATATTTGTATTTATTATTATTATTATTATTATTATTATTAATTTCAGTTGTATTGTATGTTGCTAATTAAATTCTTCTTATCTCTACCCATGAGTCACTTTTCCCTTTGTCTCTTCAATTCTCTCTGCCATCCCTTCGAGGGGAGAGGGTGAGTGAGTTGTGACATTTTGCTAGCCAGGGATAGAAACCACAACAAGGTCACTAGAAATAGAGTCATTATCTGATGATATTTTGTGTTGTTACCTGACAAAGAACTGTAAACAGGATAGGTGGGAATGACTGGATATGAAGATAAAATGTGGCTACAGTAAAAGTATCTTATTATAAGAAAAAGCAAACCAGAGGTGAAGCATGGCAGAGCTTACTGAACACTAATACTTAAGAAGTAACTGCAGAAATATCCCTTAGTTTTAAAGGACCTTCTTTAACCTAAAAATAATTTCAAGGACTGCTTTCTTTGTTTTTGAATTTTTGACCATTTTATGAAGCTTATTTATATGAGGTCTTCACACAAATTAGCTGTAAATCTGAAAAGCAAACTATAGTGAAACATTTAAATACCGTCACAATTTGATACCAAAAACAGACTTTAATGAAGAACCACATACCTCTCCATTCTTGCCTTTTCTGGCAGGAACACATCTGTTTTCTGAAGAAAATTCTGCTGAATTTTTGCTATATTTTTCAGAGGCTTTTAGTAATACTAAAGCATTTAAAATATTTAAATCAAACAATTAATTCCATGTATATCAGCAGTAATGAAATCTTGCTCACTGTAAAAGTTTCCCATAGTTGAATTCTCTGATGTCTGACATGAATAAAAGTCTGTCCTTTGATGAGAGCTCTCCACTCCACCTAACTCCACAACATCTATAGGAAGACTTAGATTTTAGTATCTCAAATCAGTTCAAAAAGCACAAAAACTACATACACCTGCAGTTATAGACTGTAAATTCTTAAGAAGTTAGGCCAATATCAATAATTTAGGTGTCTTTTTAATACAGTTGGGTTTTTTTTTTTTTAATTTTTATTGTTGCCCCTTTCACACACTGGAAACTTGTTACATCATGATTAAAAGAAACTTTAAAAAAATTGCTAGAAAAATAAAGATCCTATGGTATGAGAATATTACAAACACTTCTATGACATTGTGGTATTACAGAATAGGAGATGGAATATATGACCTTTATAAAGTCAGTCATTTTTTAACTTAATTGGAAAAATCTCAGAATAGCTCCAGAGGAAAATTCTTTCAGAGCATTTTATGACTAGACTTTTAGTATTAAGTCTTGGAATTTGATGTATTTGAAGAAAGAGGTCACAAGTGAAGGAGAACTTGCAGATCTGTATGACTGTAGGCAGCAGAGACATATTACTCACTCACATTAATCTTTTCAAGTGACATGTAATCGCATGAAAACAAGTTTGTAATCATAGTGCTATAGTTCAATGGTCAGTAAATACTCTGGCAAATGTTCCTTGTAATGCTGAAGTGTTGAATATGCTCTCGAAAGAGTTTAAAAACAACTGGAAAAGGTAACACAAATAAACAGAAGAGAAGTTGTACCAAAGGGATAAAACTGGAAATATAAGTATAACCTTGTTCCCAGTAAGGTAAATCATAGAATCATAGAATGGTTGGGTTAGAAGGGACCTTAAAGATCACCTGGTTCCAGCCTCCCTGCCATGGCTAGGGAAACCTTCCTCTGCATCAGGTTGCTCAAAGCTCCCATTATAATGTCACTTGTCCATGTCCTCCATTTAATCCTGACCTGTAAACTCTTGGTTGACTCATTCACCCCCATCTGATGAAGGTCTCATTAGCTTTTTGATTACAGTGGACTTCTACAGACAAATCTCTCAGCTGCAACATACAGCCACTTATCTTAAGTCGGGGGACCAGCATGCTGTCTCTCACTCAGAGTGAGACTAATATGAAACATAGCAAATGTTAGTTGAAAGTCATACTGTTCACGTTTTCCATTATTATTAAATGAAGAAATGCAAAATGAAAGCAACTGAATGCTTAATTTAGCTCTTTAGTAGTTCTGTGCTCTTCTTTTGTAAATATTTTTTTCAAAAACATGTAATTTAAACCTCATTGCTAAAATTACCAGTTGCCTTATTGAATATTCCAAATCAGTTAAAGGTAAGAAAAGTCTTTCCATATTCTCACCACTGAGACAGCATAGGGCTACTTATGTTTTCAGCATTTAAACCTTTTTTTTAGGGGATAGAGCAGATTTTCTGAAGTATGATGATTTACCAACAGACACTAGATCAGAGCAGGAAATTATTTCTTGATATTGATCAAAAATTCTGTAAAATTTGTACTTAAGATGTTGGTAATTTAAATGGTACCAAACTGTACTGAACTGAGGAGTAGGAAGTGTGCCACGGTTATCACCCCTGGAAGTCTTGCTTGCTTCTGTTCTGCACAATACTATAAATTTTCAGTGTGGCCGTGAGCAGATCATTAGAACTAGACTACGGTATAGGCAAAGCCTGAACTTTACATAATACTACTGGTGTTGCTTCGGGTACTGCTGAAAGACACTGACTGTTTGTATGGCAGACATCTCAAAAAAATTCTGAGGATCCAGCCTGTGATTTGTCTTATTGTAAGCAAGATGTCCCTCTGCTGCAAAAGCCTCATAACTAGCTAAGATTTTTGCAAGGAAGCAGAAAAGTAGCTAAAGCTTTTTAAGGGCAAGGATGTTGTGGGATCACAAAAACAGAATGTGAAAAACTTGTTAATCTGTTGTTCAGACAAGCAAACGGTCTGCGCATAAGATAAGAAACTGCTTGTGCTTAATTAGAACTAGGTAGATGGCTCAAGGCTAAAGCAGAATGATTGTCTTAGTTTGTAAGGTAAGCATTGCTTCCTTACAAATGGGAGTCCGAATCCTGTGTCCGTACAAGACAACCTAAGAGTTAAACCATACATCTAAGAGCATTGTCCAAATGGTTCCTGAACACTGACAGGTTTGGGGACATGACCACTTCCCTGGGGAGCTTGTTCCGGTGCTTGACCACCTTCTAAGTGAAGAACTTCTAATATCCCATCTGAACTTCCTCTGATGCAACTTTAAGCCATTCCCTTGTGTCTTATCACCAGAAACCAGAGAGAAGAGATCAGCATCTCCCTCTCCGCTCCACTTAATGAAGAAGCTGTAGACAGCAACGAGGGTACCCCTCAGTCTCCTCTTCTCTAAGCTGAACAAGCCTAGTGTACTTAGCCACTCATAAGTCATACTCTCTAGTCCTTTCACCATCTTTGTTGCCCTCCTTTGGTCACATTCTAATATTTTTATGTCCTTCCTATATCGGGCTGCCCAAAACTACACATAATACTCTAGGTGAGGCTGCACCCGTGCTGGATATAGTGGGACAATCACACCTTTCAGCTGGTTGTCTACACTGGGCTTAATGCACCCCAGGATATGGTTGGCCCTTTTGGCTGCCAGCACAAATTGTTGGCTTGTATTGAGCTTACCATCAACGAAACCAGTCAGATCCCTTTCTGCAGGGCTGCACCCCAGCCTCTTCTTCCCCAGTCTATATGTACATCCAGGATTACACTGTTGCAGGTGCAGAATCCAGCATTTGTCCTTGTTAAATTTTATATGGCTCTTACCTGCCCAGTACTCTAATCTATCAAGATCTCTCTGTAAGGACTCTCTACCCTTGAGAGAATCGACGGCTCCTCCTAATTTAATATCGTTGGTAAACTTGTTCAGTGTGCACTCAACTCCAGTGTCCAGGTCACCGCTGAACGGCATTTTCACTCTGAGAATTCACTGCTTAAAAAAAATTGCTCTAAGGCAGCTGAAAAAAAAAGTTAGAAGTTGTGCTATCTCTATATTTACAGGCATATCACCTTGTCTCATTATTATTACTAACTCAGCAATGGATTAAGCCGTAAGTCTGAAGATGCAGAAGGATTCATCACAGTGTTTGCAGAAGCATCCTAAGCATGACACTTTAGAGAGTTCATGTCCTTTGAGACCGTAGCTTTGGGGAACGTTTCTCTCTTCCTTTGATGTTTGGTAAATATTCACAGGAGACTGGACAAGGATCAGTGGAGAATACACCTTCTATTTGCACTTGAAATAAAAGACATGAAAAGGAACATCAGTAAACAGAATTGTCAACTTACCTAAATATCATTGCTTGCATCTGAATTTTCTGTAGGGAAATCAGCAAGGTTGCACAGATAGGAAAAGATAAATATTAAACTGTTTTACCTACTAGCAAAAAGCTGAAGAGTATTTCTCCTCCCCATTGTTTATTTCCTTGTGCAACCTGTGCCAGACCAGAATATCCCATGTGGATCTTCTTCATTTGCATTCACTGTAGGATTAAAAATTCAGTGGATTTTTAAAAATTTTCTTTCAGGTATTAATGTTCTTTCTTTTGCTGTGACACCATGACTGTGCTCAACCTTTGCTGCAGTGCCAGTTTCAGAGGTAAGGGTCTCAATCTGCTGCCATTTGAGATTTCCGTGTTTGTAGATCAGAGTATTTATTTCTTTGGACTAATCACTGCACTTGGAGCTGTTGCAGTACTTCTGATGAAATAAATTGGCCTAGAATGCTAACAATATCAGCTTAACCTACTCATGTACCATATTAAATATTTAAATAATTTTTATATTAAATAATTAAATAATGTTTGGCAAGTCAAATGCACAGAACTCTATTTTTTTAGTTCTATGGTAATAATTAAGCTTTTTTTTTTTTTAGAATCCTCTTCAGTAAAACTGCAGCTAAAGAAACCTTTATAATATTAAAATGCAAAATATTACGTAAGAATTTATTTTTAAGACTTATTTCTTTTCAAGGAAATCAAAGGTTTAGCAGCCTTTTTGGTGATCTTAAGGGTATCTATAAATAGTTTTTCTGAATAATGAGAAAGTCACTTAAAAATAAGCTGGATATTGTTGTCATGATCATTGTTAAACTCTTGTTCTCTCTCTTTGACAATAAAATAAACATGCACATAAAAACAAAAAACAGTGAACCCTAAATTAAATATGCAAAGTGGCCCAACCTTCACCTAAAACTTTTGTTCTGGAAACAAAAGCCTTCTGAGACTTGACACATTTGTACAAATGTGCTTTTCAAGATCTTCTCTTTATCTGTATGTCTGCAAAAACAAGACTCTAAGGAATGAAGTTTTTTACTAGCTGAGCTAAGTTTTTCATAATAGAGTGCAAAAAGTGTGAAACTAAGAAAACAGAGAAACAAGGAGGGGAAGCAGAAGGATCTGCTAAGAATGGAATGAAAGGAGAAGCCAAGGCTCTCTTCATGTGTGGAGCTGGGAGAAGGCAATGTAGTATATACCGGGTTTTGGGTCCTTGTCTCTTTCTCACTCTGATCAGGGTAGCCTAGAGTTCAGGCTGTTATTTTGGCAACAGTGAAACAAAACTTGTTTCTGTCAACTTATTCAGCATTGGCTGGAACTAATGTCAGTCTGAGCTTTTTCCAGGCAACCCAAACCCACTGTGAAGTCTCCCTTTTAACAGCACAAACAGTGTGAGAAATTCTGTCACAAAGTTTTTCATTCATTTGACTATTTTTAGTCTGTTTCTAGTTGACTCTAGGTTTTTATTTTACCGTTAGTGCTCTTGTCACTTTTCAGGAACATCATCAGTAGATTTCTTTTGTTCAATTTAATTCAGTTAGTCTCTCTTCTCAACGAGAAGTTTTATATACCAGGGTCATACAGACTTTTTCTTGGTCACGATGAAGTTTATAATAGTTTACCTTTACCCACAAGGCTTTCTCAGGGCCAATGTTTTCTGCCAGTTATGCGTGGCCAACCTTCTGCTTTTAAATAGGTTGGACTTTATATTTGGCCATATTAAAAATCAGAATGTTCTGTCTTGCTGATTCATTATCTTCTCTATTTACTGTTCTCCTAGTTTTTGTGTCATCTGTGAACTATATCAGTAACTTCTTTTTTGATCATTGTCAAAATGGGTAAAAAACGTTGTGTTAAAAATCGGCTTCAACAGCTCTTCTACTTTCTCCATCCCTTCAGAAAATTCTACATGATCTGGTCATACCCATCTACAAGGACTTGTAATATGAAATGAACAACTAAAACACATGAACTGTCAAAATGTGCTTCATTTATATTCCACTCCTTCAATTCTTGACTGAGATTTGTAATAGTTATTCCAATTTTTTTTTCTTTTAACCCAAAATGAATATTGAGCTGACAGAACTACAAAAATCTTGTCCACTTCAGAATCACAGAATCATTGAGGTTGTCAGGGACCTCTGAAGGACATCTGGTCAAGCCCTGCTCAAGGACCACCTAGAGCTGGTTGACCAGGACCATGTCCAGAAGGTTTTGGAATATTTCCAGGGATGGAGGCTTCTCAGTCTCCCTGGGCAACATTTTCCAGTCCTCAGTCACCCTCATAGTAAAAATGTGTTTCCTGATATTCAGAGGCAACCTCCTGTGTTTCAGTTTGTGATCATTGACTCTGGTCCTGTCACAGGGCACCACTGAAAATAGTCTGTCTTCATTTTCCTCATTCTCTCCCACCATGATGTTAAGGTGTCCCCTGAGACTTCTTTCTCCAGGCTGAGCAGTCCCAACTCTCAGCCTCTCCTCATATGAGAGAGGTTCTAGTTCCTTAATCTTTTCTGTGCCCCTTCTCTTGACACTCTGCAGTAGCTCCATGCCTCTCATACCAGGGAACCCAGAACTGGACCCAGCACTCCAGGCATGGCCTCACCTGTGCTGGATAAAGGGGAAGAAGGATCACCTTTTTCCACCTGCTGGCAATGCTTTGCCTAAGGTAGCCCAGAATATCATCAGCTTTCTTTGTGGCAAGGACATGTTGATCGTTTGTGTTCAGCTTGGTTTCCACCAGGACCCACAGGGTTTTTCTACAAAGCTGTTTTTCCAGCTGAGTGGCCCCTACCATATGTTGGTGCATGGAGTTGTTTCTCCCCAGATGCAGGATTTTTCACTTCTCTTTCTTGAAAGCCATTATATTCCTGTCAGACCACTTCTCTAGCCTGTCTCTCTCTTTCAAATATGGGAACGATGTTTGTTTTAGTTCGGTCTGCTGTTTCTTTACCAGTGTTCCATGTGCTATTGAAAATCAACATCAATACTGCAAAAAGATGCTCATCCAGTATTTTTAAACTCTTCATTAAATCAACAAGCACATATTACTGAAAAAATTATCTCACACAAATTTCGCTCCAGGTATTAGACAGCTAACTTAAACTATCCTAATTTGGGGACATATTTATTTTACCTTTGTGTTAAAAGGAGTAGCCTTTTTCCATTCTGTTCAAATCCAGAGACAGTTCATAGAATCATCATAGAATCATCATAGAATCATCATAGAATCATCAGAATCGTCATAGAATCATCAGGGTTCGAAGGGACCTTAAAGATCATCAAGTTCCAACCCCCCTGCCATGGGCAGGGACACCTCCACTAGACCAGGTTGCCCAAAGCCACATCCAGCCTGGCCTTGAACACTTCCAGGGATGGGGCATCCGCAACTTCCCTGAGCAACCTGTTCCAGTGTCTCACCATCCTCATAGTGAAAAATTTCTTCTTAATGTCTAGTCTAAATTTACCCTCTCTTAGCTTATACCCATTACCCCTTGTCCTCTCACTACACTCCCTGATAAAGAGTGCCTCCCCATCTCTCCTGTAGGCCCCCTTCAGGTACTGGAAGGCTGCTATTAAGTCTCCTCGGAGCCTTCTCTTCTCCAGGCTGAACAACCCCAACTCCCTCAGCCTGTCCTCATAGGGGAGGTGCTCCAGCCCTCTGATTAATTTTGTGGCTCTCCTCTGGACTCTCTCCAACAGGTCCA
>WKFP01014331.1:817433-860890 GCA_011057875.1 Pterocles orientalis
CATTACCCCTTGTCCTCTCACTACACTCCCTGATAAAGAGTGCCTCCCCATCTCTCCTGTAGGCCCCCTTCAGGTACTGGAAGGCTGCTATTAAGTCTCCTCGGAGCCTTCTCTTCTCCAGGCTGAACAACCCCAACTCCCTCAGCCTGTCCTCATAGGGGAGGTGCTCCAGCCCTCTGATTAATTTTGTGGCTCTCCTCTGGACTCTCTCCAACAGGTCCATGTGTTTTTTATGTTGGGGGCCCCACATCTGAAAACAGTACTCCAGGTGGGGTCTCATGAGAGCAGAGTAGAGGGGGAGAATCACCTCCCTTGACCTGCTGCTAATGCTTCTTTTGATGAAGCCCAGGATACGGTTGGCTTTCTGCGCTGCAAGCGCACACTGCCGGCACATGTTAGTAGTTTGGGCAACTCTGGAAGGACCTGCTTGCAATGATGAGTTAGTAGGAGGGAGGACTTCCAACACTGTGCAAGCACACAACTCCTGAAGGGTTTTTCTAACAATGAATAACATCAGTCTTGGAACAAGATCAACCACCACTGGAACAAGCCTCACACTTTGTAGCTGTTAGTTGATGAATAGTCTCAATGTTTTGTTTATTCACAGCAAGAATTTTTCTTGGTAAGGAAGAAATTTTTAAAAATATAAGCATTTGATTCTGCAATAAAGTGACACTAATATAATGCTATCAGTAAGACTTGCATGGTCTAGCTAAAAAGGGTCATATTGAAAGAACCGTCTGAAAACAGCAATGTAGGCAGTCTCACCCCATTACCCTTACTGTTGCTGTTTCACTGAGCTCAGTGTATTGAGAATGGAAAATATTTCCCATGTTTAACTTATTCCCACAACTAATTAGATCAGAATTGGAATTTCCGGTAGATGAGTACCCTGAAGGTATTAAAATATCAGAAAATACCATACACGATTTCTCAGTCACTACTACACTGCATCTTCTGTACAAAAGAGATAAAATGCAGTAATTCAATAGAGGAGGTATTTAAGCTGTTAAATTATAGATCATACATCTTGTATAGGCAGGCCATTTTCAGTAATATAAAAATAAATCGGCTTCATTGCTGCCTAGCTACTGATTGATCAGTACTTCCAGTGGCTTAGTGAAATCCACATTCTTAGGATTTCATTATTAACTTTAATACTTAGATGTGCTAATGATACCCAAGAAAATGGAATAAAATCAGTGATGTGTTGGAAGAAAGTCAGTCATATTGCTTGTAAGAAAATGCTGAGAGGCTGGGTGCTGATGCTTAACTGAATGTTTTAGTACCATAAAATTTCATAACCTTTCTACAAAGTGCAGTCAATACAAAGTAGATGTTTATAACAGTAGGTTCTAATCTTAGGTGTATCTTGCAGAATCAAAAGTACAGCAAAAATTATCAGAAAAAGAGACAAGTAAAACAAAAGGTCTTATGTGATAAGCTGATGGACAAAATACTGCAATTTTAAGAATAAAAATGGGCATATAAGCAACTAACTATTCACAAGAATATCACTGTACAGTCTACACAAGAACCATACTTCCACTGAACTTTTGCTAGTCAGCTGCTGGGTCTTCAGAGCACATCCTTCCTTTCCTTTTGCCTTTGACTCAATGATATCTGAAACAGGGTGGCCCAAGCACGAAAAAAATTATTTCCTTAATGGGAAACCTGAGCATCGTTCTCAGATGAAGTCAGTATATGGAACACATTACCAGTTCTTTGAATAAATTTTGACAGTAATGATTCCCTTGATCCTACGTGTTTAATCATCGGTCTTTGAAGTCATGCTCACTGCTGTTCTCAATTCCTTTTTCTGGTCTACTGAATTTTGAATATTTTAACAAAAATAATCAATTCCAGTGCTTTCATCCAGAATGGCCAACAGCCTAGCACCCTCCAGGATATTCAAAGAGTGAATTGAAACTGTATCAAGTTGCAGGTGGAGCTGGAATTTAGTCTCCTGTAACCTTGGATTGGTCAGGATTTTCCTGGTGTAAATTACTGCATTAAGATGGACCACCTTTCAAGTTCAAATCTCTTTCATGACTAGACCATACTTTGTTTTGGCTTGCCTTCTGGATCTCTTTCTAAAAGTCTGCTTTGCTTAGGAAATAACAGCAACTTCATAGCTATGCGACTTGTAGTAATGATGATATTAAAATATTCATTTCTAAAAATGACTTTTTCCACCATGTCACACCAGTCATTTACTCAGCATTGCTGAAAAACAGAAAATGTAGGTTAGCAGAGTTATGTTGTTGCATCTATCAGCTGCATCTCTGTGAGTTTAAAGGACAAAACAAACATAAATTATGTGCTTCTCAACTTTAACTTCTTTTTTTCTTTTTTTTTTCTTTTTTTGCCTGAGAACATATAAGCAAAGGGTAATATCTTTGAATTTAGTATAAATTTAAATCTACATTCTTACTTTTTAACAAGCATTCCTTGATTAAGGTTTGACTGCAAACACTTTTCTACATGAATGTTGATAAACTGATATTATAAATTCAAGACACTGCAAGGTGCTGTAGGTGATCTAATAGGAAATTTGGAATTGTGTTTATTCCACAACTGGCAAGAAGTAATCTATTAATTAGTCCCCCCACCAGAACTTTTGGCAATTGCAGTTCTACATTACTTTTTCCAGGATTCATCTGTGCAAGTCTCAAACTTTTTCCGGTAACTATACAAAACTGTATTTTTTTTTTTTAAATCAGGTGCCCACTGGGCATAAACAAACATATTAAATTGAAAATGAGTCCTTTTTTTTCCAACTTGTTGATCTGGCTATGCATAAAGATGTTCGTAGCTGGTGAAATATTAGAATGAGCTTTAGGGCAACATCTACTCCTTGCTGTGAATCATAAATAATATGAGCTCTGCCATACAATTTTTGTTATTCTCTGAATTGAAGCAGTGTCAACAGTTTCAAGTCAAGTCACAAAACTGAACTACTGTTCCCACCCCCATGCCCTTTATTTAAGATGCAGCAGTAAGATACTCTGGTATGATAGGTCACAATCCTTTAAAAGCTGCTATTTATAAGTCCAATTAGCATTCTCTAAGCTGTTTCTTCTATACTTCTGTCAGCCATCCTTCTAAGAGCACTCTTTGGCAATTACTGTATAAATCTGGAAAGAAGCAAGGCATAATTAGCTTGGCCAAATATGAACAAGCACAGGAACAAGATAATTGTGCTTATCTTCAACTACTTTGATCTAGTATGTTTTTACTTACTGGTCTGATAAATTATTATGTAGAAAAGACTGTGACATGGTGAATAATGTGTTGACCTTTCAGTTCTGAACTATGGAAAGAGAAGTGTGAAATACTAGGAGAGAATGAATAAATCTTTTTATTACTACGGTTAAATTTAAAACTTTGTTGTTGTTTGTGTTTAGCTTCTGCATGTCATCCCTTTTATTTCATAGCAAAGCATTCATTTTAAGAGTGCGTGACTGTACACCTACTTATATTTTTCCCTCACAGTTCTTTCAACACACATCCTATTAACTTATTAGTCAGAGAGGCACACTAACGAGGTAATATTTCTTTTCTCTGTTACACAGTTAAACAAAGGCAGATCTGCACACTTGCCTATAAAAACAAAGAACTTCAGTAGTGCAGGGAGTCTGAGAGAAAATTCTGTGTCTAAAATCTGGCCATTCTTGGTCAAAGAAATATTAGGAATGAAAGCAAAACGCTTTAACCGATGCTATTCCTGCCAGTGCAAATGCCAACATTTTCTCACATGAATTGTTATGTACAGAGACAAGTTTAATGACCCACAGCTCCTCTGAGATATGAATATCCAGCTAAGGTCTGTTTGGCCTTTAGGAAAGCCAACCAACAGAAAGTAAGTGATGAAACTTTTGATTACTATAAGGCTACTGGTGGATGGTCTTAATATCTTATCTTGCTAGGTATGTTCCATGCATCGCTGGTAGAGAGGTTGATATTTATAAAAAGAAATCTTTGAATGGGCTGTGGATTTAATATCCAAACCAGACGTAGATTCTGAGAATGGGAAATCTGTCCAACTTACAATCATTACAATCCTTTGATATTTTTCCTCTGATTTGAAAAGACTGCTAGTAAAGTGGATGAACAAAAACATCCAGATGCAAGTTGAGCTGACATTCTGTATCTCTGGTTTGGGTCAACAGACTGGTGCTCATAGTGTTTGTTTCCTCTCTGTTTTCATAAGGTTGTCTTAAGGTACTGGATAGGGTGGTGCATTCTGGTTTTTGTTGCTTATTTTTTTTTCACTAGGGAATGAGTAAGGATGAATTGTCTTAATGAACTATAAATACTGCTTTTTTAGGCTCTATTATAAAAACAACAAGCCAGGTTCACAATCAAGGTAAACACTTGTAATTCCCTTTGATCTCAATAAGATGCACCCATTCACATTTTTTTAGATTCTCTGATATTTTTCCTATTTTTCTTTGTATTTTTCTCATCCATTTGCAACCCTTTAAAGATTAGGACAAATGCCCCAAAATAATGAAGATAAGAAAACACTAACCAAATCTTTTAAAACTTTAAGAAGCACTCTTGCCTTGGGCCATTTCTTGTTTTAGACAAGCCTCTTTACTCTCCTCTGTGGTGAACTGAAACATTAAGCTGAATTAAAATGCATATAGCCTCTGAGGATGATTCAATCTACTTTAGTAAAAAACATGCACATGATGCATAGTATGTGCATAATTTATCCATCTCTTAATTAAAAATTCTTAACCTCCTAATTACGTATATTTCCTACATGTGATATGTGGTTTGTTGTTCTTATATCCAAGTAGGTTCAATATATTTTTATTGAAAAATGAGATTACTTCCGAACTTGAAATGCAAGAGTGAAATAAAGTAATTTAAACACAATCTACAGATAGCCAAAGAATTTTTGACATTATATCTGCACAAATTATTCAGGAACACAAAGACAGTCTAGAAGCACAAGAGGAACTTAGACTCCTTTCTGATGATATTAGACTATCAACAGAATAAATTAATCCATATTTGTCTTCTGAAACTTCTGACTGGCATAAAAGTGAATTATTTTCAAATTTAGGCCACTAAGGTAAGACTCCTGACTTTAAATTTAAAGTACAATTATGATTTAGTTTGTTTCCCTCTGAAAAGAAGAAATTTGTCACAGCCATTCACTATTTGGAGCAGCTGCTGACCAACAGTTAACAAGCATGAGAGACGGAGTCATTCCTGTGGGCCCCAGATTTTGGTCACACAGATTTGTACATCTTGGCTTATGAATATTTTTTTATAGTCCACTGAAGTAAAATGGAGAAGAGATGTAAGGGAAGTTTCAGCTTTGGGAAATTGTTGTTCTTTTTCTACTTGAAACAGCAGGCTTGGAAACTACTGAACAGGGAGAATCAATTGAACATAACACATACAGAATTGTTCCCTGCTGGTTCACAGGTTTCTGAGAGGAACCTAAGACTTTGTTTAAAATATCTTTCTCTATTGCTGGATGACAGTGACACCATAGTGCCACCAGTCCTTTTTCCACATGTCCTGCTGGTATAGAAGGGTAGCCCGTAGGGTTGTGCACTGTCTTTGAAGTTTAGAAAACAGATTCTACTGGTGGTTCTACTTCTAACCCGCTGTATGAACTTAGGCAAATTCTTCTGCTCTGCACCTTGTCATACTTGGCAGAATGTTTTAAAAAAAATGCTCGTGACATGGCATTGGAAAGAAACACTACCTTGTTACAGAAGTGGTAGACAGAAAATGTTATGCCTTAGCAAAATAATTTGCTCTGCAATTAGAATCTACTCTCCAGATAGAGATTTGTACCTTTGATTTAGTACCATTGAAACTCCTTGCATATTGCCAATGTGTTTCTTTTTGTGTGTGCATATATTACACTATTGATTTATCTTAACTAATATTTCCATGTGATAATGTGAGTCAGCTCTGCATCTACAAGTAGGAAAAGACCAGTCCTCCTTCACATGGATGTTCCTTCTATACATGAGAATAGGACGTTCATCCAAGGTAGAATCTGGGAAATCTTTCCCAAATTAGAAAAGTCTTTATCTTTCAGTTGTCTAAGAAGTTACATTTCTTCAACAATCCATAGAGGTCTGTGGTTTCTTGAAAATCAAAGAAATCACACAGATATATCACTGTTATTTCCTCTGGATCATGACAAAAGACACATTGAAGTTATCTGTGTCTTGATGCATACGACTTGTTTCTATCTGTGCATCTATGTAATGAGAAAAATAGTTCATTTTTTTTCCTACCAGATTTAATCTTATTTGTTTGTTTTAATCTTTTTCTTTTTTTTCTGAAAGGAAAGTTGAAATATCAGATACTAGGAAAAAATTTTTTTTTACTGTAAGAGTGGTGAGGCACTGGAACAGGTTGCCCAAAGAAGTCGTGGATGACCCATCCCTGGAAGTGCTCAAGGCCAGGCTGGATGAGACTTTGAGCAACCTGGGCTGGTGAGAGGTGTCCCTGCCCATGGCAGGGGGCTTGGAGCTAGGTGATCTTTAAGGTCTCTTCTAACCCAAACCATTCTATGATTCTGTGATAAATAGATTTGCTCATTCAGTGTGAAATTATTTCAAACCAATAAGTTAAAATAAAACACTAACAAACAGTTCCTATTACATTCTTGTGTTACATTGCCTAATTTATAAATTGCTACTGGCAAAAAGACATACCTTTTTGTGAATACTTAGTTTTATCATACATGTTAGAGAAAAATCAACTATCTTGTGTGGTTTTGTGCTAAAAAACCAAAACATTTCTTGTAAACCAATATATTACATCAGAGAAATGCGCTGCCTCTACTGTCTCCAAAAAGGACTTTGGGACATGCCAAAAGATGATATATTTTGTCATCCCACTCAAGTAAAAAAATTATCAAATTGTTATTACGTTTTAGCTATATGGACACATCTAGGTATTTTAGACACTTTAGGCATAAATCTCACTATGTATTTTACTTTCAGGTTTTTTAAAAGTTTCATACACGCTTTTGAGTTACATAATTTTGAATGTGCATATCCTCCCATCAAGTTTGACCTCAAAAATAGTTCACAATGTCTCTAGTCTTCTGGTTTCTCAATTTGAAAGACTGTTTCTAATAGGAATAGTAGTTTTCGCTATTTCCTAATCCTTTACTGATGTTTTTGTACCATTAATTAGTGGTTGAATACTCATTATATAGCAATTAAGCTTACAGTAAAGGGATTTTAGAGGTCAAGTATTTTGCATATTTCACTCTTCACAAAAAACTCAAATGTAAAATGATCACCTCATAGATTTCTGCTCCCATTACATTTTGGACAAGAGTATATGAAAACCATCAGTAAGTAAGATGGTAGTGCATTTTCATACTAAATATTGAAGATTTACAATAACATTATAGCTTCATTTCAGTAAAGCTACAGTACATAAATTTTTAGCCATGCAGTTTTCAGTGTAGTTTTTGATGGCAAAATATAAGGGCTGTGTTTACAGATTGTAGTAATAATTTGGCCAGATAAAACTGGTGGGTGTAAAATAAGTTTATTATGGATATAATGGGAATTGAAGCAGCATTTCAATAACCTAATAATTTCAAAATTTGTAGAGTTGGAATTAATGTCATTTTAGCAAGACCACTTAAGACTGAAAATGAGTAAATAGTTTATTCATTTAAATTAGCTTCCTCTGTTAACTGGGTGTATGGAAGTAGGATAATAATTTTTCTATATTTATCTACCATTCAGATTCACTCCAACCTGTAAATTGTGTATTATTTTTTAAACAGCTCTGTGAAGTCCTTGCAAACATGCAAATCTATTTTGTCAAAAGATGAATAACTATGATTTCAAGTCACTGACTGCTTGTGACTCAAATAAAAAAGATAGTATCATTACGTAATGCTTTTGCACTTTCTAGACTTCCTAGGTCTATTAATTAGGGAAGAAAATGCATTCTATAAATACCCAAACTGACAAGATAACATTAAAAAGCATTTACTTTCTGAAGAAAGATTAATAAATCCTTCTCTTCAGGTTATGGATTTTTTTCACTCTTCACTTTTTTTGTCTTTTGATTTTTTATTTTCATATTTCATATATTTTGTGAACTAATTTGGAAAAGCTATGTATAGCTGACAAAAATGTTATTGGTTAACATAAAACAGCCAAGAGCTAGGTAATGTTTATAAATGTAAAGCAGATATTCTTTTCCTAACGAATTTTTTTCTGTCATTTTTTTTCTCATTGCTTCATCAATCACTGAGACGGTGATTGTCTTTTTCAAAGCAGTTTGAGATAACTTTACAATTTCTATGACTGTGTTATCTAATTCTGTCCCATTAAACCTGCTCTCATTTGTTCTTTCCAAAGGAATAGTGTCTACAGATAATGAGTGCTTTTAATTAGCAAATTAATAAATGTTGAATTTGTTAAAGAGTAAAGACACTGAGAGTGTAATTTTATTCGGTACAGCAAAAAGGACACACGAAAAGTATTTTTGCTCTTTTCAGCAGACTTTCTTCCTCCTTGTAAAGATACAGTTGTTGGTAAAGTCACAGAAATGCTCTACCAGTAATTTAGGTCACTGATGATGGAGAAAGCAGTGGTTTGTCTGTCTCCCTTTGACAACCATGTGCTCTTGAGGCAATGTAGCCTTGGTAAAAGACATACTAGCTACATGCATTTGCAAAAATTTGTTCCTAGTGAGTAGTTATAGTGACAACTGCTCGTTTCAAAGATGTTGATATGCGTAAATCCTTTCCAGTTGTTATTGTGGGTTAGCCTTGGCTAACTGCAAAATGTCCACCCAAATGCTTGCTGACTCCCCTCCAGTGAGGCACCCTGTGCAGTTCCATACAGTGGTTCACTAAAGATTGACACTAGAACTAGGTATATATCTGGCCTTTATTGTATGATAGAAATTTAAATAAATTCTCTGTACTCCCAGTCTTTGTGTTCTTACATAGTACCAAGAGAAAAATAATTTCCATTAATTATGTAAAAATAAAATAGACAAAGCTACTGTATCTCTCTGGCTGACTGGACTCCTACATAAAATTAGAAAAGGTCATTTCATGTATCTAAATATTCTGAAAGTAACTGATACAACAGAGAAATCAAGAGGTATTAATCAAATACAAAAAACAGACCTATGATGTATCCGCTTTAAGGTATGGAAGGGGCTCCACGTAGAGGTCAATTCAGCCATGCAGCATTAACAGTATTTCAATTATATTTACCCTACAGGTGAAAGAATATGATCTGCCGTGTAGCAAAACAATCCCTTCATTCAGTCATATGGAGGAATAAATGTGTGTCAACATATGTGTAACAGCAAAGAGGAAAGTATTAAAGGTTGTTTTTCTCCTATGCTGCCAAATGTTTTGAATATATCTCTTAGATTAAAATAAAAATATCACACACATAATATTATTTATAAATATTATAAATTATTATTATTTATTGTTTATAAGTATTTATAAGTATCCTTTGAGAAAGCTGTATTTCAACACACAAAAAAAAGCAGAAATCAAGTATGCCAATGAAATAATGCATGAAAGGGCTTTATTATAAGAATAATTTATATGAATCTGAAGAACTTATTCATTCACTGCAGTCCAAGAGGTCATAATTCTGAAGCTACCTACCCTGAAAATTCTCAGACAGGTTTTGAAATTTCTGGTTCTGGGCTAAATGATTGAAGGTTTTGTAATTTATCTCTGTTCTTATTCCTGTCACAGTATGAAAAGGATTGTGAATAGTAAGCAACTAAAGCACTAAATAGAAAGTAAATTACTTGTTATAAAAATGAAAAACAAAACAAAACCAAACTATATTCATTGTCAGTGAGAGCAATGGCTGTTTAATCTACTCAGGTCCACATGGGTTCTGGATACTGCAGAAGCTCAAAGATAATTTTCCGAGCCAGTTTAAAATTGTTAACCTTAAACAAGAATCTGAAAAAAAAAAAGATAGAATTAAAAATGCGTACCAAGGCATAAACACAATGCTAGAGAAAATAAACACAGTAGAAAACTGTCCAGTTCAAACAATGCAGTACCACATCTGGACTGAGAACAAGTACTTTGTGAAACCTGTGTCTGTCTCTGTGCAAGCTGCAGTGAAACACAACACACAACACACGGAACAGAAGATACGTTAGTAAAACCAAGAATGTAAGTTCTCTTTTTCTTGAAGTTCTTGTTATCCATTTGACAATGAAAACCAGCAGCAACAAAGGGTGACATGCTGACCCAAGAGACCACAACAGTATCAGCAGATGTTAATTGTTCCTTGCATAAAAGAGTTCAGATGAAATAAAGTGGCTTGAACACTTGCCCAAACCCAAGCTTTTTGTATATGACTGGGATTGGGGCAAAAAGAACAGAAGACAGGATATTCCACCTTTGAAATCTTAAAAACATTCTGATGAGTCACTTGCATAATGTTTCTCCATATAAAACCCAAAATTTGTCATTCTTCATTTCTTATTATTGATGAAAAATCTTTCGCTTGCTTTCCTCTACGCCATTTGGGAATGCATTCTACTTAAGTAGATCAACTCTGAATGAATGGTACATTTTGTTCTTGAAGGAAGTATTAATTTTTTCTTTGATCTTAGGTTGCATGTGCCCTCTTTAACAGTCAGAAAAGGGTGAGAAAACTAGAGCTGCTAAAAAGATAAAAGGAGATAACCTTTGAAGATTGTGGATGTCTATTAGTAATACTAAAACCTTTAAAAAGCTTATTTATTTCTTTCCAAGTCTCAATATAAAAATATGTACATATTCTGAAGTGCATTTCAATCCAGTTTCAGTTTAATAAAACATGTTCATGGCTAGTATATTATACAATTATCACCAGCTCTCAAGTCTCAGGTGCATAATAGCTCCTGCAATAATACATAAATAAGGCTGATGGTTTCAAAGCTGTCCAGAAATTTACAGCCTTACTTAACTGATTGTAACATTTGTGTGGCTAGCGAGGAGTTTACATATACGAGGGTCACTGAAGAGCTCTTGTAGGCATAAATCTGGGAATTAGCTGCAATATTAATAAGATTATTAAGATGGAAATGAATTATTAAGAATGGAAGACGACCACCAGATTAAGTGAGTTATAAAGAGGTGTATATTCACTGTTAGCACTGCAAAATAAAGACAGATGCAGATCTCTGAAGCTGCAAAAAATTATTTACATAATTTCACGTTTCACTACAGGGAACAGAGTAAAAGAGTGTTTTTTCCCAGGTGATCCAAAAGACTTGATTTGTGAAATTTGTGAAATTTGTGAACTGATACTTCATAGATCACTGAAATTGCATTACCTGAATTACTCAAATATATACAAGAAATGCCAATCTTTCCCCCTTTGACTTTACATACTAAGATGTATCTCTTCGATACAGCCTCTCATCACTGTATAGTGGAAAAGAGTTTCACTAATTATACTGTAAGCTCATTGGGTCAAACACAATTTTTTTATTGTAAGTAGTAGAGCACACAGGCCTGTGATTGGTTCTCTTCAGTGCTATCCCAATATAAACACAGAACAGAATAAATACAAACACGACATTCGGATCGTATGTCAGCATATAATTGATATTTACATCCTTTCCAAAACCTGATGTTCTGCAGATAGTAGAGATTTTTCAAGAGGATTTACAGGACATGGGTACAAAGAAAAAATAAGTAAAGGATTTTTGAAGATTTGATTATATAGAAAGAACCAAGACCATGTTTTCATTTTAAAAGTCTGTTTACTCGCCCAAAGTCTGAAAACTGTCAGTGTGATCAAACATGATAATCTGAGAGGGGTACAGATAAAGAAACATCATGTCCTGTTCCCATAGAGTTATACCAGTGGTGATTTGAAAGAACTCAGGTCAATTTATCAAGATGATAAGTATCCACCTAGCACTATGACTTCTGCAGTCATGTAATAACAACAAAATCTGAGTTAGTTTACAGTTGTACATAGAATCATAGAATGTCTTGAGTTGAAAGGGACCCAGAAGGATCACTGAGTCCAACTCAATGTGTTTGTGTATATTTTATTATATGTATTTGATATTTTTATATTTGTATTTATTTATACTTACTGAACTTGATTTAATGAACACTGGAGACTGTGAGAAGACTTGTGTTGTTTCACAGATTAGAAGTAATTACTGTAGATTAAACCAAGGCATCAGGTCCATTTTTGACTATGAGAGAATCTCTGAATTCTGGCTTCGAGTAATTGGAAACTTGTGTAAACTGTGGCTTCTGGCCACCCTTTACATCCTCTCCTAGGCAGAGTGATTGTATACCAAGACGTATTCTGCAGCACTGACACCTTGACTGTCCTGATCAGGGACCTCCCTAGAGAGTTGTAAAATACCTTTCTTGTTACTCAAACAGATTCCCTTCCCTCGAAAAACAAGACAGAAAAGAGGGTGTTTGTCAGATATTTTCTCTAATAGACTTGGACCACAGCTAGGGTGCACGTGCATGGCTATCTGTTTAGGTGTAGCCTACATGTACCTCTAGTCACAAATGTGAGTAATGGTTGCTTGCTCAGCACTGTTACAAAAACAGGCAACTGTATAACCCATCTCACTTCTGCTTGCCAGAATCCCTTTACTGCAAGGATTTAACTGGAGCTTTGCAAAGTCCAACATCCCTGCTGGCCTGCTGCTTTTCCAGTGTATTGCAGATGTCACTGTGGGGTGACATGGTCACATGGCTTTCCACAAGCTAACTTCTACCCTCAGTAGACTAAAAATGATGAAACACATTTTAGTATCTTGGTCCCAAATACATTGTTTATTCCTTAGAAGCTTAAAAGGTTTTACCACAAATTACTATTTTCAGCTGAAAGAGAGGAGTAAAATATTCCCTTTATAAACTAAAAATTTTCAGCTAGTGAACTAAGGCCCTCTATAGTTTGTAAAAAAAATAATTCTACCTTATAATGGAAAGGATGCTTTGAGTTTAGAATCACTGTCTCTATTCTGTTAGTCACATCATTTTACCTGTACATTTCAATAACATTTAGTAAGTTAATAATAGTTTCATATACATAAACCCTAATGGCTTCCAAGTAATTTACAATGTTGGAACAGAACACTCCAACAAAGGTTTTCATACGCAGTGTTGTTAATTTTGCTTTAATAGGCATAATTGTTTTATACAGTAGACATTTATATAGACAGCCTTCGCAATTGAACAAAACAGTTTACAGGAATCACTGAAAAGTTTTTACTGAGTGACAGGGCAACCCAACCAGCTATGTCATATGCCTTTAGGCCACAGCCGGATGAAAAACAGCAAAGAGAGGAGAGAGGTGACTGAGTATCGGAAGTGAAGAATATGTCCTGAAACCAGAGAGATTAAAATGTACAAATGTGGCTTTTAACCCATTGCCATGTATAGACTTTCCTTTACTGGTGAGATTTACCATTAAGAATAGAGGAAAGTGCATTTTGTACCAACAGCAGAAAATGTTGCATCTTTTCTGCTTTGCAGGCTGCTGCAAACTTACCTCACCCTAGAATTCAAGGTTTCACTTATAAGCTGCCCAGTGATCTAGACCCCCTATAAGGAGCTGTCCCAAGGCTTTATTATAGCAGTCAGTAAGCTTTATGGTAACAGTCAATAACGCCCTTCAGGCACTAAAGTACTGTTTGCAGCAATGATTGAAGTCACCTGTGAGGGAAGCAAAGCACTGTGAAGGGCTGGTACCAGCCTGTTGCCAGACACTTGAACTACTTAATTTCCCTAGCCTCTGTTCCAAGTGTGGTGTTCTCTTCTTCAGTTTTGCATCCTCTAAATTAAATGCAGCGCAACACAAAAACACATCAAGAATAAAACACGCAACTCTCTTTCTGGAAGAGTGGTAAGGACAAGATTGACCCACATGGGACAGGTGTAGTCTTGTCACACACATGCTGAGTTGCTGAGTTACTGTTGGGTAGGAGGCAGCATAAGAAAATAGAAGAGAATGGAATAATAGGGTGACCTGTGCCTTGCTTCACATCTTTGACACACAGGCAAGTGTAAAATTTGTCCTTGAAAATTCAGTACTCAGTTACAGTTAAATACTATATCCAAATGCATAATGTGAATAATATCTTTCTATAAAAAATGTAGCCCTTCAAAGTCATAAAAATCTTGGTTTTCTTATCCAGAAAATGTCAAGAGTTCATATGAAAGGATTTTACTGGATTAACCTTTAGCTGTTGACTCCATGCTGTCCTCATATGTGATAGAAGTTGTGCCTTTCCCTGTTTATTGGTGGAATTTTGCCAGTTCTCCTGTTCCTAGACTGTTTTCTGCATAGACCTTGCTCTTTTCCTACCTTCTTTTCCAGCTCAGTCCCACTCACAAAAAGCCCTGACCTTGCTCATCCCTGAAAAAAAACTCAGAGATCCCCTGTGCCTTTTAGGTATTATGTCACTGGGAAGTATAATCACATACAGTTTTTCACAGGAGCTTTGCTTTATTTGAATCACTTAGAAGTGCTCTGAAAATTTATCCGAATACAAATATGCTTTTTCATACAGTCTGTTTTCCTGCCTTTCCCTTCTTTCCTCTTTTGTCCTGCTTCTTTCCCAGCCAACTGGGCTGTCTAACCTAGTGTTCATTATTCCTCAGCCTTGCACAGTCATGTGTAGAATATCTCCAACAATGGAGACTCCACAATATCTCTGGGCAAACAGAGAGGTTTGACCAGCCTGCCAGTTAAAAAAAAATAAATAAAAATTCTAAATGACATTTGTTGTATTTTAAATTTTGTCAATTGTCTCTTGCCCTTTAACTGAGACCACTAAGAGTCTAGCTCCATCTCTCCCGTGAAGTACTCATACACATTGAAAAGATTGCCTAAGCCTTTGCTTCTTAAATATTGGGCTTTCTTGAAGTACAAAACATTGTGATCTTTTAGATTTAAAAATAATACATCTTCTTTCTATCTTGTTATGTATATACCGATTATCTTTTATTCTAAAATTTCCAAGGAAAACCTGCCCTATAAAAAAAAATCCTAGGTGTTCTGTTGTAGCCCAAACTGTTCAAACTTGAAAAAGACAGTGGCAATGGGAACCAAGACTGACAATGGGAACCAAGACATATTGCTACTACTGAAATGTTGTCTCAAAGTATCACCTTTATACTAACTACAGAACACAAATATACACAGAAAATTTTACTTCTTCTAGTAAACAAAGATTTGCAATAAGGCAGTGTTTTCTTACACTAGCTTTTCTGCATTTCTATTCACTTTCCCAGTTTTTCTTCCCGTTTTCATTGCCTTTTTTCCTTTTTTTGACCTGTGCTACTTTTGGAACATTGCCACATTTTTGCTGTTTCTCACTTTTACTTTTTCCTGCTATCTCCCACATCCTTTCCTGAGCTTATATTTCCTTTTTTTTTTTTTTTTCTTCATTTGCAGGGATAACAGGGTTGAGGTCAGCGTCTGGGTGCTAAAAGGCACCAGACATTTTGAAGTACCAATTTAAAACATGTCAGCAGAAAGCTAGAAAATTGTGAATCATGTTTTGAAAGTGCAAAGAATGTAATTTTAGATCTACTGCAATTTAGGATGGTCCTTACTTATATTTCTTCAGCACTGCCTGAGAGGGTTGTTGACTCTTTATAAAAAAAAGCTTTCTAATATGGCATAAGGTCCAATGATCTGACAGATGTCTGCAGAAAAATGTGTAGCACATTTCTGAGTTCAGTCAGAGCTTTTAGAAGGACTAAAAATGCTGGCTGAGGATAGGAGGCAATTAGATGATATATTCTGAGGATTTGAGATAAAGAACATTGCTGTTTTGGGAAGTCTGTTCAGCTTCTGAATTCTCCTTCTAACTAGATTCCTTTATGGGCTGATACATCAGCCTGGAGACTCAGTGTGGGATTATTTCATAGAATTAAAGAAACTGAAGGGTGGGGTGGAGGTCATCTTGTACAGGCTTCTATTCCGAGTGGATCTGCTACCTTCTCAGTTATCCTTTTAAATCTGTGACACAGCAGGATACTGAAAGGTAGCAGTTCACTGTTCAGAGTTAATACAGAAGTATTTTCCCTTTAATTTTTCTAAGGAAATTTTTTGTCATGGGAAAGACAACTGCGTAATGAAGCCACCTGATAATCGTTTCTGTAGCTGGTCACCTCTTGAATCTTACCGGGAGAACACATAACAAGGGATAAGGAAAGTTTCTAAATAGCTTTTCAATGACTTTTATTGGTTTAAGACAAGCAGAGCTGTTTTCCCAAAAGCAAGTTAAGCTGGAATGAAAGGTCTTGTGTTCAATGTATCGTAAAATTAGAGGATGTATTCCCCATAGTGTGTTCTTGCCATACTGTGGTGTGTTCAACAGGCATAGGGAGAGGCCTTTGCGTTGTAAATGGGAAGGGATGGTTTTAATTGACTGTGTGCATTTCCACAAAATACAATGTCTCTGTAGCTAACCAGGGCTGAGAGATCTGTAGGCATCTGTTCAGCTTCATGCTGGAGAGCTATTACTCATCATACAAGGGGGCTCCGAACTTGTCCTGATGTGGCAGTTTCCTTGTTTCTCCTGTGCTTTCAGAGTTTGCAAAGGGAACAGAATAAGTACTGAAGTTTATGTGTCCCACTAAACTCCGAAGAATACTCTGCACAAACACTGAAATCCTACCTGGACATTCAACAAGAGTTTCTTAAAAGCAGATCTGTTTCTGTACATCAAAACCTGACAAAATAAACCTCTGTCTCCAGACTCACTGCACAGGAACTGGATTGATGATCTTAGTGCACAAGTTGTGTACTTTTCCAGCATCTCTTATAATTCCTTTACTTTTAAAAGTCTTTATAATATGGAATAGGTTAAAGGAAGTCATGTAACTTGCTGTCTTCACCCGCACCTATTGTGTGACGGCAGAGACCAACTTATTATTTCTCTAGGATTCTCAGTGAGGACTGTGTCCTGACTCCCCAGATTAGAGTCTTCACATAGCTGCTTGTTAACTTCTAAGAAGACTTTTAGGATTTGGAAAAGAGAAGGAAAAAAGGTATCTACTTTAGCTACAGAAGGTGGCCAAACTCCATTGGTAAGCCTGTCAAAAGTAAGCCAGTGAAGAGATAAGAAGGTAAGAACATTAGAAAATGTACTCAAACTTGTGTTCCAATCAGATCAGTATTCTGTCTCAAACAGTGACAGCAGGAAATGCAGTTTAAGCTTAAAATATTTTAAGCAGTGAAGTTACATGTTTTTTATGGCATTTTTAGATGAATCTTGATTAAGGAAGGCATGTTGTTATCCATTTCTAGCATGTAGCTGGAAAAAATTAAAGCAGATCTGAGGGAGTGGGATTTGGTTCAGTAGATGCAGCAAGAGAAAATGGGTCTTTGAAGGAATTGTGAATGAGATCATGGAGAAATGTAGGAAAAAACTAATATTCTTGATGGAAAAACCTGTAACTTTGGAGTAAATTATGCACTGAGTGTCATCTTATAAGGTAAAATCATGCAGTGATACATTCAATCTTTTCAATAATTTTTTATTAGCTGATAAGTCTGGAAAGACTGTGTTCCTACATCATATTTACCACAGATTCACGTGAAGAATTAACTATTTAGTACATCTGCAAAGTTTTGGAAATGAAATAGCATGAAGTTGCATAGAGCATAACTAGGTATTATTTTGACAATCTATTGCTTTTCTGTTCAAAGGTGTAAAAAATATTAACGGTTGCGTACTGACTTTGTTTTTCCCTAGGAAGAAGAACATGAGGGCCCTGAGGTCTCATTCTCTGGAGCTGCTCTGTTTCTCCAAAGGGATAAGGTGACCAGATATGGGTTATTTGATCACTTGGGTCACCTGTTTCAGTAGCAGAGCAAAGTAATCAGAAACTGCTTTAAAACAATTTTCTTCAAGAGTGTCTATCTATCTATCTATCTATCTATCTATCTATCTATCTATCTATCTACATAGCTTCTAAATATCCCTAGTTCTAGATCCTTGATGAAAAGATGGCATGAGACACAGGATTATAATAGGACCATTTTCTTCTTTTGCACAACCTGTGGCTGATTTGGGAGTTCAGGGACTGCTCAGGCAGAATGAAAATTTCTCTCAGGAAACAGGGATGGGAAGCTCCCACCCCTTCTTACTGCACAGATGGAAAGGGGTGTTATGGACAAGTTCCAGTCTGCTGAAGGAATGGATATGCCATGCCACAATGCACACCACAAAAAGGGCTTTGTGTCACACCCACTGTCCAGTCAACGCAAAGCACAGCCATGTGCAGGTATGGGGTTATCCTTCAAATGCACCGTTTACTACCTGAGGCTACAAGGTGAAGAGAGAGTCAAGAGAAGGTCTTGGGAACTTTTAACTCAGAACCTACACCAACAAGTAGCGCTCTCTTTTCCCCTCATATGTTTCACTTCCTTCCAGAAGCATTCAGTGTCAAAATAGCCTTAAAGTAGTGTGTAGTGCCTTCACATTTCATAATGAGATGTTAGCCACTAGATGTTGCTCATGCATAGTTACTCATTCTCCTGCTTCCCACTTTCTTGCTTCATTTTTCTCAGGATGACAATAACTTTTGTACAGTTTTCTATTTCACAAGACTTTGAATTCCTGAATATAAAGAAATATCAGCAAGAGAAGAAAGCTTGTATTGAAAAGTTCATCTACCATAATAGAAATAACTCAGTTATAACCCCTTTGACAATCCTGTGTACACTGGGAACACTTGACCGTGTTGACTTGATTTTACACTTGGACAGTCATGCTTGTCATTCTCATTAGTTAGATAAAATGTTTTAATTCCTCTGTTCTGTTTGTCATTCATTTAAAAAAAAAAGCTTATCAACAAGTGAGGAAACTAATTAGATTAATATTTTGACTTCTGAAAGTGAATAAATATCAAAAAAGTTTCATATACCAGGTGTTTAAAACGGTAACAGAACCTTCTTCTTTTTTCCATTTTTTCCTTTTTTTTCCCTTTTTTTTAACTTTGCATATTTCCTTCTTTTACTTCTCTCTCACAAGTTATATATTACAGCAAACACTTTTCCAATGAAATAGTCAACTTCAAAATAATATTTAGGATGGCGTAAAGGTTTAGCACTGTGGATTTATTAATTCTCATGTCATCTTTTACACATCTTCTCTCTGAAAATAATATTTAGGAAAACAAATTATAACAATTAAACGTAGGCACTCTGCTTGCTGCCATTGTGCTTCTATTATAACCAAATTTTTAGTGGAATTCACTAAATTCAACAATCAATGTGCAAGAAATGCTACTGAAGCTTAAATACATAGGTTTTTTCTTCCAATTAATTCTGGTTTTTGAACCAACTGTTCAGTTATTCTCCTCATGATTCTGTTGCATAGATAATAGATGTGAATTAGACTTAACTAGTATTTTCTAGCCAACCAATGACAGAATTTTGATAAATATGGTTAGTCTCTATTGTTATGTGAATTTGAGTATCTGTTGTCAAATACTTGGAAAGGTGAGCTACATAAACCAGTAGGGCAGAAGACTGTTAGAACTTCAAGTTATATAGGACTAAACATTTACTTAAAATTTTATATAGACACATTTATATTTATATGTATGTGTGTATATATATATATGTAAATGTTAGTGCCTCATAGAATTAGGGATTTAGAGAGTTGTTTAGGTTGAAATTGTTTAACTGTTTTCCCAGTAGTGTTAGTATTGATATGAAAAAAACCTTAGAGTCTATACAAGCACAGAACAACCAACTGTAAATGTTTTACTGGTTGCACAAAGCAACAAGCAAGAACAGTTGTCTCAGTCTGAGTCTCTCAGACAAGGCTACAGTTAAAGTAGTTGTGTGGAGGGAAAATTGTTTGGAGAGGATTGTTATTGACTTAGCCAAATATTCCTTTTCTCCATTCTTCCAAGCTTGATTGCAAGACAAAGCTTCTTCACATTCACTAAGACACAGAGAAAACAGGGAAAAAATGAAACTCAAGTTGGTCTAAGTAAATAAAGAACAAGGGGGATCAAACCTCCTTGTGTTAATTGTAATTCTCGTCTTGCTGCACACGTCCATGTTGGAGAGAGACAACACTGAGTGGCTCATGGGTTCCCAATAAGAAGGGGTGACTTTGGGTGAAACTGATCCCTGGCAACAAGAGCTGTCAGATGTGGTCATGTTTGCTGACATTTTATTAATCTTGCCTCTGTGTCTGTAGTTGGAAGGTAACAGACCACATGAATTTTATTCATTCATGGCTGACAGAGAGAGAGAGAGAAGATGAATAAGCAGAGACAAACTGAGTTATATGACTGAAGGAAGGAAAAATAACTGGTCAGAAACAGACGGGGTTGATTCTCATGGAGCAAGAGATGCGTATTAGCAATCAAAACAAGGAAGAGAAAGACATGCAGAAGAAAAAAACCCTAAGTATTTACTTTACTGCAGAATATTTAACAGATCACAAAGGTGTAATACAAGGTGTGTTTTATCTTCTGGTTAGTCTAGGTTGCAAAACAAAGCCTGAATGTGACTGATCATTTGCAGAAAGTAGAACCCAATTTTAAATGTATAGTTACGTCTGTACAAATAGTGCCCACTGATACGTCAGTTTACTGGAAAAGGAAGCACTTAATATCATCTTAAAATATGTATTTGTCTGATAAAAAGAGTAGATAACTACAGAATTGCAAATACTTAGAAACACATTTACAAAAGGAGCTCACTGTACAGGAACATGCACAAGGAAGGAAATGAGATTTCATCTGGAGAAAGCCCTGAAAAGAGGATACTCCCCAATCTCTGCAGTACAACATCCAAACACATACAGTATTCTGGTAAAAAAAAAAAATAAATTAAGCAATATCATGATAAAGCAGGAGAAAGTGCATTATTTGAGATTTTCTGATGCATATCAAAATACCCTTTAAAAATTCTTTACATTCACTGAAAAAATATCTGGAGTTGCTGAAGCAAAAGTATAAGAAAATATTTTAATATTATTATTTAAAGCTGCATATAGTACAGCAGAAATCAAATGAAAATGTTATGTGTGGAAGAACCACACTTTCTAAAAGCAGTATCATTTCAAAAGCTGACAAATGGGTTTATTTGGAGAGCTAACTATAGTGCTGTTTAGTATATTTTTTTTACATGGAAAAAGCAGAGACTGAAATTAGACTAGGATGAATTGGGAAGCTTCCCGGGGTAATGAAGAGTAGCACACCATCTGTTTGAATGGGAAAAATATTTGATCAGTGTGTGTTCCTCATCCTGCTGTGCAACGCAGAGGTAGAGGTCCTGGTAGCAAAATGACACCAAGTAACATGAGTAATGGCAACTGAATAGAATAGGCAATAAATGCAAACCACCACTGACTCCTGGGACACCTAAAATGCAACCAAGGCCTGGGCCAGTCTGCCATGTAACAGCTGTGAGAATTATTTTTCTGTAATGGCCAGAAATTTTCTAAAGATAATAATCTTATAAAACTTTTTTTCTCTTTTAGAGATATGTCAGTGGGAAAAAATTGACTATGGGACTGGTACAGGATGTGGGAAATAGGCTGATTTAGCAATAGAGTCTCTTCGATATGCTTTGAGAAGAAAGCTGAAATAAAGTGCTGAGAGGCTAAAATGGACACATGGTGGCTTTGTTTCTGATTGGATGCAATAATAACTAACAGGTACAACTTTTTTTTTCCTCCCATGTGCCCTTGTTCTTACTTACTCCAAGCAGTATAATGGCAGTGAACAGTGTAATACTGCTTGCTGTTCAGGTGGTCAGCAGGTAGTTAGTGATCTTTTAAGTAAGTCAGGGCAAATATTGCCACCTATTTAAAGAAATCCCACTGGAAGTTACACGTAAGTTGTCCTTGTGCACCAGAGTCTGTACTGCTCTCTGCAGGAGGATGCATGCACCAGCTCATGGTCTAGTAGTAAAAGCTCTGGAGTATTGACGTTGGGTGAGGTTGAAAGCATCAGCGTCCTGTTTGGTCCCCTCACTGGCCATATTGGATGAGGAAGAGGCCTTGACTAAACAAAAGAAATTTCTGATTGAAGAGGAGAAACCCCAGTGGAATGAAAGTGGCTGCCTAACATGGAAAAGGTGGGGGATTTTTGTGCCTCTTACTGGAAGACGGGTGCTGGTTCTGCTGGGATTTGTAGCAGTAGTGACTCTGTAGCTCAGCTTTCTCTAACTTTCTAAATAACTTCAGAGTCGTTGAAGCCAGAAGAAGAAAGGCACTACCTTCCACTTCTGGGCACATTTTAAGTAAGTTCAGAGTGAGACAAAACCTTGGAGCTGTATGGGCAGCTCTTCCCTTTGCCTGGGCCCTACTTGCTTGGGGAAACATGAAAAAACAAAATCTGTCTGGGAAAACCAAGCATAGGAGAATCAGTCAAAATAAGGGTAACAGTATTTTTGGTGGTTTGCTTCCATGTTTGCACGGAATCAGTGTGTTGTTCTTGGTCACTGACATCTACTTGCTAAGGTGGGTTGAAAAACCAGTCTCCCTGCTGTATTCCAAACACCATGCTGTTCCTGCAGGCACATCTGCAGATCTGGGCAGATCCACTCATCGACAAGGGTCTCTTTCAGCAGCATATATCGATCTCCTACGCATGTGTAAAGGCCAGTGCTGCCTCCCCTCAGATCCTCTCAGCAGAAGAGTTCTGATCCCTCAGCTGAACAAGAGAGACCTCTGATCTTTCTCAGGATGCAGAGCTGTAATTATAAAACTGTAAACTAGTTGTGAGGCTTAATTATAATGTCAAATAGATTGGATTTTAATCAGGTCTCTGGATATATAGTTAGGAAGGATTTATCAGGGCAATGACCTAATTTTAAGAGCACGGATTTCAGCTGAATGGTCTGAAAACAATTTGATTCAGTGCCTGTAGAGTGGAGACAAACAAATGTAGACCATCACTGTTTAATGAGTAATGTCTCAATCATGGCACAGGCTTTAGGAAACAAATTAATTTCTGACATAACGTCAAAGAGAATTGCTATGCAGCGCTAATGGTTCTGGTCATAGACCCGTCGGAGAAGAAGCACAGCAAAATAAATGCTACAAGGAGAGTTACCATAGGATGTAAGAGGACATTATAGTGTGTAGAAATGTATGTTTGAGCAAAAATTATTTCAAGAGCTCAGTGTGAGAGGCAGAAGACTTACAGGAGTATGTTTCCAGCTCAGTACCAGCTGGACTCATTAGCCAGGTTCTTGTCAGGCTTGGTGGGACAAGGGAGGCAGAAGGGTCTGCCTTTCTCTGAGAGGTAAGACTTTGCTCCCACACCAAGGTCCCATGATTCCTGCGGGGATAGAGTTCAGTAAACACTATAACTAGGATCTGTCCCACTGGTGAGATGTTTCCAAGCAGACTAGAAGGGGGCTGTCAGAAGAGGGGGCTGCTGGTAACAGGTACACAGGTATTGCATTGGTGGCAGGTGGTGGTCTCAGGCTGCAGCAGGAGTTTTCCTGTGCCCCAGAATGGCAGCAGCCTGGGCAGGATTCCTCCTCTACAGCTGCATAATTTCTTGTGTTGTGCTGAGTTTGATATCCAGAGGGAGCAGCCATCTGGGAAGCCTTGTCTGCCCAAAGCTTTTCAGCAATATCCATTCTGGTCCTCCTTAGGCTTCTGAAGGTTCCCAGCTCTCAGTAATTTCTTGAAGTATTCTGAATGGAGCTAGCATTCTCAAAAGTGTCTGTTTGGTTTTGCCCAAAAGGAAAGCGGTGATCTGGTACACAATAACCTACCACCGTGCTTTTAGGAACCATCTCAAGTAAGTGAACAGCACAGATGGCAAAAATCTGGCCCCCATAAACACTTTCAAAGTAGAGCAATGCAGTAAACTGAAGTCTTCAGAAATCAGAAATGCTGAATTTAAGGAGGCCTGTGTAATTTTGTGCAAAAGCACACACTGATGTAAAAAATCCCAAAAGCCACCAGATTAACACTGTCTTAATTGCAACTTGAAAGCACAAGAAAAACATTCCACGGTAGTCTCATTATATGTTAATTCTGGGGATTAGCCTCAGATTCAGTCACCAGGCCTGTTGCAGAACTGTTTTCTTCTTTTTGATAGTTTTATGGAGGACACTAGCATTGGGATTTTTGCAGGTTTTCTCTCCCCACTCCAGCAAGCGTATACTTTCTTAGTTTCTGGAGGGGCAGAGAATATTGCACATCTGTGCCAGGTTGTAAGATTGACCAGAGCAATGGATGCTTGTCCTTGGATGACTGGTTTATGTGAACTGGTGCAGTGCTCTCTTATTAGGGTTTATTTCTTTAACATAGTTGACTACGTTGCAGATGTGAGATTTCTAACAGAAAAAAAAATAAAGGAAGGGAAGGAAAGGGGAAAGGAGGAAGGGGAAAAGGGAAAGGGGAAAATGAAAAATGGAAAGGGGAAACTAAAGAAAGAGGTAGGCAAGAGCATTTTAGATTTTATTTTACCATGGCAAAATATTGTTGTTGGATTATGAGGGAAGCAGTGTCAAAGAGAAACATATTTGAAACAGAGAAACTCTATGGAGGTCAGGATATTTATAGTGATGTTTATTTTGTACTTAAAAAAGGCTGTATGCTGAAGTGATCAAGCTAAGTGGCATACTTAAGTAATAAATCTTCTACCAGTAATACTAATATTGAAAGATTTTATTTTAAATGTTAAAACATGGTTTAAAGCGCATTTTTTCTGATTAGTTTTCAAAGTCGAAATGAGTTATAGCCTCTCTGAGATGCAGTCAAAATTGTTTCTTATGTGTAGCTTTCTATGCTAAGACACGTGCAAGGGATCAGAGCTATGGTCCACACATTGTATCTGAAAGCCATTACCAATTCTAAATTCTCAGTTTGCAATGAAATGAATTTTCAAGGATTTTGTACAGATTCATCTATGATTCTTTCAAAGTTTAAAGTAATAGGAAAATGCAGAAAAACTATTTAAAAAAATTTGCAGTTAAAAAGTATGAACCATAAGGTGAACTATAGCTACTGATTTAGGAAGGCTAGTAAGAATAAAACTCTTTGTGAATAAGTAATTAAGATTTGTTAGATCAGGTTTGTTCTACGATTATGGTAAACATCTACAGTTGTTTTCAGTATTTGGATTTGAGTAGGCACCCTAAATTTTATATTATTCCTATTAATATTGCACTAGAACATAACTTTCCTATTATGAACCTGGAATTCATTTGTTCATAGTTCTTATGAAAATTCCCTTTAAATCATTTCCAGATGAGATCTTGCAATCATGTCTGTATGTGCCAACATTGAACAAAAGATCAATTTTATAACGTAAAAGTAAGCTTGAAAAGTACTCTTAAAAGTCATAGTACACTTTATATGATGTAAGCCTTTTTATTAAGGTCAATCACAGAGTCTTTTTTTTTGAACAAAAAAACCCCTGGTAATTTCTTTTAAAAACTAGTACTGAACAAAAGAAACCAGAATTACAAATGAAAAGTGAAAATCACAATTTTGCACTTAAAATCTCATTAATTGCATTCTCTGTGATTGCAAATTTTTGGCTTTTAATAAACCACAGTTAAAAAACAAAATCCAAGATTATTCTATTACATATATCAAGCTCGTCTAAATATAAATCTAATAAAGCAAAAATTGTTTTTGCATGGAAAATTTAGATGCTCTGGCAGGAAAAATGCTTAGCTTTTCAACAAGCAGAGGAGTGCAATTTTAATGTTTAAGATGTAACAAAACCTGTGTCAATATAGCTGCTGTATATCATCTTTAGAAGAGTAGCTAGTCAAGACTGGTTTGCAAATACCACGTGCAAAGGTTTAAAAAGAATTTTGCGTGGATATGTGCTTTGTACTGTTCTATTTTTTGTTGAAAACTTAGTAACAGAGCACTAGAAAACCAAACTCATGTTTTATCCTGTTGCAGTAGCATAAGTTACAGAAACCCCAAATATCACAGAATGGCAATATCACAGAATGTTAGGAATTGGAAGGGACCTCGAAAGATCATCTAGTCCAATCCCCTGCTGGAGCAGGAACACCTAAATCAGATCACACGGGAATGCATCCAGGCGGGCTTTGAATGTCTCCAGAGAAGGAGACTCCACAACCCCTCTGGGCAGCCTGTTCCAGTGCTCTGTCACCCTCACTGTAAAGAAGTTTTTTCTCACATTCAAGTGGAACCTCCTGTGTTCCACCTTGAACCCATTGCCCCTTGTCCTATCACTGGATGTCCCAGAGAAGAGCCGGGCTCCATCCTCCTGACACTCACCCTTTACATATTTATAAACATTGATTAGGTCACCCCTCAGTCTCCTCTTTTCCAAGCTAAAGAGACCCAGCTCCCTCAGCCTTTCCTCATAAGGGAGATGCTCCATTCCCTTAATCATCTTCGTGGCTCTGCGCTGGACTCTTTCCAGCAGTCCCCTGTCCCTTCTTGAACTGAGGGGCCCAGAACTGGACACAATATTCCAGATGAGATCTCACCAGGGCAGAGTAGAGGGAGAGGAGAACCTCTCTTAACCTACTGACCACCCCCCTTCTGATACACCCCAGGATGCCATTGGCCTTCTTGGCCACGAGGGCACAGTGCTGGCTCATGGACATCCTGCTGTCCACCAGGACCCCCAGGTCCCTCTCCCCTACACTACTCTCCAACAGGTCAGTACCCAACTTATACTGGAACCTGGTGTTGTTCTTGCCCAGATGCAAGACTCTACACTTGCTCTTGTTAAATTGCATTAAATTTTTCCCCGCCCAAATCTCCAGCCTGTCTAGGTCTCGCTGAATGGAAGCACAGCCTTCTGGCGTGTCAGCCACTCCTCCCAGTTTCGTATCATCAGCAAACTTGCTGAAGGTGCACTCTATTCCCTCATCCAAGTCATTGATGAATATATTGAATAGCACCGGTCCCAATACCGAACCCTGGGGGACTCCACTAGATACAGGCCTCCAACTAGACTCCATCCCATTCACCACAACTCTCTGGCTTCTTTTCTCCAGCCAGTTCACAATCCATCTCACTACCCGATCATCCAGATCACACTTCCTCAGTTTAGCCGCGAGGATACTGTGGGAGACGGTGTCAAATGCTTTATTGAAATCGAGATAGACCACATCTACTGCTTTACCATCATATCAATGACAATTACATTAACTCACTTCAGTAGCACTGGGATATAAAAAAACTGTAATTCCACTAAAATTCTCCTCTCACAATTAGATTATTCTCAAATTACACTGCAGGTAGCCCTCTATTTTAATTAAGAAACATTACTGCCTTATGCTGCTGTATTGCTAGTCTGATAGAAAGTGAGTTGAACTAAACTGTTCAGAAAAACAGAAATGTGAAAGGTCTGTTAAAATGGAACTGCCTGCCATGTGAAAAAGCTATCATGGACTGATCCAGCTTTGGAATCCTGCTTGAATGGATTAATATGCCAGCACAAAAGTTAAAGGGACAGGCTGCCATCTTAAGCAGAACAGTCAGGAATCTCCATGCAAAACAGTAAAGAGTGGATTTCTTTTAATTTTTATTGTACTCCAGAAAGATAAAAGGAAAAGAGAGGTAATTGCTGGATAGAGAAATACTTTTGAGTAGGGGATTGGCATTTTGAAATTAGTACTATAGCATATAGTACACACTATATGCTGTGTGTATTAGGCAAAAGTAGTTAATCATTACACAAATTTTACATCTATGCCTAAAACGCCAAAGAAGTTAAAAATTGCTATATTTGGGTTGTTAGCCCAGGCTGGCAGGCAAGACTCACACCTCCACAAGACAGGGAAAACACTCACCAAATGCTAGAAAAACAGATTTGACTTGGGGCTGCCCTTGCAGCACACCTCTCCCTCACCCCCACTACCAACACTTTGACAGCTACACCCTATACACTTTCAAATGCCTTTCACTAGTGGAGTCTGTAACAGTGTGAATAGATTTCTTAGGGTAGATTTATGTGAAAATCAGAATTTTAAGCTACAAAATCACTTTATTTGGATTTAAATATTTTTTTATATAGCTAATTTATGCAAAACCTGGGTTTACATTTTTTTAACTTCCTTGTGCCAGTACGTAGGCTATCCCAGATAGTATTCATATGTATGCCCAGTTGCTCTCTCATAGTGACCAAAAAATAAGACATTGTTTTTCATGCAAGCAGACGTGGAAAGGAAAGCTTGCTACATACAGTTACAAAAGCTTTAGTATCGCCTTAAAAACTACATGGAAAATCTGGCACTGCTCCTGAACCCTGTAACGTTTTGAACTTGAACACTTCCATCTGCTTAGTTGTAGAAATTTCTTAGTTAGCACTTTGTGAACATTTAATTTCTTGGATCATTTTGTGTTAAAGACCTATTGTAGAAAGTTAAATTTGTGTTTTAAGATCAGGTGTTGCAGTGTTGACATCTAAAGGAAAACAAGATACAAACCTAAAGCACAGTAGACCCAGTTCTCCCTGTAGCAGATAAGCAGCACAATAACCACTCAAATGAAAACTCTCTGGACACAAACGAATGCTCTGCAGGTAGGTTGATAGGTTTTCTCAGAATTTTGTGGCTGAAACTGTGTTCTCCATCAGACACGAATAAAAGCTGAAAGCTGCTCATCTTTCCCACTTTGCTAGCATATAACCAAGCTGATCATGATCCAACAATGAACACCAGCAGATGGTAAAACTGGTTTCAGCATCAGTGCTGTGAACTATGAGCCATTATCTCTTTTTGCTGTGATGTTTCCACTGTAGCACAGAGCATGATGGATCAAACACACTCACAACAAAACTGCACTTACATGGCATCTCCACAAGTCCATAGTCAAGCTCTGGAATGCTCCAACTGCAGCTCTTCATGGGTAAACACTATTTGGCTTAGCTAAAGACCCTTTTGGGGCTGCTCAGCACAATAACATCGAGATGGAGAGGAGTCGGCTTTAGAGACTGAGCTTAGATACGATGTACTACAAAAATAGGGGCCCTGTAAGCCAAATGTGAAAGCAGTGCTAACTTGTCCAATGGCAATTCAGTGTGTTTCACTCTTATCTGGTTTCTATCCTATGCTGTGAAGAGAATCAGCTGATGTCAGCTTTATTTATCCTGAGGGGCTGTTTTTCTTTCACATGCTATTGCACAGATAAGGGTGCTATGCATTGATCCCTCACTACTCTAAAAAGGCAGTGAATTTAACAGAGAGGTATTTTAAAAGCCATTTGGTGGATCTAATCAGAATTTCAGAGCTCCATCAGCTTCAGAAATTTAAAGAATCATAACTTCAAGGGATCTTCTTCATTAGAATCTTGTACTTAAGGCTTTAAACGATTCATTCAACCAAGACTCTTTGTCTTAACTAATGTGTGTTCTGTAACTGGCTCTCATCAATCACCATGGTATTGCACTTCCACAGTATACCTATACTGAAGAAAAAAGATTAAAGACAGAGATTCTTTCTGGCTACATATTTGTATTCAGCCTGACAGGTATTGATTTCTTTTTAATCAACAGAGACAAAAATTTTCAGAGGTATGCCAGCCACCAGCATGTCTCATTTAAACAAATTCTGCCACCTCACAATTTTTTGTGTTTTTGGAAAAATGTCAGATGTGTCACAGAGGTCTGTCTCCATTAAACTTGCTGCACAAATGTATTTGCGATACTTTCTTAATCTGCCTTTAATACACTACTGTGTTTTCAAATGCCATATGTCACATTTGCATTTAACAGTCAAGATAAATGGTAATAACTAATTCTTCAAGTTTAGTAAATAGTTTTTAAACTTCCTTCCTCTAATGAGTACTTACTGTAGAAAAGAGAACTTCATTCCATTCCATGCTTATTTTAAAGTGTTCTGTCGCAACACTGTATCAGTCTACAAATTGACTCAAGGCAATGCTTCAGATTAAATGAGACAAACACAGGGTAAATCAGAGAACGGGAAAAGAATTAGTGTGTTTGTGATATAGACTACAGTTTATTACCAATTATTCACATTATTGATTTTGTGGGAGAGACTGAAAGACCATTAAAGATGTTCATTATTTAAATTTTAAGGTGCCATTAAGCAGGGTGTTAGAATTCCCAAATTGCCATGCAAACTATTGAAAAGTCTTATCAAACTTCACAGCTTTGGAAAAAAATGTTCTAAGGCTTATGACTAAGAATGTCTTTGAGGAAGAAGTATATGTTTTAGCATAGTCAAATCAAATTACGTGCACCATTGGACTGCGCAGGACTAAATGCAGGTAGTTTAAAAACTCTGTAGAAGGCTTTTTTTTCCCTGAAAATAATGTAGCACATGTGCTATGTCTACATTAATGTGACTTCTGCATCGTGATAGTCCTAAATTCGGCAGGGTCTGTTGACATGTGCAGCATTATAGCAGGAATAAATGTCTCTGTTGTGTAGGCAGAAAGTGGAATACATCTGTCAAATTCTCCATCTCCTATAGATTTTCCTTTTGTGTGGCTCACAGAGCTATTGAGAACAGCATTCTCCTCCCACAACCCAGAGCTGGGCAATATGAGATGAAATCATTTAACTTTTCTTTCTCAATGAGGTTTACCTAAGGTGATTTTTTTTCTTTATTAGATTGTTCTGTGCTATTCAGTTCAAAGATTTAGTTATTAATCAAATATGCTACTCCATCTCTTATTTTTTCAAGTACAGCTTCTGGTACACCTAGTAACTTCACATGCATATTGCAACATGCATGATAGCTGATACTGTAGTCCTCCTTGTTTGATATTTTTCAGAATTAGGCTGAATTCAAGTGTGTATGTCAGGTACAACACTGAGCTTCTAACACATAAGCTTTTAAATTCAGCTGCCAAATACATTTCTCAATCAATCTTTACCTAGTTGCCAGTGCCTAAAGTCAATTTAGAAAGATGTTTGAGCATCCCAACTTTTAAACTTTGACTTAAGACTTTGTACCTTAAAACATGCTACTGCATTCATACTCCTCCTAATAAAAAGGCTCTTTTTTTTGTAATTCATGCAAATATTTGTAATTTTCAAACAGATTTAAACTCTCTGCTACTAAGTATCTTAAATAAACTTAAATTAAAAAAAATGTGTGTGATTTTATCACAACACTTATGTCCAAACAAAACAAGGGGGTGAGGAAAAAAAAAAAAAAGACAAATTATCTTCTCGAAAAGGCTTTGTTTAAGTTAGTTTATCTAATAGTTCTTCTAATAGCACATGTAATTTACCACTATGTATTTGCAGTGTACAGGGTTTGTCCTCACACAATTTGTACTGCATGGTCAATCCATGTATACTCATTCTGTTTGTGAAAACAAGAATGCTCATTTTCTGCAGTATTAAAAGACTAATTTTATGTACTGTTTTAAATCTATTTTAGGAATTAATATGATGTCTAACACATATTGCTAGTCCTAGTTTGCCTACATAAGGAACAAATAATTGAAAAACTAACTCTACAGTTTTATTTTGTAGCTGGATTTGCATCTACCTGTTAACTCATTAAATAAGGGTCTAATTGTATTTCAAAAATTGTAACAAAAGATAAGTACACTGAACAAATTAAGTCAATCTATTTATACAGTAGGTATAAATTACATTGTAAATTAAAGATAGGGAACCAAGAGGTGCTTTACATGATGTATATTATCCATGCACATAGAAATACCGTGGGTAGATATCTTGTGGTTTCATAGGTTTAAAAGGCACTTATGCTCTGCTGAAAGGAAAACCAGCAATATAAGTCTTCATTGTTTTTTAATCCTTACTTGAATTTGCAGTTGCTACACCAAGAGATCAGACTTTAGTATTCCATCTTTATCTCCAGATAAAGTTTAATTGAAGTGCTTTGTATGGACCCTTCAGGGATCTATGTGAAATAATTATTGTGAAAATATAATAAAAATGTTTAAATTAAATTCACCGTCTGAAAGATTTTAAAGTTGTCATAGTGACTTAATAGATTTTGATTAATTGAATGTGAACTCCCGAATATAAACAGATTAAATGGAAATAGACATTATTACTGTAAATTCAATAACTGACAACTTGGCCAATGACACAATAATGACTGGCTGCATAAGAAAAAATGCAGAATCTATACCTCTCTTTGAAACAGTGTCACATGGTGCAACATTTAGGGTGAAACAGAAACAGAAAAAAAACCCAGTTCCCTGTTTTTAAAATTGCATGAAGCCTCTGGCAGCCACACAGTAATCTAGTAGTGCTGAACTGCTGGGAGGGAGAGAAAAGGGAAGGGATAGACTGACCTGAAAAGTCCATGTTATTTCCCTTTCATTTTTAATAGCAGCAGAAAGGAGAATCTCTTAGACCACCCTATACTCAGCCACCCAGGAATTGTTTCAGTAAGAGCTCAAAAATGACTTGCATATTTCTGCACTTGAAGGCAGGGAAGTGTCTGAGGAAGAAGGACTCTCTTTCTTCATAAACCTCTTGAGAATGGGGGCCAAGGTTATGTAAATCAATGTTTTGGCATAGAACTTGCAAGGAAAAGAGATACTGAAGTTTTATTCAGCAGCTCCACCAGCTAAGGAAGCAACACCCAAAGAATCTGTTTTATATTTACGAGAAAGCCTCATCCTCAGAATCATAAGCCTTGTTTTTTAGAAAATAACATAAAAACCCTGACTTTGAAATGCCAAGCTAAGCATGAAAAAAGTTGTAATATATTTCCCTACACTTTAAGTATAGTTATGTAAAAGCGAAGAGTTCATGCTTGAGCACAGCATGTTATAATCCAAGAAATTCTGTCTTGAAGTATTTCTATCTTGTTAGATTCCTACAAGATTGTTAGACAAATTTTGAGAACGTTTATAGGTGGCATCCAGCTAGTATTTGAGATTTAATATATTATAATTTAATATGGAGAAAGATCAAATGAAAAAACTTACTTTATTAATATTAAAACCCTTGACTTCTTACTACATTCATGTATGTGCAATATTGTTATTAATTCTGTGCTGCAGCTGATCATACCAACAAATAATGCAGCTGATGTCAAGAGTATTTCACATTTCACTCCTCTACAGGAAAACTAGAATTTCTAGGGGTGTCACCCATTGTCTCCACTTAGAAAAAGAAACTAACTCTTTCCGCAGCCTCTTTATTTCAGTTCTACCCAAGTAACAAAGATGTAGTTTCCAGGGAAGACTGAATACCAAATGTTGGTACAGCAAAGTGACATGTATCAGTTGTTCCCTGTTCTCCAAAATGGATAATGTTTGAACTTCCAGCTTAGATTCATCCAGAGATGACAACGTCAAATAATGTAGCAGAAAGGGGAGTCCTGTTTCAGTGTGTGAAAGGAATTTACTGCTTTTCCTGTATATTCATATTTACTTATCTGTGGAATCTCATGTTTTGACTTTTTAAAACACTTTGGAGGTGCTTTTTGCGTTGTCTTTCTAGACAGTGACAACAGTGTAATGCAAATGCTAAAAATTTAATAATTCTGTTGATACAAACCACCTCAGCTTGGAAGACTGACTCTTCTTGTGGTAGGAAGTCTTTGCAATGAAAAACAGGGATGAAGGATTGTGGATTAAATCATTCTTCCTTTTTCTAATTGTTCCTGAAAAATTACCACAGCGGCTTGGTTACACCACTCTGCAACACGTGCTGTTTGAATGGCAAAAGATTACATAGCTTCCCAGTAGAGTACAAGGCCTAATTTTTAGTCATCATTTAAAAATAAACATATTGTAGTAAGAAGACAGAGTCCTCCGCGCTTGATCATAATGTAACTTTCATCCTTTATTACGCTGTTGGTCACGCACATTTGCATCTATATATATTACTGAAACCACTATTTAATCTGTGCGCAGAATTAGTTGATGGACTCACAACCGCTTCAGTTTGTCGTATTAGAGACAACAGTCTTTTTCAGATGTTGTCACAATACCTTTTCAGTGTTACAGATGTTAAAGAGAATTTCAATCATGTTTGACCATATTTAGATTGCTCGTGTGTAAACATGCAACCCAGAGCTGCCAGCAATGCAGCATGACATATAATTAATATTGTTGATAATGCTTGTTTATTTTGAGAACTGGTTAAAAAAGGTGCACTTTCATACTTGAATACTTTATTTTATTGCCTATTACTGCCATGTGGACCAGAACAATTTGCACGGGTGTCTTGATCAAAAAAATAAAAGCACAAGGATGTGTCGTGTTAGCATATTTATTCCTTCAGGTGTAGAAACCATTCTGGAATTTGCTTAATTATGTATGTGAGAAATTGCTCTACACAGTACACTTGTGCTCCTCATTATTTTTGTGACCACTATAATGTGATGTGTTATTTGTCGTCAGCAGAGCAGGACAGCTAGCTGTCTCTAGCTTTCTCTCTTTGAACAGAAAGACAAATTACTTTTTATTGTTTTTTTATCTGTTACAGATGAAAATACATATCCTTTTCTGCCCTACCTTTATTTTGTTCCCATTAGCTTACAAACAACAAATACAGCATTTTTATTCCCTACTTTTCCCACTCCAGTAAACTGGTGTTTGAGGATGACTCCACACTTCGAAAGAGCTTGTCTATAAAAGTAAGTCAGCTGGAGAAAAGAATAAACATTTGATAGACAGTGATTTCTTCCTCAGCTTTGCTGTGAGGGCAGCAGGGGCGTGTGGTAGCACCTACGCTTATGAGCTAAGTGAACCACACATTGAAAGTCCTGGGGGACAGGGGGAGGAAGGGGCTCATTGTGTCCTGAGAAGGGCCCCATGGGGCAGAGGTCTCACACAGGACCAGCAGATGGCTGTACTCAGCTTCTCTTTGCTTTTTAGCTGGGCCTCAGCAAGTGTGGTGGCCCAGAGCTGCAAAGCAGGGCTCAGCTGGCACTCAAACTGGCAAGAGATGTCAAGGATAACAAGGATTTTATAGGCATGTTAGTAACAAGTAAAAGTACAAGGAAGAGATTGGTTTGCCTCTGAAGGGGGCTGGCAGATTAGTTACAAATGACATTGGAAAGTCTGGTTTACTCAGTGCCTTCTTTGCCTCAGCCTCCATGGGTAAAGTTAGGCCCCAAGTCTCTGTACTGTGAAGCAGCAGCAAAGGAAATGGTAAACCCCCAGTGGAGAATAAATTTAGGGATCATCTGAACAAACTGGAATCCACAAGTCTATGAGACCTGACAGGATACTTCCAAGAGTGCCAGAAGATAGGGCTGACATCACTGCAGAGCCACTCTTCATCATTTTTGAAGTCATAGAGGCCAAGAGAAGTTGACTAGAAGGCAAATATTACACTCATGTGCAATCAGGACAAAAGAAATCTGAGAAACTACAGACCAGTCTGCTTCACTTCAGCCTCCTGGAAAATTATGGAACAGGTCCTCATGGAAGCTAATTACAGGCCAGTGAAGGACAAAAAGTTGTTTGGGGAAAGCCAACAAAGATTATCCAGTGGTAAATAATGATTTACCAACTTCATTGCCTGTTGTGACAAAAGAATTCACTCACTGGACAAGGGCAAAGCTGTCAATGTTAACTATAGCATTATGTCTGGCAGTCTTTCCACAATATCCTTGTTGGTAAACTGAGAAGACATAGACTGGACAGATGAACCAGAGGGTGGGTAAAAAACTGGCTAACTGGCAAGCTCAAAGATCGGTGGTTAATGACTTAAAATTGAGCCGGCAGCCAGTCACAAGTGGAGTTTCTCTGAGGTTAATAGTGTGTCTGATACCATCCAGTATCTTTAAAACAAGCTGGATGGTAGGATTGAAAGTATGCTCACTGAGTCTGTGGATATCAGAAATCTAGTACGAGATTCAGAAAGACCTTGAGAGACTGGATGACTGGACCAACAAAAATTGCATGACAATAATTTGAGTTTCTGGGACAGAAAAATCCCAAGCAGTGATGGGGTCTGACTGGCTCGGGGGTAGCTCTGTTAAAAAGAACCACAGTTTCTAGTGAGTAGTGTGCTAAATATTGGTCAGCAATGCACCCTTGCAGCAATACAGGCCAACCACATCCTGGGCTGCATTGGCAAAATTATAGCTACCAGATTAAGAGGTGTAATTATTCACGTCTGCTCAGCCCTTTTTAGGACACTTCTGAATACTGTGTCCAGTTTGTTTTCCTCAGTTCAAGATAGTCATTGAAAATCTTGAGATGGTCCACTGAAGCCCACAAAAATGAGTACAGTGTTGAAGAACATGATGTTCAGGGAAAGATTGGAGGACCTATGTTTGCTTAGCCTGGAAAAAGAAGGCTCAGGGACTCCAGACTTCCAACACCTAAAAGTGATAAGCTAAGACATAAGCCACAGAAATGAAGGCACATAACTATTGCCAGTTGGAAGCAGAATGTGCATGGGAATACACAAAAAGTACAGTGCAAAAACTCAATTAATTATGTTTTTAGAGGCATTTATGGTGATTGGTTATTTGTCCCAAACTGGGAAGATCAAGGTTTTTCCCTGGAAGTTAGAACAAGCAAGTTTAAAGTGAGGATTTGTTCTTGATATGTAAAGGATCCCAGCCAATATAAATCCAAATCTCTAAGGAGATGAAGACCAGATCAGCCCTCAAAACTGTACATCATCTGGAATCCCTGAAGGAATTTACACCTGATTGTTATTCAATGGGAACTCCAATACTTTTATTCTTTATAACGATACGCTGCATAGACACAGTATTAATAGACTGATACTCAGCCGAGACATAACAACCAGCCACTACACCAGTGCTTTCAGATGTTTCTAATATTTCTGTCAAACAGTCATCTGTGTTTTAGGAAAACGATATGCTAGAAATGTCAGATGCTTAAAGCAGAAGTGGTCTCCTTTATATTGGATGTTTCCTTGTTGCAAAATCTGGTGTTCCTGTTGCTATCCCTTTACTATCACACTGATATTAAGATCTGTGTACCTGATGGTGTGTAGTAGTGTTAGTCATGCCGTTTTTAAATAAGCTGGCACACTTTACCCCACTCTTAATTTCCAAAAGAAAGTACCTTAACATTACCTGTAGCATGTAAAATTGTCTTGTTGGAATTAACCTTTGAAACTCCAGAACTTGAGATGTCTATATCATGCTATGAGGGTGTAAACAGTTGCCTGGACTCCAGTTCTAAGCCAGAATACCAGTTGGTGACTCTGTTCTGAGAGGTACAGAGGCACCCATTTGCTTGAACACTCTCTAAAGAGGTGTGTTGCTTACTGGAGGCTCATATCAGGGTATTCCTGACAGGTCGCTAGTGGGACCAGTGTTGCTTAACATCTTTGTGGGAGACATGGACAGTGGGATCAAATGCACCCTCAGCAAATTTGCAGCGACACCAAGCTGTGTGGTACAGTCAACACACTGGAGGGAAGGGATGCCATCCAGAGGCACCTTGACAGGCTTGAGGGGTGGGCCTGTGCAAACCTCATGAACTTCAACAAGGTCAAGTGCAAAGTCCTGCAAGTGGGTTGGGGCAACCTCAAGCACAAATACAGGCTGGAAGGAGAATGGATTGAGAGCAGCCCTGAGGAGAAGTACTTGGAGTGCTCTGATTGATGAGAAGCTGAACATGAGCTACCAATGTGAGCTTGCAGCCCCAAAAGCCAGCCATGACCTGGGCTGCATCAAAAGAAGCGTGACTAACAGGTCGATAAGGGTGTTTCTTCCCCTCTGCTTTGCTCTTGTGAGACCCCACCTGGAGTACTGCATCCAGCTCTGGAGTCCTCAGCACAGGAAAGACATGGACCTGTTGGAGTGAGTTCAGAGGGCCATGCAAATAATCAGAGGGCTGGAGCACCTCCTCTATGAGGACAGGCTGAGAGAGCTGGGGCTGTTCAGCCTGGAGAAGAGAAGGCTTCAGGGAGACCTTATTGCAGCCTTCTAGTACTTCATGGGGGCCTACAGGAGAGGTGGGGAGGGACTCTTTATCAGGGGGTGTAGTGATAGGATAAAGAGTAATGATTTTAAACTGAAAGAAGGTAGATTTAGATTAGATATTAGAAATAAATGTTTTACAGTGAGGGTGGTGAGACACTGGAACAGGTTGCCCAGAGAAGCTGTGGATGCCCCATCCCTGGAGGTGTTCAAGGCCAGGCTGGATGAGGCTTTGAGCAACCTGGGCTAGTAGAAGGTAACCCTGCCCAAGACAGGGGGGTTGGAACTAGATGCTCTTTAAGATCTCTTCCAATCCAAACCACTCTGAAATTCTGTGATTTTATGATTTTCCTGGGTTGTCTGAAAGTCATGTCAATAGTTTCATCAATGTTACCTATGGGATGTCCACATTTCAAGCCTTAAATATTGTGCAGACTTTCACTTTTTTTACCAGATGTTTCCTTTTTTGATCTCTAACCTCTTGACAACTATTTGTTCCTCATTTATCTGTTGAAAAAAGATCCTAAAAATAAAAGTGTATCAGCTTGCAGCACCACCTTTCCATGGTGGCTTGCAAGATCTTAGATAAAAAACGGTAGCTCATCTTTCATTCTCATCATAGTCCTATTTAAAACCACAGAAAATGGTCTGAGGAATGAGGATCTTGCTGCTTTCATATATTCAAGCATGCACACTGGAATTATAGTGTTTTGGCCAATGTCTGTACAAACAGGGTGGTCTCCAAAAACACAACATGAAAAGGGAACTTAACATATGTAGCAATATAAGGGAAGGATGCGCTGTGTGTAAACTCAGTGAGAAATTCCTTAGAGCTAGTAAGGGGAAAATTTATGAAACTGTGTATCATAACGAAGAAATTCTCAGTTCATTTAGTTTAAACTGAATCAAGTTAGAAGCAGGTTATGGATTTATTAATGACAAAAAACTAACAAACAATCATCTCTATTTTCAGGGTCAATATCAGTAATACAACACATAAATCACAGTACTGGACACTTTCAAAATACCTACAAATTTCTAAATATTTTTTAATAGCCAGTCCCCAAAATTTCTAATCACAAACTCACACAGAGCCACACATTCACAGAGCTACTATCACACTCACCCCTTCCTCAAAGGATGTGTGGGTTACAAGCACTATTGCTCTTTCAGAAGCATGGGTTACCCCACTTGTGTGTTTCCCATAAGGAGACATGGGTGCTATAGGTTTATGGATATCTGTGCTGCTCTCTACAACCTATTAATCCACAAGCCTCTCAGAATGCAACCAGTGAGTTCATGCACACAGGCAAATCTGAGGTGTGAGTTCTTGCTTGTTGTGGTCCACACTGTCACCCCTCAAGCTGCAGAGCAGGCAGCTCACGCTGTCCGATGGGGAAATTGCTCTAGCTGGCTAAGGTAAAGGTGTGATGCTGGTTGGTGGGGCAACTTCTGGCAGTGTCAAATCAGGTTGTGATAGTTGCTGTTCCCACTCGAAGGTCTCTGGCTCCTGTTGTGAATTTTCATGCTACTTTTATACTTTTAAGATTAATTTATTCTTTGTTTCAAAAGTCTCTTTAAAGTTTCCCAACCGCTGTTTAATCCTGCTGATGGCAGTCTTCCTCTTACACATGATCAGGTTTTGACAAACACACAGTTTGATACACACATAGGCACTGTTTAACCTCACATTCTTATTAACGAGGATGGTTAGCATTTAATACTGCAAGATCAAGTATTAACATCAGTCAACACTCCCAAGTCCTTCTCCTCAGAGCTGCTCTCTGTCCATTCTCCACCCAGCCTGTATATGTGCTTGGGATTACCTCGACCCACGTGCAGGACCTTGCACTTGGGCTTGGACAAGGGTCGAGGCAATCCCAAGTAAAAATACAGGCTGAGTGGGGAATGGCTTGAGAACAGCTCTGAGAAGAAGGACTTGGGGGTGTTGGTTGATGAGAAGCCGAACATGAGCCGGCAGTGTGTGCATGCAGCCCGGAAAGCCAACCGTGTCCTGGGCTGCGTCAAAGAAAGTGTGACCAGCAGGTCAAAAGAGGTGATTCTCCCCCTCTACTCTGCTCTCATGAGACCTCACCTGCAGTACTGTGTTCAGATGTGGGGCCCCCAACACAAAAAAGACCTGGATCTGTTGAAGAAAGTCCAGAGGAGAGCCACAAAGATGGTCAGAGGGCTGGGGCAAAACCTCCTTTTCCAGAGGGTTGTTCAGCCTGGAGAAAAGAAGGCTCTGAGACCTAATAGCAGCCTTCCAGTACCTAAAGGGGGCCTACAGGAGAGATGGGGAAACACTCTTTATCAGGGAGTGTAGTGACAGGAAAAGGGGTAAAGGTTATAAGCTGAAAGAGGGCAGATTTAGATTAGATATGAGGAAGAAAACTTTTACTGTGAGGCTGGTGAGGCACTGGAACAGGTTGCCCAGAGAAGCTGTGGATGCCCCACCCCTGGAGGTGTACCAGGCTGGATGAGGCCTTGAGCAACCTGGGCTAGTGGAGGGTGTCCCTGTCCATGGCGGGGGGGGGGGTTGGAACTTGATGATCTTTAAGGTCCTTTCCAACCCAAACCATTCTATGATTCTATGATTCTATAATATTAAGTACTGTAACTACAAATATTAGTACAAAAGACTTGGCAAGGACAGGTTGTGTAAACATTATCACAATGGAATAGATATAAAAGACTCCTGCTAGAAATAGGTAGAAAGACTTCTCAGAAAAGGCATCCTTCATTGTCTGGAGTTACACATGTGCATGATAGTAAATAAGAGTAACAATGTTGCTAGTACTTAAAAATCCCCTAGCTTGACTATGGCCTGTATATGACAAGCTTCTATGGTGGGACTGCAAGGGCAGCATGCCTAAAAACTGAAATCATACTCAGAAGATACATGGTGTGTTGATACATGTTTATATTTAGAAAAAATGGCTTAAATATATCCAAACTACTAATGGCACTGCAGATATAGCCTTAATTGCATATTTGCATTTATTGTGTCTGTCTACCTGCTTGGGCACCCAATCTTTGCTGACTTATCCAGTCAAATACAGAATGTATGAAAGAAGATTTATCTTTGCTTCGTTAGTTTTTGAGAAGATGCCCTTTTTTTTTCCAGGTGCTGTTCAATCCCAGTGGAGTTAATATGAGGCACATACTGTCTGCTGTAACACTGGAGTATGTTTTCTTACACAAAATTGTTTTCCCTTCAAGTTTTGAAATTTGTTCTTTCAAAAGATTTTTGTAGCATGTGCTTATTTTTTATGCAAAGATTCTTTTGTTGTGATACTTTTTATGGTGCAGGGGAGGCTTCCCAGATGTGTATATTTTTGCGGTTTTGACAGGGTAGCAATAATTTTAATAATTCTCTAAGAAAATATTTTGCAATTAAAATTCTATTTATATTGCCATCTGATGTTTACTTGGCAGTGTTCTGTGCATGCTGTTAGACTTGCCACTTCATGAAATAATCTTAGGTTTCACAAGACAGCACAGAACTGGCTAAAGAGTTTGTTTTCTGCTGGTTTAAAAAGCTGAACTACTTGGGGCGTAGATGAGCTCCAAGCTGATGCAAGGGTAGTAGCAAAGAGGGGAGGCAGGGGACAGGCTGGAGTAAGGCAGCCCTCCATTTGGGCTGTTTTGGGCAGGAGAGCTTGGCAATCATGTGAGCCTCTGCTGACAGTATGCATGAACTAGGAGATTAATGTCCCACCAGGAAAATAAATTTATTTTAAATGATAGACTGAGTCAGTGTCTTAAAATATCTGCAAGACCTGCATATTGGGCTTTCTTTGCTTTGAATACCACTGTTAACAGTCTGTGTTGCAAAAATGGCATAGAGGGTTTAGAATATTACCGCTTAAAAGTGCCACGGTATATATTAACGTTTTGAATGGGTGTTAGCTTACCAGTAATATGATTTTGCTTCTTATACAAATCCTAGATTAAATCTTTTCTATATTGGAACGAATTATACCTTATTCATTAGAAAACAACAAAATTGCTATGCTATCCACTTGGGGGCCCTGGCCCGGTTGTCTGATAGGGAAAGGGCAGGCAGGGCAAGGTCCTGTGTAATTCCAAAAGATTGTACTTTCATTGAATCTGAATAATTTCTTCTCTGTTATTATCTATTTTTAAATGCTCATTTCTTAGCTTCTCAGATGGCACCAAGAGCTTCTCTGGGAAGGAAGGGAGTCTGTTGAATTATTTTTATTAAGCTATAATAGTATTACAGTCGCAATACTGGTTTTGTGTTATGGTGAGCACGTGGACAGTGGTGAAGTGGGAAGCAGGAGACAAGATAGCACAACTTCTGGACAATCTGTCCGGAGGGTAGTATGCTCACAGAGCAGGAGGGAAGAAATGGAAAGAAGCATCAACAAATCACTGTGTTGTCCCATGGCTGAAATGTCAGCTGTGCTTGCAACATCTCTTGACAAAGCTTATGTCGACAAAAAGGATGTACATTCAAGTTACTATCTTGAACATAACATTTGAAGCAGGGTGTCAGCAGCCAATCTGTCGAGACCTTTATAATGGAACAAAGTGTTTTTAATAAGAAAACAAAACAGCACAGAGCAGCAGAACAAAACTGTAAGACAGGACAAGGGTTTCAAGTGTAAAAATTTCAGTGAAGACAGAAAGATAAAATCAAGAAGTGAATCTTAAACTTATTCAGCTCTACCATGGGGAGAAAGAGAAGCAATAGGGAGAAAAGGACAAGACCTGGGTGCAAGTATGTTACTGACAAGAACTCTCAAAGACCTTTGACAAAGAGGGGAAATTATTAACTTGTTACACAACTGAGAAGTTCATTATTTCTTTAAGGTTAGATACTTTGTGTTTCCCCAGTTTAAAGGAGCATTTGGAGGGAAAGGTATGAGATTACATTACCACAGAATAGAAGAACTGAGAAAAGGACAATCCTTCCTCTATTTGTCATCATCTTTAGCCACAACGCTCTTGGCACATTTTCACTAAACTGTTCTTAACTTTACACAAAGCTCAAATCTGCCCAGGAAGACAGGTCTTCCCTCTCTACTCTCTTTCTCCTCACTAAATTTCTCTTTCCTGAAGTCTTTTTTCTTCTCTAACACCCTGTTTTGTGATATATTCCCCATTAGTACATGTCCTGGGTTAAGCTGAGACAGAGGTAACTTTCTTCATAATAGCTAGCAAGAAGCTGTGTTTTGGATTTGTGCTCAGAAGAAAGCTGATAGAAAGTGATGTTTACACGGCTGCCAAGGTCTTTCAGCTTCTCTGGCTGTCTGCAAACAGGAGAAGCTGGGAGGGAGCACAGCCCCAGTTACTAGCCTAGGATTTGATCTTAGGTTCAGGATTGAGACCCAGAGTGGCCAATAATCTGTTCCATAACATACATGTCATGCCCAGTATATAGGTGAGGACCCTCCGGAAGATTGGCCCTTTTTGATTCCGGATCTCTTTTTCTCCAGGTCATTTCACTCCAGGTTGTTGCTCTCCCAAGGCCTTTCCCCCACCCCAGCCCCAGTCAGCTCTTGGTCTTGGATGCTCGGACTGTTATCTCCGTTCCCTGAGTGCGGTTTCGGGACTCTGCCTGCTCCGGAACAGGCTGAGCCCTGGTCATAGGGGGGGCGGGGGGGGGGGCGGGGGGGG
>WKFP01014331.1:860910-879487 GCA_011057875.1 Pterocles orientalis
AGTATCACTGTGTATCACTCATTTGTATATTTGTACGTAGCATTGTTTTCAATACTATTGTAGTTTAGTTATTAAATTGTTCTTATCTCAACCCACAACTCCTTTTTTCCCTTTACCCCTTTATATTCTCTCCCCTGTCCTTTGGTGGTGGGGGGATTGCGTGAGTGGGTGTGTGGTTTGGCCCCCAGCCAAGAGCTAACCCATCACAGTACACTACTTGAGCATCGTAGTTTTTATAAATACGGTGTGTCAAGACAGTGTTTTGGGTAATCCAGTGTATCACTGCCTGGTACAAGTGTAACAAGCTGCACATACACAGAACAGATATTATGACGATATTCCATAGCAGCCTGCATGCAGTGTGGAGGGAGAGAGATAATCAAAGTGTTTTGGTTTTGGTCTCCACATCTTAAACCAAAGTGACGTGTGATCTTATAGTGACCAGTAAAGTAACTGATTGTCTTACAAACTCAGAGATCACAATAAGTTAGGACAAGGAGCTAATTGCTTTTCTTTCTTCAGCAATTTTGGGGAATAATAGACTGAGCTCCAAGCCTTTCCCCAAAAAGTGAGGTAGTAATATTTCCTTTTAAATCTTCCCTAACGGAATATTAAAGTGGTATTAGGAAAGAAGGGAGCGGACAACTCTTTTTTTCTGTTAAAAAGTACTTTTCAGTTTGATGCAGCATCACACACCACCCCAGGTTGCCAGAGGCTTCTCTGCTTATATGAAACTTTTGTAACAGTAGATTTTTAAACATATTATGTAAACAACCCATATAATAAACCTAGTTTTCTTACGACTTTTTGCCCATTGTGGGTCTTCTTGGACATCACATGTGTTCAGCACCCAACTACATAATTTGAGTTAATTATGTATTTTGAGTTGAAATTACTTGCATCACCAATTATACTAGTTAGAAGAATTTGACTCTCTGGCTTTTTATATGCCAAGTTAGAGTAATGTCAACGTTAGCAGGCTTAACACTTTGCTACACACAGTTCTTTTCCTGAAGTAATTTTTAAATTAGATACAGAAGTCAGAATTTTATTCAGCACTGAATTTGTTTACCTTCAGCTTTCAATGGTTAGATCTAGTCACAGCCTTGACTTTTATGTCATCCTCTACTATCAAATTGTCATTTCCTATTAGTGTTCTTTCAGTCCTTGACAAAATAACCATTTTAGCTTATCAAAGAGAAGTTTACTTCTCTACACCTCTCTAGCAGAGGTGATTAAACTGCAACATGTTGGTTAGCATTACACCTTCAGGGTAAAGAAGATCTAAGAGGAAGGAAGCTAGGAGAAGCCACTGGTGCTGGTATCACTGGGTTTCAGAGGCTGATGGCCTACCCAGCTCAGCAGTGAGTTCTGCTATGTCAAGAATATCCTTCCCTTTCTTATCAGTCTTCCTTGATACATGGCTCTCAAACACAAAATGATTTTCATGAGTGCTCCAAGAGAATTAGCCAATCCTGATTTAAGGCCTGTCTTTTAATACTTGAATTATGCACATCATATCTGGAAATCTACCAAAGTCAGAATGCAGCAAAATGAAACACAGTCCTTTTTACTTTGAAGGATTATTCTTCTTTATGTGCATACAAGAATCAGCTTAGCCCTTTCTGGCCAGGGAGCTACATGGGAAACTGATATTCTACAGTTTGGACATTCATATTTGTATCAAGATAAAGATAACTGAAGATGAAGATGAAGATGAAGGTAAAGATAAAGAGAAGAGAAATAAAGATAAAGGTAAAGATAAATAAAGATAAGATAAATATAAAGGTGTATTTTCATATAGGACCACTTCGGGGTCCAAAGGACACGGGCAGCCAGTCAGAGGGTGGTCTGTGATGGATTCAAGAAATGGCAAACAGCCAATCACAGAGCAGTGTGAAAACAAAATGTTGTCAAAGACATCAGCTTCTGTGTATGCAGTAGACAGATGCTTCCTGTTGTGATGTATTTCTGGTTCTGCGAGCCAATTGCGGGGATAGCTCTGAACACGTAGGGTATAATGGTTTCTAAAATGGTGACACACAAGCACAAAAAGGTGAAGTCATGTAACAGCCATCAGGGAAAAACTTCCTCTGGAAGTCAGGGCTGTGGCTCCTGTCACTTCCTATCTGGGACAGAAGTGTCCTTTGCACCCTTCTCAGTACATCTTAGTTATACTATATGTCTTGTTTTGTTACTTTCTTCTAACAAAAAATAGACAACTGTACACACCATGGAGTAAAAACATCCAAAGAATTCAAATGTACTAAAGCTGCTGCTGAAGTAAAACCAGAATGAAGAAAAATATGCTCAGGCTCTCTGGCACTTGCTTTTTTTCATTTTCAAAAGGGAAAATCTTTGAACAAATAAGGACGTCCTCTTAAAAATCCTGCTGCTTACTCAGTACAAATAAATATGCTTCTCATCTTCCAAAAACCAAACAAAACTCTAAATGTAAATAAAAATAATTTATATTCTTACTGGTTGAGTATCATTATCATATACAGGATTGAATATTAAAAATTGTCATGTACTTTTTTATATCAGCTGGAAGACGGATAGCTTCTTAAGCTGCCTTTTACAGAACATTTCTTACTTGAAAACATGTGAATCATTTTTTTACCCCCAAAAATACTTCTAGCCCTCAAAAACGAATTTACTTTGTGGATATGAAAATAAAAAAATAAAAGATGAAGAGAAGTCATAGATAACAATAGATCATTGTATTCTTCTGTGAGAATCCAAGTAGCAGGAGTTCTTAACATTTAGGATTTGCTGTATCTATCCCTGCATGAAACTGAAAGATCACTTTGATTTTTTATGGTGTATGTACAAAAAAAGAAAATGACATGAGAAGCCATAGTGCACGTGTGAACCAGGGTGTATGGCAGCTGCTACTAATTTCAGGATGCGCACCTCTGGAGATCTGAAGAAGAGTTTAGAAAGATACAATCTAGATTTCAGGAAGATCATACCTGCATTGGCCTGATTAGGGAGAAGGGATATGAAAGGTAGAGCTCATACAGCAGAGGTGTTTGAGAGAAAAGTACTAGAGTAGTGTTCCATTTTTTTCTTGTGCTGATCATTTAATATATTTTATGAAGCAAAATAATGCTTGATGAACCCCAGAAGAATGTGTAATTTCTGAGGCTGGTTACCCTCTTCCCATATACTTATTTTTCAATGAAATTACTGTCCATCAAAAATGCTGGGTAATTTGAGCCCTCTGCATGCTGCCATGTCAGGTCCGATTCTTGCCCTCTGTTCAAAATGAGAAATGTCTTTTGAAAAATCATTTTTCAGTTTATGTGCTGCCAGATTGCAAGCCTGTTTCGTTCCCAGTTCCGGTGTTATGTGTCTCCATTCTGTGGCTAAATGTCTATTTCTCATGAGGTGGTAAAAGACCTCATGCAGGCTGAGGCTTGTCTTTGTGGTGGGTTGGCCCTTGGCTTGGGGCCAAACCACACACGCCCCCACCCAATGATAGGGGAAAGAATTAAAGAGGTAAATGGCAAAGAGGACTCGTGGGCTGAGATAAGGACAATTTAATTACTGAACTACAATAATATTGGAAATAATATTATATTCAAATATGCAATGTGATACACAGTGATACTGCCCCTCCCCACCTGATGACCAAAGGCCCAGCCCACTCCCGGCCAACGACCCCAGAGGAGGGAGGAAATGGGTGATACATAGTGATACTGCCCCCCCACCCGAGGACCAAAGGCCCAGCCCAGTCCTGGCCAACAACCCCGGAGGAGGGAGGGAATGGGTGATACACAATGATACTGCACCCCTCAAAGCCTCAGACTGTTGCCAGCTAAGGATCCCCAGACACCGCACTCACGGTTCCCCCAGACAGGGAGGGGGGTGGGGTGCACCACTCCCGGAGGCACTTCACGGTACGGAGATAACAGCCCAAGTGTCCCAGGCTGAGAGCTGACCGAAGCAGGGAAAAAAAACAGCTAATGATCCCCCCCGGAGAAGGAGGATCCTGAAACTCACAGAACAGAGATAACGAGTATCCCCGGCCGAGAGCTAACGGCGTCTGTGGGGGGGAAAAGGCCTTGGGAGAGTGAGTGCAGGTGCCCTAAGTGAGATTATCCAGAGCCCAAGGGAAGTGAAAGAGAGAGATCTCCCAGAAGGGTCCTCATCTATATACTGGGTATGACATGCATGGGATGGAATAATTGGTCAGTCTGCTTCTCAATCTTAACCTAAAAGCAAATCCCAAGCTAGAAGCCGGACTGTCTCTCCCCCCACCCCTCTGTCTGTGGAGGGGGGAGAGGCTGAATGTATTTGTCCTTGAAAGTATCCTGGCAATAACTATAAACGTTCCTTCTTATCAGTTTTATCCTGAGCAGGAATCCAAAACATAGCTTCTTGCTAACTATTTATGAAGAGAAGGAAAAAAAAATTAATTCTCTTCTGCTTAACCCACGACAGTCTTCTATTCAGTTAAGCTAGGACAGCTTAGAAAGGCCGCCAATTTGATGTTGCAATGAGCCACAAGGCTTCAAAAATACGTTAAGGGTTAATTTTATTAAGGTAGGTTCAAAAAGATATGTAAGAAGCAAGAAATTTAGTTGTTTCTAGACAAGCAATCTATGTTTTGTTCACACTGTGTATGTGCATTTGCCATTGCATGTAGAAGTCTTTTTTCTCTTTCTGAAGGGCTTGTTTTCTTTCCTGAAGCACACCATATAGTTAAACAGAGAAGATCACACCAGGTTTATTCTACTGTTCTTTCAAATGCAAAAAAAAATATAGCTTCAAGAATTTTGAAGGATTCTGGAAGAGATTAAAGGAAAGGTGAGCAGAAAGGAAATGTACCTGGGGAATAACAGTTATGAGTAACCTTGCGCTCTGCCTTTATGAAATAACCCATGTGTACAACCACTCTGTGAATGTCACTGACCAGCCACTTTCATTTTCTACATCAATTTGGCAAAAGTGGTCAAAGATGAAGATTTCTTTTGGTGACCTGATCTGGAGGATGGCTTGATTGAATGACAAATCCAGTTTAGTAGTCTCATAGCATACCACAAGGCAGACTGCTCTTCTTTTTATTATCCTTTACATGGAAATAGTTGAAAACCTGGGTCTTTAAAGATTGGATGGAAAGGGTCTGGTTCATCTCCTGGAGACTCGAAATATACGATTGTAAAAGAAGAGACCCTTGATAACCCTTAGTGCAAGAACAGCACATTCTGGTGTAAAGTCATAATGCTTGAGAAAGAAAACCATGCAGTTACTTAATTAAGTTAGTTAAAGGAAAATTCAAACACAATGACAAGGAGAAGTTCTAGTGGTGTCCAAAGAGATAATCCATTCTTTGTAAAGAAAACTGTGACTCCCTAAGTTGTCATACAGGCTGTCAGAATGCTTGTATTTCCCCTATCCTCCTCACACCACAGCAGGTAAGAAAACAAAATCCTTTTTTTTTTTGGAAAAAAGTGAATAATTTTATCTAAGCAATTGTTCGAAGAAAGGGCCTGATAAATATATATAGAAATAAACTTAATTTCCATTAGGGCAAGGGATCTTTTATTGGACGAAGCATTTTAACTAATCTCTGAGAAATCTGAAAACTTGTGAGACGAAAATAAAACAGGGAATCTAGTCAACAGGAAAAGGAAAGAGCAAGATGTGCTTCAGTATCTGTATCTAATGGAACTATGGTCCAGGTACTTTTGGTTTGAATCAAGTATTTCAAAGAAGTTGGAACTAACAATTTCAAAGTGAAAATAGGTCAACGGACACAGCACATTGAAGACAGTCAGTTTGGCCAACTGAGTACACAGAGTACACTCTGTGTGAGATCATCTTTCAATGGAAAGAAAAAAAATGGCTGGAAAAAAAATCTTCTAACTATTGTATATTGCAGAGTTTTGGGCCTGGGATGAACCAGACGGTCTGACTTCTGAATTAATCACTGTAGGATAAGTGATAGAGCTTTCAGAGATTTAAAGAAGAAATGTAGGAATACTGGTTGTTTTGAAATATTGTAACAGTGAAGATTATATGGCCTTTTTCTGCTTTATCATGGTAGGACCTTTGATAACAACAGAATCTGAAGAAAGATTGCCAATCTGAAAGAAGCTTGCCAATGCAACAAAAAATTGTACCCAGAGGAGAACTAGGTAATGACTTACTGGAGCTTCCTATTGATATAGAAAGTAAATCTTTTCTGTCAGATTTTCTACAAAACTGGGAGATCATATTAAAGATGATATTTGGAAATCAACCAGACTCTGTTGATCTCTTTTGTGCTCTAGAGAGAAAAGATCGTCTGAATTTGCTCACTAGTGAATGGGTATCATGAGTAATAGAACCATGCAGATGAGTGGATTTGGTTTTCTATATGCCAGTCCCATCCAGCAAACATGTCTTGGCAGAAAATGGGAACTTCACTTATTCCCACTTGCTGATACAGCACATGATGTCAGTGCTGGGATATGAACACCCTGCATATAGAACAGAAATACTTTTGATCACATATTAGACAACCCTGAGGTATGCCACATTAAGAAGCTTTTTATCCTTCTAAGACTGTTGTTCTGGAATCCACACCCATCTTGGTTTAAGAAAATGCAGTGGTATCAGGATTTGAACACACTGAGTTATGGCCATGTTTGTCAATTCTGCATTTTAAGCCCTTTTTCTATTCCACACTTAGATAAAACAAGCAGTAGGAACTTGTTCCTTTGAAATTGACAATTCGCGTTGCATGTGACTTCAAGGAGAGAGATTCATCCTCAAGTTACTCAAGGTTCAGAAAGTCTTCTAAGGTGCAATGCAAACTCTTCCCTAGGGCAAAATGAACAGGGAAAACTTGTCATGCAGCTGAAGAAACCCATGAGAGTTAGGCACTTTCTCTTGATAAGGTAGTCATGAAGGTATGCAATAATGTTGGATAAATTTCTTTGTAACTTCCATAGTTACTGGAGGAAAATACATTTCCTGTCTTCATTGGCAAGGCACATACATGCTCATAGATGGAAAGCAAATACGGACCAGACATCTTAAAAAGCTCCTGATGGGACCAATGACCCCTCCTTTTTTGGAATACTGCAAAATCAGAATGATCCTGAAAATGCTTTCAAGCCACCTCACCCAATAATCTTATTCAAGTTTCTCATTACAGGAGAAGTAGCTGTTGAACATATGACTGCACTAGACAACAGTCTTTGTGAAAATGAGAATAGAATGTATATGTCAATGAAAGTGCAGAGATAGGCTGTACTGCCTGGCTTGGAAGTTTGCCAGTAGAAGACTAGCATTTCAGTTGTTGGGAAGTGTGTTACCAGCATGTTATCTTAATTATAAAAATCTCCTATTAAAAATTTCAGTCATAATCTTGAGAGAGAGCTGAGTGCATTTTTTCCTTTAAGGGCAAATTTAAGACTATAAAGTTCAAAAACCTCAAAGTAGCGGTGTTTTAGTTGGCAGCAAAAGTCCTGAGCAAGACCCAAATGTGAAAATTTTATGCATGTTAGTCTTCTCTAGGCCTAGGGAAATTGGTATTATTTTAAAGCATGTGCATTTTTATTAGCGTGTGCTTAGAATAGTGTTTAGCACTTAGCAGCTACCATAGACATATTAAACTTGCTTTATGTTCTGTCTAGTCATGATCAATGTTAAGGTTGATGCCTACATTTGCTTTACACTTGCAAATAAGCTATTAGTTCAGATGTGCTTGCTAACTTGCTGTGCAGTGTCTGAATTAATTCAGGCAGTACCACTGAAAGTGATTTCTGTATGGAGAAGGACAGTATTAAAGAGGTTCATTGCATGAATAAATACTATAGAGGATGGCCTTGACATAGTCTGACATTGTTGCTTACAAAGCTAACTGGTGCTCGTTATAATTCCCTGTTGACAGTTCAAGCCCTGCATTGACCACTGACAGAAAAAAAAAAATCCTGCCTGGTACCCATCTCCTGTACTGAATATCCCACTTTTAACTTGACACCTAAGATCGCCTCTTTCTGATGTGGATCTCACTTTTTCTCATATTCTCCCTCTTCCAGTAACTTTCACAAACATAGGACTGTAAAAAGGATAATGTCAAAAGGACATTGAAATAAATTATTCTCTCTTACTCTGTAAACAATCTGAGTAGGGTTCTGTTCACTTTCAACAAGAGTAGAAGGAAAAACAACAACTAAAAAGTTATTATTCTTGACTGAAGAACAAGTAAATATTTACTGAAACTGTTGCTTGCCACATCAGTAGTACAGCAGTGTTTGTACCACTGCTGATCAAAATGCTGACCTACCTGACTGAAATGAGATGAAAGGATAATTTAGTAGAGAAAAAGAAACTCAAAACTGACTCAGAATATTTTTTTACTTCTGTACTCCTGCAGTTGCATGTCTTCCTTATACATAGTATGGCAAATTTCATTTTTCCTTCATTTTAGGTGACAGTAGGTTAACAATGAGAATATTCTGGCCTTCAAACCTGCTGCTATGTGTCTCCTCTCACCGTTTCACAATGAGTGCAGTAGAACTCTGGAACTGGTGATGGTCCAGAGAGTGAGCAGCATCGCTGTCCTTGGCAGTTTATAAGACTTGGCTAGATAAACCCATGGTTAACCTGATTGTGTTGGTCATTGTCTGCTTTCTAGTGGGATATTGGACTGCATGATCCCAGAGGAAGAAATAAATTGTCTTATTTTACATTTATTTTAATATTTAAGCTTAGAGATACCTGTTGAAATTGGCCCAGAGGACAGAATTAGAAAAGAGTAACACTGTGAAAAGAAAACACATTGTTAAATGAAGAGCAAAAAGGAAGAATGAATATATTTTCTGAAGACAAGCAATGACTGTTATTTTGAATTTTTCAATTTATGTCTGCAAGCTAAACCCAGGAAAGATGCTGAGATAATAAATGATGCTCTCTGTACTAAACATAACCTGACAGCTGAGCAGCAAAACTATTCCAAAATGCTCTTCTGGAGCTAGTGATTATGTACACTTAAGATCTGAAGTGGGAAGAAAAGAAAAAAATATTAGAAACTTTTCTCCAGGAACTCCACATGCTGCTGTTCTTGTAGGAACAAAATGAGAGCCAAGATGAATGTTTGCGAGGGACAACATTTGTACTGAATTTTGCTGGCTTTCTCAAGCAGTTTTGTCCAGCATTTGTACTGTCTTATGAGGTATCTTAAACTATAGGAGCCTTAAGCAACCACATATGCAATGACATAGGGAACACAGGTCTAGGTGAGATTTATTCTTTTTCTTTAAAAGAACAATTTGAAGTTAGAGTCAAAGAAAGGAACAGAGAGAAATTGTTCACTCTGAATTCATAATGAAAGCTTTCACACTGCACAGGACTGGAAATCTTGTCACACTAGGAAAAGAGTTTTACTTCCAGCAGCAAATTGAAATGATTACTTCAGTGATGGTTTATTATATGTTCAAGCACTTGCATCAGTATCTTCGTTGGACAGCGAAGAATCAAGAATATTTCAGCTGAAATTGAAAAGGCAGGTCCTTTCTGGAATTCAAAACATCTATTTATTAGCAGTTTAGGTTAGTGTATAAGAGAAGTATTATTATGTGTGCATAACATCAGACATGATGAAGTTGTTGCTGTGTAAATCCTCACTCCAAATGTGGCATTAATATAGTTTTTCACATTTAAATAGGGAGTGGAAGCAGTATTTCACAAAAATCATCGGACTCAACTGTGGTGTAGTTTCATAAACTGCTTTAGACAGCAGAAATTAAAAACAAAATCAAAAAGTTCTTGGATGATGTAAATATAATTAACTTCTATTTTTTATCTTTCCTTCAACACAACTAAATATTTATCACCATAACAGTAGAAAATTAGCTGAAATATTCAAAACTACAAGGGTGATAATCACAATGTCTTTTACTTTGGTGTTATCAGAGATGAGGTTTTTCTGTTGTAGGCATTTTGCATTGAATATAGTCTTTGTCAAGAAGAAAAACAGTTCTAGTTTAATCATTATGCCAATGGATTTAGAATGCACTTTAATTTTCCTGGTAAGTTACCTATGTTTTTTCATGCTTATCTGAACAGACATTTGAGCAGTTATTGTAATTCACTTCCTGTTATTCAAACTGATATTTTTATTGTCAAGACAATTATCAATTTATGAAGTGGGAGTTGGATCCAGTAAAGATCAGAGCTGATTTTCTTTTAACTAATTTATGAGGCTTAAGACATTTAGCTCAGCAGCCTTTTTGTTGATAAACATCTTGCTGTTTCCTAATAATACTGAACAAATAACAAATCACAAATAGCTCGTTGCTAAACGCTCCTGAGTACTTCGACTCGTAAAGTACTGAATCAATGTGCCCATGCTGACACAAAGATTCCTATTACCTGCAAATCACATAATATTAATCTCCAGCTCTGAAAGTTAGTTTTGGAAAGGGAGGAATTATCAAAGTTTCATTGTTATTTTTAATTACCAGCCATTTACAAAATGGCTTGTACTTGCACATAAATATCTCAGGTATATTGGTATGCACTGTTCTAGGTAGTGTAGAAAAATGTAATATATGAGAAACTTCTATACAAAAGCAGTTTACGATATTAAAGAGCAGTTATAGCTGATGAATGGGAAAACAAGTCAGCATGGGTGAGGGAAACAGAAGACATCATGTAGAAACAAATAGGAAAGATTAGATATTAATTTTGCCAGGCAGTCAAAGTAATGCTGCTATATTTCTGCTTTGGGTTTTCTAAGCATAAAAATGTGTAATTGCTTCCTGAAGAGCATACACAATAGCACGTTCAAGGTCCATTTATATTGTGCATGCCAGTATATGTGCATACAATAGATCTCTTCACCTGTTGTCAGTGCAATGTATCTGTGGCACTTACTGCAGTCTTGTAAACACGATAGCAGCAGGTTTAATGCAAAATTCTGGGTTTTCTATGTCACTGCTGCAGAGTTCATTTGTACATGTGCAGGAACTATGACTTCCAGATAAAAAGAAATTTTGGTCAAACGGCCACACCAACAAGACTGTCTCTGAAATAAAACGTGGCATTGGAAAAAAGGTATGTGCACATGAAAATTTTGATAAACAGTTTCTCTGAAGAACTTGTTTTCAGTTTATTGTCTATTCTATTGCAGTGCTACATGGGGCCTCTAAACTGTTTGGGTCTCCATTCTGTTGTGTGCAAATAAAAGGTTTGTGTCTCTTCCAAGAGTAGCTTACTCTTTCAAAAAGAGTAACATTTTTATGTCATATCTTTTAGGTTAATAGCATCTGTTCTCATGAGCTTTCATAGAAAATGTTTATAATTAAAATAAATTTTGGTTGAAGTTTCCCCCACACAGGAACTGTGCAAGAAGAGCTATATGTAGCTTGCAGAAAATATTTTACTATTGAATTCTTAGAATTCAAATTAGGTAGAGGATGACACAGAAAAGAACTTGAAACAAAACTTGTAAAGACAAAATTACAGGATCAGTTAGACCTTTTTTGTTATATCAATAGATATCTACAACTGCTTGTATGAGAAGGAGTGCTATTTATGAAAAAATAATGTCACTCTCAGCGGTAGAGATCAGTATTGCTTAGCAGTGTGATACTTTTCTGAAAACACACTGCTCGTTTTCTTAGCCACTGTAAGAGTAAAGAGAAATCCTGTGGTTTAATACTCTCACTCTTATTCCAACCTTTCCTCAGTAGGTAAAATACTGCAATAAGTACACTCTGGTGGGAAGCCTTCCAGGACTGGCAGTCTAACAGATAAGTGCAAGACTGTGTGTCCTGGGTTAAGCCAAGAGTTAACTTTCTAGCTAGCAAGAGGCTGTGTTTTGATTTATGCTCAGGAGAAAAGCTGATAAAAAGGAACGTTTATAATTATTGCTAGGATACTTCAAGGTCGTTGAGCCTCTCTGCTCTCCGCAGGCAGGTCGGGGTGGGGAGGAGGGCCCAGTGCTGGCTGTTGGTCCAGGATTTGTTCTGCGGTTGCTGGATTAAGAACCAGACTGACCAGTGGTCTGTTCCATAACATACACATCGTGCCCAGTATACAGGTAAGGACTCCCGGAAAAACGCTCTCTTTTTGCTCTTTTCCCTTGGGCTCCAGATCATCTTGCTGCAGGTGTCTGCATTTGCTCTCCCAAGGCCTTTCCCCCTACACACACACACACTCCAGTCAGCTCTCAGTCCGCAACGTTTGAATCATTATCTCCGTTCTGTGAGTTTCGGGACCCTCCCTCTCTGGGGGGATTGTTAGCTGGGGCCAGGTGGTCATTTTCCCCCCACTCCAGTCAGCTCTCGGTCTGGAACGCTCGGACTGCTATCTCCGTTCTGTGAGTGCCTCTGGGAGCAGTGCACCCCCCCTTCTGGGGGAATTGTGAGTGTAATTCTGGGATTATTAGCCAGCAACAGGCTGGGCCTTTGGTCATCGGGTAGGGGGGCCAGTATCATTGTGTATCACTCATTCTCTCCCTTCTAAGGGATTGTTGGCTGGGAGCGGGCTGGGCCTTTGGTCATCGGGGGGGCGGGGCGGGGAAGTATCACTGTGTATCACTCATTTGTATATTTCTATATAGTATTATTTTCAATATTATTGTAGTTTGTTATTAAATTGTCCTTATCTCAACCCATGAGTTCTTTTTCCCATCTACCCCTTTAATTCTCTCCCCTATGATTGGGTGGGGGTGGGAACTGTGTAAGTGGGTGTGTGTGGTTTGGCCCCCAGCCAAGGGCTAACCCATCACACTGTGCTTTACCAACAAGTTAGCTAGGACAGAGTAGGGCCTCCTCATCTCAGAGCTGACAGGGTAAGCAGAGAAGTGCCTAAAAGATGTGTTTCCTACAGCTATCCTGGAGTGCAGAACTCAAAAAGGTAGCATAAAACCGTGTATGTTTTCTTTCATCTGTTGTATAGAACTTCCTTGTTCACAGTTTCTGTGTAAAGTCTATGGCTCTAGTTTATATTTTAATTTGTTTCTTTTCTACCTTAGACAAATAGCAAATGTCATTTGCCTTTATGTCTTTGTAAGAGATGGTTAAGTAGTTTTCTATTTTGCTTATTTGAATATTTGCTTTACAAATCAATGCAAGGCTCATTTCCTATGTCTGATGAATGTTTTGGATGAGCAAAAACAACAGTATTGTTGGGACCAGCTGAAGCACTAATTTTTCCAAAAAGCCTGCTGAACAGGCATGACATCAAACACTATGGTTTAGCAGAAGTTGCATGTATGTTCTGGTTTGGATCAGAAGGTATGCCACCCTGAATTTACCATAGTTGTTTCCACAGTGATGGGTCTTATCAGCCATTACTTTCAAAAACACAGGGAGTCTTGAACAGCTGTTGGAAGCAGATTTCATTTTTATGTATCCAGAAAAGATACTTCATGGTTCTTATGTAGTGGAGAGAAAGAAGCAGAGAAGACCTTAACCAGCAAATAGATGAGCTGTTGGCCGTGTTGATGATTGGAAAAGGAAGCCTGCAAATGATTCTGTCACGAAGTAGAGATAATGAAAGGTAGTGCCTCCTTTACATAAAGTTGCACGCCTGAATTAAATGTCAGACAGAGAAAAGTCTGCTGTACTAGTTGTACAATAATGTTGTTCTCCACATATAAAAATAAAACACTTGTTCCTCTGAAATTTATTGCTCCTTATAATCCAGAGAATATAAATCTGCTATGTAACATAAACTACTTCACAGCACTATTCCATGAAAGGAACTGAAAATGTTCAAAATCTAATGCATTTCTATACATCGATAGCAAGCTTAATACAAGCCTGTCTCACTGTTCTGTCAGCTACTACTTACTTCTTGCTAACACGACAATTCAACAACTTAATATCCTCACAAAATCTACTGCAGGAAACACATCCATTCCATGGGTTATTAAAAAAAAGACAACTCATCATCCCATATATATAAAGAGAAAGTCACAGTTTAAGACCACAAGCCCATTGAATAAACAAAATAGCAAGGCATATTAAAATCTCAAGCATAGTTTGAATTTTTGAAGAGAAGCTCTTCACACAGATTTAGTCTTTAGACAGTTGCCTTCAAATGCAAAAATTCACAAAATAGTACTTTTTTTTTTTTTTAGTAGCAGGTCAGCCACAGATTTCTCTGTTTGTCTAACAGTAATTTATCCAGCATATTTTCATGTAGCTGTCATTTTCTACTAACTAAAGCAAATCAACGTCTCAAATAATTTTTTTTTTCTGAAGGGTATTCTGCAGAAAAAATGTCTGCATCAAGACACGGTAAGAGATAACATTTCAAACTAGATAAAACAGCATGAATAAGATGGCTTTGGAAGTTCACACAGTTCAGCCACTGTAGTGGAGATGAATAGTAAAGACAGTTTTACATCCATTGTCAGCCAATTGCCAGATTTTAATTGTTCATTTTTTCCTGATTCTCGTAATGCTTGTACACTGCTTACTGCCTTGTGCCAAAAAGAAAATGGCAAACCAAAAATGGCTTACTTAAACTTGTGTTAGGTTACTCTCAGTGCACAACCAACCAGACCTAGCAAACAGCTGTTATAGATTTAACATATTTACACTATGCTGTCTTAAGCCCTTCCTTACTCTAAAACAATTTTTTTCTATGGCTGTTAGCAGAATATATGAGTTGAAACAGATTCACTCAATATAAAGTCCCTTCCATCTTTTTTGTGAATATGTTTTTGAACTACTATGAACTTCCAGCCCTTCTGAAACAACCATTAACAATGTTTCTTGATCTCCTAGGACCCAAGTATCTGACCATTAAGTTGCTCCGGCACCACCTAGATTACATGTCTTCAGAATAAGAAATGGATGAGATTTAGATCACTGTTATAAACTGAAAGGAGTAGCTAACATTTCATTCAAAGGATTCATATGTACAAAACTAATAGGCATCACTTAAGGAATTTCTAGAATCACAGGTATATTTCCGAAAGTGGTGTAAGAAATTTTGGGTGTCATAGGATGAAGTTGAATACCAAGGTGCTCTTCAGACAGGGAACTGAATAGGTTGAAGAGTGTGAAAACACACAGTAAAAGCCACAATGCATTCCAAAAGTGGTCAATAAGGGTAAGCGGAGAAAACAGAAAAAATGTCTATGCAGTTTACAGCTTATTCAGTTTCCCTGCAGTCATCATTTCATTTCAAATGCAATACAGACAACTATGCTAAAACTTTGCATTCTGAAAATTCTCTGCCTATAACAAATCTTGCAGGTCACCTGTATTTAGAGGTAGCAGGCCAGATTTCCATTTGGAAATACCAGAAAATGTCAATGGAAGTTTAACTGAACAGCTGAAAGGTAAGTAAAGCCCTTAAAATGATAAAGATTTACTACCAGTCAGAGATAAAAAAGCTATCTAGTCAATGCCAGCCAGTTAGAATAACATCTCCAGAGAAAGATGTGAAGAGATGTATCCTACTGAGTATGCATGATGCAAAGCCCAAGTCTCGACTGAAGACTAGAAGAGATGACTGGACATGGGATTTTTTGTTATAGTATGTCAAAAGCTTTACTTTGACCATAAAGATAAACACCACTTTAATTTACCAGCCATGCTACAAAAAGGCAATGTCCAACTTGGAGAGTCTCTCAAGTGTTCCAGAAAGAGGTGCTGTGGCTGCAGAGTGATGCTAAATGTTATTCTAGAGGAAGGGGAGTAGAACTTGTGAACCACTCTTCTCAGTTAGATGCATAGAAGTTGTCCTTCCACTTACACTGCTGCCTGCGAAAAGGGGATCACACCTCTGGGACAGAGGGGATGCAATATTTTCTGTGTGACAGCAGGAACATAACAATAGACTTCTCTAAATCAGCACACTGATAGTAAAGCTGGCTGCAGAAGCATCTTTAGGATAAAGGCTAAAGAGGAAAAGGCTGTTCATGTGAAATGCATGCCTGTGACAGGTATTTTATTTCAGCCCATAGCATATACTCATGTTGGCAGTATGCAAACTAGCATTTTTGTTTGGAAAGTCTCTTCAGGCTTGACCACATACCCCTGCAGTACATTTGAACAGTATGATGTAATGCAAGACGTGAAAAAAGGGAATTATCTTAGCTGTAAAGTTGCCACTGATAGAAGGAAAATAATCAAATATCCCCTAAGACAGTCTCTACTAAAACAGAGTAGAGAGCTGAGATTCATACTGACTTTGTATCCACCTTTTCCATCCCAGTTACTCTGTTTCTCAAAAACATAGTCCATCTCTTTCCTCTGTCATTTTCATTTCAGAACATCTAAATTGCTGTTTCCTCCAAGAATGTAAATGGTCTTCGGAACACAAGAAGTGTAATAGTGTCTTTCCAATACCATGGCATTTCATGAAGACTGAAGTCCTTCGAAGATACATAGACCTGCCTGCTAAAGACTGGTCTTTCTTTCAGTCTTTCAATTTCACCTGTTATGTTAAAAGACACTCTTAGTGGAAAACATGCTTGCCATTCAGTCTTTTTCTTTTCCAGTGTCACAGTTTCCAACTATGCCTGCTGGTTGGTCAACTCCCGATCAACTTGGTTAATTTTACTATGGTCTTGCTGGTAAACATTAGAACTATAATGCTTGTTCGGTTAATTGTATGCTTGCAAACAACAGTTGTCTGAGGTATGGCTGATGCATTTTAAAAATGTGATCCTAACTGAAAATAAATCATAAGGCTTGGTATTTAAAATCTGGTTATGACTCCTATGCAGGTTTTAGTCAAGCTTTCACTTTTTGTTGCAGAGGCGGGGTGCTTATACCCCTTGCTGGATTGCAGTACAGTCTAGGCTTGCATTGAAGAGGACAACTAGTAATTGTAATCCATTTATTCTTTGAAGTTTGTCACTGAGACTGATCAACAAGGGCAGTTATTCACCATTTCCTTAATTCTCAGCCAGCAGACTAAAAAAAAAATAAATTATTCTCTCAGAGATGGGAATTTGTTAGAGTCCATGAATCTTCCTAGTCTCACAGTGAAGTGTGTCACAGCGTCACGGAGATGGCTATATTGACGCTTTCACTTTCGACATGCTTAATATAAATCAATCTTCATTTTAGTTTGGGGAGCATGGAGAAACAATATACACAGTATATTGTGTAAACAGTAGTTCAGACAGTAAAATAAATGAGATGCATTTCTATTTTACAATCTATCACTAGATAACCAGACTAGGCAACCTGACCTTGCAAGTTCTCTAGTCTTCTGTGTGTTCACAGCAGTACAGAACAGTGGGAGGAACACAGACTCTGACACAACTCCTGCATCCAACACACCAAAGCTGAAATGAGTGGGATGTTCATCTACAGCTTGTTTGGACAAGGACCTTACAGTTTTAATACTGGAGAAGAGAGCTGGACAGTGAGAAATGGAGAACAACCATCACACTTTATCTGAATTATTGGTCCTTAAGTCAAGTGTAGAATGATAGCTCAGTAAAGATCTCTGGAGAAAGAAAAAGCTTAGTATAAATCTTCTCAAGCTAAAAAGACAGTAGAATGAAATATTTATTGTGCCAGCTCATTTTTATTAGTCATATCTTTATGACTCTACAGTTAGCTTTTTCCCAAACCAGACAAATAAAATGGATTCAAGCAATCTTAGTGGATAACAGACTTTCACTGGGGAAAGAACAGCCAGAGAGATAGATCAGTTGGAAGAAAGACACAACATATTTGACAGGCAGAATGCCTTGGTTGAATCATGTTATGTAAATTGATTTATTAAGAAAAAAGTATCTCACCATGTTTTATATAATGATACTAGATTACTGCTGTAGAGAATAATATTTTTTTCATTTCTAGAATTCAGGCTAGTAAACTGCTGCATTCTGACAGGGAGAGAACAAATCAGTTTTCCCAAGACTTCAAGAGGTTTACCTGGTGTAAGATTTATGTTTCGGGGTTTATTTTAAAGGAATTATGAGAACTGGTTGCCTCCATCTAGACTGTGGTGGATTTTGACAGAAGAGGTAATAGGAATACTTATTATGTTTGATATTTAAAAACTGTCCATCTAATAGAAAATACACCCTTTTGGTAGGCAACCAAAAGATAGAAATTGAATTGGATCATTTAGCACATCCACACAAACCATTCCTGGTTATACTAAGAATCTCTGCAAATCCTGTTTAATGTGTGCATGAGTTCTCTGTTACACCATTTCAGCTACAGCATCCTCTGAGGCACAGTTGTGACAATGTCCACATACGCCTCCTCCCAGACAGGCTGCCATCAGAGGCCATTCCTCAGCTCTCCACAGAGGACAACACTTCATTCCCTTGAGGAACACTGGTGGTACCAAAGCCTAAAAAGGGAATTTTGGTCACCAATTCTATCAACAATTTGTTTCAAGTAGAGCACCATAGTAATGCAGTGGTACAGCTCCAGTTCCCAGACTGTCCTAGGGAACTCTGCACAAATCCCAGTCATCCCACAGTGCTGACATTCCCTAGGGATTCTCAGCTTTTAGACTATCAGTCAGCCTCCTTTTCATTTAAGCAGCTTTTCTCTTGAAAAACTAATGGAATTAAATATCTCAGATGACCTACAATTTAAAATAAATGTTGCCATGCTTCACATACAAGGCTAATAGAACT
>WKFP01014331.1:880837-935874 GCA_011057875.1 Pterocles orientalis
TATGTTTGATATTTAAAAACTGTCCATCTAATAGAAAATACACCCTTTTGGTAGGCAACCAAAAGATAGAAATTGAATTGGATCATTTAGCACATCCACACAAACCATTCCTGGTTATACTAAGAACCTCTGCAAATCCTGTTTAATGTGTGCATGAGTTCTCTGTTACACCATTTCAGCTACAGCATCCTCTGAGGCACAGTTGTGACGATGGGGAGAGTTGTCCACACTCCGCCTCCTCCCAGACAGGCTGCCATCAGAGGCCATTCCTCAGCTCTCCACAGAGGACAACACTTCATTCCCTTGAGGAACACTGGTGGTAGCAAAGCCTAAAAAGGGAATTTTGGTCACCAATTCTATCAACAATTTGTTTCAAGTAGAGCACCATAGTAATGCAGTGGTACAGCTCCAGTTCCCAGACTGTCCTAGGGAACTCTGCACAAATCCCAGTCATCCCACAGTGCTGACATTCCCTAGGGATTCTCAGCTTTTAGTCTATCAGTCAGCCTCCTTTTCATTTAAGCAGCTTTTCTCTTGAAAAACTAATGGAATTAAATATCTCAGATGACCTACAATTTAAAATAAATGTTGCCATGCTTCACATACAAGGCTAATAGAACTACCTTTAAAAACAGTGAAACAACATTTCAGTGACTGAAGTTATATAAGAGAATTTCCATATTTAGTTTCATTTTTCACTTGCTAAGGGTGAAGCACTGAACTCCCATACTGTTTAAATATCCTCACTTGATCAAAAATCATTTAACAGATCAGAGTAATTTAAATGAATATAGACTCTTATGCTGTGTTTTCAAGGCACAGACTCCAATAAAAGGTAAATCAGAGAGAATCAGAATAACTTTGTTGCTCTTTTACAGTTGCTTTATAGCATTTACTGCTGTGCACGTGACATAATCAATTCTTTCATTGGCTACCAACTACTGTTCACACGTTCTAACTACTGTTGCGATTGGCTAATCCCTCAGACCCACAACTTCCTTGTTTTTAGTAAAGGGTCGGGCTCCCAGGCTTTTCTTGCTGTGTCAGCTCCTTCTGTTTTCCTCTTCTGGTCTCTTTATTTACTCAAGGGCAAAGCTTCATGTCTTGAAGGTCAAATCCTAATTCAGTATCTTCTTGCTCCCCTACAGCGTTTATCTGCAATAATTTTTGCTGCTGTTGTTCCTATGGGAATACTACTTTGACCTAAGATACTGCTAATAATCCAAGCTACTCATGGGAATTAATATTACAATTAGCAAAATCAGAGATGAGGAACAGTGTTACATTAATTTTTCTTTTACTTCTTGCTTCCAAGAGTAAACAGCAGTCATAATAGTTAGAGCTCTTGTGTATTTCAATCTTCACAAGTTATTTTTAAGACATGAGGGATCTGCAACTCACAATGAAAATCTTTTGAAATGTCCAGCCACCCACCCCACACAGCAGTTGTTATTGAAACCACAAGAATTCCCTGGTAATGAGCTTCAAGGAACTTTGAGAAGACTGACTGTCACATCCCTGTCCCCCATAAATCATTTGAATTACAAACCAGTTTTATTAACTGTAAGTGATGGCTCGTATGACGGACAAAATATCCTCCAACACTGACTCTATTGCCTCTTCTAGAGCTGTAGCCTGACCTTTGTCCAGCAATAGCTTCCAATCACCCCTTGTGTATGCAAGAGATTTTTGACATAAACATATGTCCAAGTGAAGTCCAGGTGGCGGCCGGTCACCAGTGGTGTTCCCCAGGGATTGGTTTTGGGGCCTGTCCTGTTTAACATCTTTATCAATGACCTGGAGGAGGGGATTGAGTGGTCCTTCAGTAAGTTTGCGGATGATACCAAGTTGAGCGGGTGTGTTGATCTCCTTGAGGGTAGGAAGGCTTTGCAGAGGGATCTGGACAGGCTGGACCAATGGGCTGAGGCCAATTGTACGAGGTTCAATACAGCCAAGTGCCAGGTCCTGCACTTTGGTCACAACAACCCCTTGCGACACTACAGGCTTGGGGGAGAGTGGCTGGAAAGCTGCCCAGCAGAGAGGGATCAAGGATGCTGGTTGTCATCCGGCTGAACATGAGCCAGCAGTGTGCCCAGGTGGCCAAGAAGGCCAACGACATCCTGGCCTGCATCAGAAATAGTGTGGCCAGCAGGACTAGGGAAGTGATTGTGCCCCTGTACTCGGCACTGGTGAGGCCGCACCTTGAATCCTGTGTTCAGTTTTGGGCCCCTCACCACAAGAAGGACATTGAGGTGCTGGAGCAGGTCCAGAGAAGGGCAACGAAGCTGGTGAAGGGTTTGGAGCACAGGTCTTACGAGGAGCGGCTGAGGGAGCTGGGGTTGCTTAGTCTAGAGAAGAGGAGGCTGAGAGGAGACCTACTCTACAACTACCTCAAAGGAGGTTATAGTGAGGTGGGTGCTGGCCTCTTCTCTAAAGTAACAAGTGATAGGACAAGAGGAAATGGCCTCAAGTTACACCAGGGAAGGTTTAGGCTGGATATTAGGTAAAATATCTTCACTGAAAGAGTGATCAGGCATTGGAACAGACTGCCCAGGGAAGTGGTGGAGTCACCATCTCTGGAGGTGTTCAAGAAACGTGTAGATGTGGTGCTTAGGGACATGGTTTAGTGAGTTAGGTGGTGCTGGGTTGATGGTTGGACTTGATGATCCTTGAGGTCTTTTCCAATCTTAATGATTCTATGATTCTATGATATGTCCAGTTCACTATAAGACTCAGGGCACCTGTCTTAGTTAAAAGAAAGGAACTTCTGTCCTTTCCCTCAGGTTAGCAGCTCACCATGTGCAATACTTTGCTTTATCCTTCAGGTGTGGGTGTTAAAGGAAGAAGAATGCTCAGCAACATTTGTTGTTCTTATCTTGTGTGTACACTTTAAGTTAGATCAGCTCCCTGGTGATATCCATGTAGTTGACCATATATTGACCCCAAAAGTAGTCATGTTGGCTGACAGAATTGAGCACTGGGAGGCTGAAACACCTGGCATTGCTGCTGATCTTGCGACGAGAGACTCTGTCCCACAACTAAGACTTGTGTTACCTTTGCCATGTTTTCTGCTAGCATACCTCTGTATCCCAGATACTTGAAGAAACCAAGCCTGTTGGTAACTGAGCCATCAAGTGACATGACTGCTTCATGACCAGCTCTGTGGGTTCTGTGGTTGAGAGGATGTATTCTTGTCACATAGGTGGATATCTGTTGTTCAGAGGAAACCATGAGAAAATTACATAGTTCAATTAACATGTTAAGATCAGAGAAAAAGAACATCTTTCCTCACACCAGCAGAAGTTAACTAGTGCAGTCATTGAATCAGAAAATAAGAAATACCTTATTTCTTGCATATGAATACAAGGGTTGAGTTGTGATAGAAAATAAGGGATTTGTTGGGGTTTTTTTTTTTGGGGGGGAGGGGTTTGGTATGAATAAAAGTGACCCGCACAAAAAAAGAAGGGAATGTATAAGCTAAGAAACAATTATTTTCTTTCCTCAATCTGAACAACCTTCTACTCTCTAAGCTGCCTTTACATTCCTGTGTCATGTGCTGTCTTGCAGAGAAATTAATCAGCCTGTGTAGAATTTCAAAACCTGAAAATAAGTGATGGAATCTCTACTGCTTCATATCTTAGCTGTATATCTCTGTACTTGGCTTAAGGCTACTCCTATCCCTTCATCAAAGTGAGAGCAATTCCCTTTTTTTTTTCTGGACAGAGCTTTTGATGGGTATTTATTGATATTCATCTATTCCCATCTCATTTTGACCCTAGCTACAAGGCAGCCCTGAGTCCTCCATGTAATCTGTCTCTTATTGTCTTAAAGATGTTTCATTTCCACAGCTGTTGAAATTTACCAGTTAGAAATAGGTTCAATCATGACCAGAATCATGACTGGAATTTCAGAGCAGGTGTACCTTCCCACCTACACAGAGCCATAAATCAAAACAAAAACATGATCCAGACACATCTAAACTTCAGAGACTTTGAATACCGAAGGAAGATTAGCCCAGATTTTTATATTTCCCTTCCCCTTTCCCTCACATAAATGTAGGCAAGTGCAGATATACAGCAGGGAGAAATTTAGGGAGAACTAGAGGATGAACAGTCATATATTTGTTTCTAAATATATTTGTTTCTAAATATATTGAAGAGATCCATTTGATTTACATGTTGCCTTGTAAAGTGGCAGCAAAACTGGAAAAACATTGTTAACTATCCCTCTTGTATTTTGATGACGGGTTAAAATGAATCCTCACTAAACCCTCTCAAGAGGTGATGTCATAAGCATTATTACTTTCCATTGATGACTCCATGCTTTCCGAGCAGCTATTGATCAATGAAAATGGTTTATCTCTGATAACCTCACAATTAAAACTACAAACTTGTACAATTTGCAGACAGCTAATGCTCATAATATCAGGGCCATTCAGTCTTTCTCATTTCTTCTCTCTTCTGGAAGTGACTTTAACGTTTGCCATGGAGTAAGGTGTTGCCGTTTTCTTGCTTTCATCCCCCTTAGGACCAGTGTCTGATAGTAAATTGGGTTCACTGCTGTTTTTCTAATCAGACAGAAAAATACTAGAGGTGGTCTATATTTCTCTTTAGAGTGAAATTTGTCTCACATGGTTTAGAGACCTTCTTCTGATAAACATGTTCCCTTCCTCCACTTTCATAGTCAATAGTCCAGCCAATCAAAATAAGCATTGGTATTTTAAGTGTATCATTAGGCAATGACATGTTGAGCAATAGATGCCCGAATTCAGCTACATTTTTGCAATAAGTTTCAGTGACAGAAGGGTTGCATCTCAGGTGGCATTCCTTTGGTCTTGTAAGATTTCACTACTGAAAAAAAAAAGCAGACAAGACTGAGAAAATAAAGCTGTGGCCAAAAAAAAAGGAGGCTTTAAAATTTTAACAGCTACTTGTAAATTACAGAAAAATATTGGTAGTTAATATTTTTGAGTGCTACTGAAATACAGAAGAAGCTTTCCATGTTTTAGTATGGCTTATCTCTTAACTGTTCAGATCTGTACAGGCTCAAAAGTAGCATTTTTGTGTCTTGCAAAGCAACAAACATGTGACCCAGAATTAGAACAAGGTGAAGAAATAGACTAGTTTTTACCAAAAAAAAGCAAAAACTGTAATGACAGTATGTCATCTTCAACATACAGAAGAACATAAAACATAAGCCAAAACATTACATAGATTAAAACGGAAGTTATTTTTCTGGAGGAATGGAATCAACATTTCTGGTAACCATTCCTAAATGCTTTAACTGCTCAAAAATGCACACAGCCAAATGGAAGCTATTCTGAGTTGATGTGGCATGTAAACCAGATGACATACATATATCAAGGCTCCAACCTAATCAGAAGCATGATTACGAAACAAGCAAAAAGGAGAGGAAGCAAATTGACATCTATTTCACTGGAAGAAGAACAAAACCAAGTCATATTTTGGATCACCATCTTTGACAGTGTTCTTATATATTAGATTGGAAAGAACTGCTCAACAGATAATTAATGAGACTGTCCCAGATGTCTTCAGCTATTTCCACTGACTCTATTTAGGCAGAGTAGTCATTTTTAATCTCTACATATTCTAAATCAACTAGATGGATTTTCAGGCCACAATGAGATATAGATAGATAGATATTCCACAGCCAGTTTTGCTAGCATATTGTAATCTTATTTGTGCTTATTCACTGTCTTCAGAACTGCTGAAGTATGATCTTTCAAGTTTTGTCAGTTTGTATTCTGTGTTCTAATTTATTTCTATTAAAGTTTATTTTAAAATAGCCTTTGTAAACTAATTATTAATCTAGAAGGGTGGTGGCCGATGATGTCCGATATATGTTACTTAAAGATATTCTGTTAAATAAAGACCCTAAAAAAGAGTGATCTAAGAAAAGGTCTCATTTTCTACTTGTAGTCCTAAATCAAAGTTTTCTTCCTGTCTTCTTTACTGGTAGATACCAATTTGCTCCATAATTTCTAAGTAATTGCATCTTGATCTGAAAAGACCTAACATTTCAGTCCAAATAATATGTAAAACATCAAGCTGCTTTCTGATGTACTGTTCTCAAGCACAGGCAATCAGAAGAACAAGTCAGCAATCCATGGAGAAGAGAGGCTTTTTACATTCAAACAGTTCACTACCTCAACTATTCATCAAGCCTGATATCACCAAATGGAAAACATTTTCATGTTGTTCAAATTCGTGACTAATAGAGAATGCCTAAGCTCATCCTAGCGACACTTCTTGGCACATTTTTTAGAATGTGCTTCTTTTTCTCCTTAGGGACTTCAGGAACAAAATATCTTTATCTTAAATTTTATAATCATCAGTATTCACATCAAATTGCATCTTTTTAAAAAGTAGTCTTTTACACACTACCTTTCAGAGGGGGGAAACTGAATAAATAGTTATGCATTTCCTCGAATAATACAGAAGTCATTAAAGGAAAATATTTTAAAATCAGTCATAAAATGTCTGGCCCAAAGCATACACATATAACAACTATCATCATGTCCTTACACTTTTGGATAATGCTTATACAGGTTCAGAATATTTTTTTGGATGTACCAAACAAGCTCAAAGTAAACAGTAGGGAAGGAAACAACTTCTAACTAGAAGGCAGTTTTAGAATGTGACGTTTTTTAATCTACTGAGAAGAATATTACCCAGATTGAGTATTTGGTCTTCAAAGAAGCACTCCTCTTTACATTAATCACATTAATTAATTACTTTAGTTTTTAACTGAGAGATTCAAGGTATATATATGCATACAAACACATGCACAAAAATTCCAAGATTTGCAGCCTGTTAGAAGGTTAACAAAACTCAGGGAACAGATGTTCATTGAAACAGATAAGCTTTAAGTAAGGTACTACTTCAAGAACATGTAAGCTCAGCGTGGAAATGTCCTTCTTCGTGTTACTTATTGGTGATTCATGAACTTCCCAGCTCCTAGGGATAAATGCATTTTAGTATGAATAACAGGATCATAGCAGATCACTTAGTGAACTCAATGGAGTTCTGTTAAACTTGTCTGGTATGCAGAAGTGGTTATCAATTTGAAAAAAAAATCTTCATTCCCTTCATCACAACAGCTGAGCCTATGGAGACCCCTTCCAGATTGACTGGACATCCAAAGACAGATCTGTCACTGATGGAAACACTTATTACTGTAACTGACCCACTGTTGTGTTCAGTGAGAATGGCAGACCAAGACCTACACCTTGCCTTCAACAATTGCCACAAGACATTGCTAAGGGAAAAGTAAGAATATGTATATCCCTAGTATGTTCCTAGCCTACAGATATTTTCAGATAAAGAATTCCCAGTGCCAGGTGAACTTCTTTGTTTTTAACACCGCCAAAAAGATTTCTGTTCTATTATCTTGTCAATCTTCCCTTGGAATACAAGGGAAACTCCAGAACCTACAACATCCTTTGACAATGAGTTCCACAGATCTATATCCAGCTGTGGGAAGAACTTTCTGTTTTTTACGAAATTTGGCTGTATTGAGCTCATATACATGGTTTCATTTGAAATGGCTCATATTGGTTTTATTTGATGCTTCCTAGTTCTTGGATTGGAATCCAAACTCCTTGAGACATTGTTGATTTTGTAGACCTCTATTATATTGGCCTCCAGTTACCTTCTTTCCAAATTGAGCAGTTCTATTTTGCTGAGGTGTTCTCTATTCCATATCTGTAGTCATTCTGATTGACCTTCTCCGAGCTTTGTTGATATCCTTTGGGAGGTGAGAGAATCAGCAGCTCACAGTTTTCAAGCTGTAGGTGAACCATGTCTCCATTCAAACTCACAGGAATCACTCAAAAAGGTGTAGAAAGCAATACATAAAGGACTGAATATCATTGTCTGAACAAACGTTTTAACTCCAAGATTTTCTTCCTGACTGATAACAGTCATTCAAAGCTCATCATCATTTTATATATGAGTTTACACTTCTCTGTAACACTTTAAGTTCATCTACAGTGAAATTCATCTGCTATTTATTGTCATGCCATGTATTCTCTGAGGTCTTCTTTAAAATTGGCCTTCTTTTTTGCTACTGCAAATAATTCAATAAAATTAACGTATTTTGCTACCTCTGACCTCATGTTATTTGTCAGGTTGTTTACTAATATTTGGAACAACACAGATCCCAGCACAGATCTGCTAGTTGCCCTTTGTCCATTCCTTGCAAGAACTGGCTGTTCCTTCATCTTTTTTTCCTGACTTGTATGCAAGCAAGGGCCTTCCCTCCTGGCTTGCAAAGCATTGCAATGCTTGGCTTGCTTAAAAGCAACTGTTTTTTATCCATTTGCTTTTAATCCCTTTAGAGAACCCTAATGGATTTATGAAGGAGGACTTTCCTTAACACACATCCTGTTGACTCTTCCCCATTGGGAAGAGATCATATTCATCCATGTGTCTGCTAATTCTGTTCTTTATTAATTTGCACGTACTCTAATTCTCACCAGAAACTTCTTTGTTTCAAAAGCCAGCTACATTCTTGTTTTCAGGGCTACAATCCATCTGACTGTGATGGGGGGATTTAGAGAGGAAGTAAGTTACTTGGAGGCAGGAAGACAGACAAGAACCTTACTGATGATGTAAACATATTTGGTAAAACTGCTAGTCTGTGTTCTGATTATTTAACATCTAGCACTAGAAGCTCAAACTAGTGATAAAGACAGCTATACAGAATGAAAGTTCTTTTTGAGAGACACTGCATCTTTTTTCAAAATAATAGTTAATTTCAGTACAATCAGCAACAATTCTGGCACCATCAAACAGTAAAAAAATATGATTGGAAAGTGAAAACAAAATCAGGAATTTTTCATTCTTCCTGCATTGAAAATGTATCGCAAGCTATTTATCTGTATTTATCTGTGAATCTGACAATTACAGAATGGCCTCATAGCATGAATAAACAAATAATAAGCCAAGCCTTATGATCCAAGATTCTTCATGAGAGCTTTCATTTTTAGATACGCATTAGTATTGGACTCCTTACATTTTGCTCTTTTATGACAGTTTATGTTTTCTTGTTGTGTGGGTTCAACCCTGCTAAAATGCAGAGGGCACGAGTCATCTAAACTAAATGGTGCTTAGGGACATGGTTTAGTGAGTTAGGTGGTGTTGGGTTGGACTTGATGATCCTTGAGGTCTTTCCAACCATACTTTTCCAAGTACGACAGTGTCTGGCACCCTAGCGTTTACTGTGACTGGTGGATCTCTACAATTTTAAGGATGAATTTAGAAACTAAAGAAGCAATAATTTACAAGGGAAACTACATTTTTTTCTATCTTCCATCTCTCTCCTGATTCCTCAAATAACACTGAGGTAACGCATTGCCTGTATAGTCTGAGTTAGTTGTAAAATTTCATCACACAGCTTAATTATTCTCTATGGAGGCTACAAGAATGTGTATACAAATAAATATTTATTTCATGCCTTTTGACAAACTGAGATATCTTACTGAAAATGATATTTTCAGTTAATAATCTTATGCTTCCTCACTTGCTCATCAGGTTTCTTCTTTATTGAGGGTGTCCAGAGTTCGCAGAAAATTTAGTTTACAATACAGTTTTAAGTTGGACAATTTTTTAAATGATAAAAGAGTTTTGAAACTCTACTTGATGTTCACATTATGGTTGCTCAAACATGTTTGATAATTACAATAGCTATGTAAGACACAAGATAAAACAAGGAACAAGTTTAAAGTCCTAAATAAAAATCCCAGACCTGAACTTTAATTGTTAGGAAACTTAGCAAAAGGAAACTCCATCCAGTTTCTAGGGTAAATTTAATAATAGCCAGTTATCCATTTGTTTTTTTCCAGTATTGCCACTTGGCTTAAATCTGTTTTTCTTAGTGTAGAAAATAATTTATTATAAGATAAGAAGCTATTGTGTCATCTGGTATACTGTGCCTTTGGCAGAATATCCATTCCATCATCTCCATTTTCTCTTCACCTTCATGAGTTCAGCTATACTTTTCTTCAAAATTTGTTCTTACCCTTTTTCACCCTGTTGAGAATATATATGGTTGTCTGAGTAATTTTTTTCTTGGCTTCTTAAATATAAGTACTGCACTTTCAACTGTCCAGGGATATGGTACTGACCCCAATTTTGTTAGAAATCTTAATTCTGAGACCACAGCTTTGTGTGCTAATCAAAGAATTCTGGCGTGATGGTGTCTGGCTCCTCAGGTACATGTCACACATTCTTTCCTTCTACACCCATTGTTCCATACGTTCTTTACTACCCTGTATTCCAACATTGACCCACTGGCTGACACAAGGGACAGCACCTCTTAGTGATGTTTCCTCTCCAGCTCTGGATTGCATTTCTTTGAAGAGAGAGTGACTGGATGAGATGGATACCACTGGAGGTAGGAGGATATGGTTATTTCCCAAGGGATGAAAAAGCATTTTGAAGGGAAAGAGATTTCCAGATGGAAGTAGCAAGTAAGAAGCTGTGAGTCTTCAGTCCAAGGAGAGGAATTGGAGAAACGGAAACTGATGACCAAGCCTCAGAGGAACAGAAAGTAAACTTCCTAGGGATCAGAAAAGATTGTGCATTTCAGCTTCTTAGACTTTTTAGTCCCCACAAAACAGTTATTTATTGTGCTTGGCCCTATCAAAATGCCGGTTCCATTTAGAAAGCCTTCAGGAACTCCCTGTAAACTCCCTGGAATTGGGAGGCTTGAAATTCTGGGCTTTCTATGGCACCAAGAGATCAGTCAGACAGTGCTTTGCTTTTACACACAAGGATTCCTGGATCATAGGTCTTTTTCTCCCAAGCGTGGATGAGACCAAAGATATTCCCCTACCACTAGTAATACCCATTGACTAGCTTTTCAGCTGAATATACTGGATGTGTTGGTGCACTCATCAGGGCACAGACACAAATATTAGATCTAAATTCTACTCAGTTGTGGTAGGTTGACCCTGGCTGAATGCCAGGTGTCTACCAAAGCCACTCCATCACTCCTCTCCTCAGCTGGACAGGGGAGAGAAAATTTAATGAAAGGCTCATGGGTCAAGATAAGGACAGGGAGATGACTCAACAATTAATGCCACTGGCAAAACAGACTCAACTCAGGGAAATTCATTTAACTTATTACCAATCAGATCAGTGTAGGACAACAAGAAATAAAAAACTAATCTTAAAACACCTTTCCTTCAGCCCTCCCTTCTTTCTGGGCTCAACTGTAGTCTTGAATTCTCTACCTTTTCCCCACCAGTGGTACACGGGCATAGGGAATGGAGATTGTGGTCTGTTCATCATATGTTGTCTCCACCACTTCTTCCTCCTCAGGGGAAGGACTCCTCACACTGTTCCCCTGCTCCAGCATGGAGTCCCTCCCACAGGAGACAGTTCTCCATGAACTTCTCTGATGTGAGTCCTTCCCACAGGCTGTAGCTCTTCACAAACTGCTCCCGTGTGGGTCCCTTCCATGGGGTGCAGTCCTTCAGGCACAAACTTCTCCAGTGTGAGTTCCCCATGGGGTCACAAGTCCTGCCAGTAAACTTGTTCCAGCACGGGCTCCTCTCTCCACAGAGCCACAGGTCCTGCCAGGAACCTCAGTTTCTCCAGAGCCTCCTGTCTGCTAAGTCACGCCTCACATCTAATATTCAGTATAGTGATAATGTCCTTAGGAAAGAGCCTGTGAAGAAAGTGTTAGGGATCAAAGCCATGATTACAGTGAAGAAAATGCAGGTCTGTCAGGGAGCAGCAAGGATGGGATGCTTTGTACAGAAAGGGCAGCTGGGAGCCAAGGCAGACAGAGGTGGCGGTGGTGGCGGGTATCCCACCACACCAGAGTAAGGAGAGTAGGGCAGCCACAGTGATGATAACCTGGTTCAGACAAAGTTTGGTGGTCACTAGGCAAGTCCACAGTGACAAGTCAGGTCCATGGTCATACTAGGAAGATCTGTCCGCAAGTGTCAGGTCTGGCCCAGTGATGGAAATGGCGACACACAGCCACGGCTGCAGCATCCCTCAGGCAGAGACAAAGGGCAAGAGTCTGACCTTGTGAAAGAGGATCATGGGATCACAGCCTCTGTTGAGGCTTCTCAAGGCCAGGCAGCTACACTGCCCACGTTGGCCTAGTCCCGGGAGGAAGAGGATCCTGACACTGGCACACTTAGCATTGGAAAAGTTTGAAAGAATACCTGAGAAAACCTAACAGATCTCGAACTTTCAAAACTTCTTTTCACTAAAACAGAAGCTATTTGTGTTCCCTTTCTCCCCTTGTGAATATGAAACATGATTTTTTTTCACTGTCAAGCTGGTGTTACTGTCCTATGTATACTGAGTGTCCTGGCTTTGGGGTGGAAAATGTTTAACCATTAGAGTGCACTAGAGTGAACGTATCTTATTTTTCAGAGGACACCATGAGTTCACTATGAAATGCTTTGTTTCAGTACATGTTTTTATACACCAGAAACAGAAAACTGAACAATTCCCAAATGAATACTGCTGTGTGCTCCAAGTCTACCACTGGGCACCAGTTTAGGAGTCCAGGAGGCTGGAGTGGCATAATGTCACCTTTTCCAAGCAGAGTTTAGCTGAACCCTGAATCCTAAATATCAAACCTGTCCTCTGGGCATGCTAGCCTTTTTTAGGCCCACACAAGGTGGTATCCTTGAAGCTCTTTCCAGCTTGACAGAAATTATGATCTGGTGTATGCTTTCAAACTAGTGCTTTAAAATGCTTTCTTTTCTTCCCATTGTCCATATTTTGATTGTTTTGACAGCAAACAGAGAACTTTGTGGGAAGGAAGGCTAAGTGATCATTACAGAGTCTTTCAATATGCTAAGAATGAATGGGAAAACATGTTTTCTCTCAAAAAAAATTCCATATTTTATTTTCTTCGTAATTCATAATCTGGGTTAGAAATGACTTTTTTAATAGCAGTGGGTCTTCTAGTTTATAAAGTTATTTTTTTAATATTTTAAGCATAAATTATGCTTTTTGCATATTAATACTTCTATTGAGTATATTCTGTTCCATAAGTTTTTATGTCATATTCATCTCATTAAAGCACTTCCTAAATAAAGTCTGAAGGAATGTAATTAATGTGTGCCATATGTTTGGTTTTTTGACCTCTTTCCCATAGGGAAGAATGAGTGCAGTGGAATATTTTTCTTCTCATGTTATTTAATTTGACACACGCAAACTTTTCTGAAATTCTATAGGAGAAGAAAATATGTTTTTAAAAGTTGTCTTTCCCTGATGCCAGAAGTGTTTGAAGTCTGTAAAAGTCTCTCTTCTACATTATACAGTCCTCAGCCAGTCCCTCTCTGAAGTCTTTTTCCTCCACAGGTAAGCTGTGTTGCTTTTGCCAGACTGATAAAACCGGTGACCACAGCTTACCTCAGAATTATGGGCCAACATTCTTATATTGATACCACTTTGACATATATAGATAACCATTTGTATCTCTTTACAATAGATGGAATCACCTGCAAAGTTCCCAATATTGTTACTTTGAAGATCATAGCCTCCATGAACAGCAAGAATATGAGCAGTCTGTCTTTGTAGCATTCGGTCTACACTTACATTTTTTAAAAAGGTGCAGCCTAATCCTCACTTGTTTTAAGTGTTATGTATCACATTATTCAGAAAAATGTTCCCAAATGCAATGAGAAAGTTTAAACAAGCTGTCGTGCAGTGCTTTGGTTACATGTTTTAGTTTAGAAGGTAGAGTGTTGTATCTTTTATTTAAAAAAAGAAAAAGAGTTTAAGACTCCCTACAATTAATTTATGGAACCAGTCAGACAAACCCAAACGTACATTTATAGAACATCAAAGTGAATAGGAGAGCAGAAAGCTAAGAATATTATAACTATTAAACGCCAGCCAGGCAGGCTGGTAGCAAAGTCTCGTGGTTTGTTGTTTGTTTTTTTTTTCTAAATTGGTTGGAAACAGAAGTGCTGAAGTACTAACAGCCTGACTCCTGTTCTTACCTCTGCTGTAAAGAGTGGTTCCAAAGAATGTTTATCAACACGGTGATAGGCGCTTTATATATATAAATATAAAATATAACCCTAAATGCAGCACTGTCAGGGAGAAGTTCAGAGATGATCTTATTTAGAGACTATTACAGCTGTGACACTGTCACACAATGCAGGCATGCAATTGTACCCGGCTATGTGGTGCTAACAAGGGTTAGCATGGAGCTAAAGCCTCATAGACAAACCAAAACCAGATACCCAAGTCTAATTTCATTAAGTGTCAAATATCACCTAGTCCAAGTACCATTTTCTCAGTGTTTTTACATTGCCACTCTCTTTCTTCTTCACCAGTTTCAGTGAGTGATCCTTGAGGCAAATATTGAAAAGAAAACCAAATGAATTTTTTGAAAGGTTGCACCACAAGAAGTGTAAAAAAGGAAATACAGACAGCTACTTAAAGAAGAGTTTGAAAATCCACCATCTAGAATTGCTCTGCTTGTTCAAATGACTTTTTTCCCTATCCTTGTGTTTAGATCCAGCCCACAGTGGAAATCAACGAATTCTCAGAGCTGACAGGTTTGCTTCCGCTGTTGCCTGTAGACAGAAAACGGGTTGGAATTAGACACACCATTAAACAAGCTAACATCCTCCCACGGCTCATGTCCAAATGGGTTATTTGAACAAAGGCAGAGAATTGTAAAAACTGTTACTATGAGAATAAGCTTTATGACAATAGGCTTACTTGGATCTCCATCTTCCTTGGCATTTTTGTCTCATCTTGCTTTAATTCATTGCACATTTATTTCTTTAGCAGCAGAAACTGCTTTTTCTTTCTTTATGTCAGCACTGCTGTCACTGGAATGGTTGTTCCCAAGCATTGCACGTATTCTCATTTACAGCTAAGACTAAGGATTTCAGAACTGCAATTTTTGTTTTTCAGTCCTTCCTCAGAGAGCAGTAATTTTCAGTCGGATCTATAGTCTTCTGGTACCTACAACAAATGAATATTAAGTACTTATAGACAAATTTGTTGTAGATCAGCACCTTCATTGGAAGAGTGTTGGGGAGTGCAGAATAGTGGTTTTTAAAACCACAGTTTTGGTGTCTTTTCCATCCACATCTCTTCAGTTGCCTACCTTATTCATCCTCTTTATTCAGCTTTCATCATCGTCCCTCTCTGTGTTATGCCACTTTACCTGGTCCAGTTTAGCACAACTGGGCTTTATCAGTTTACCATTATTACTCTCATTTTCCATCTGCTTTTCTTTGCCACCAAAGAACATCTCTTTATATCCATTGCAATTAAGCAATTGTTATTTCATTTTAACTGTTTGCCTTTCTAAACAACTGATTGACATTATTAGATACCGGCAATTAGCTCCCACTTTGTTTTTAATGATTATCCTCTGTTCCTGCCATTTTCTGATTGTCGTCTAACTGCTGCTAATTATTTACCATGAATCACTTATAACTACTGTTCTTTCCCAATATCTGTCTTTTGCCACTCAACTTTCAAGATTCAACTTTGGAATTTGCATTGAACCTTTTATAACAGCTACTCCAAATACTTTGGTGCTGTCAGGTCCATGGATCCTTACCTGAAAACCCCCGCTTTGTCATCTTAAACGAATGCAGAATGGGATTTACTTTCTTTGCTATTTGCTATATCGAAAAATTGGATAAGTGGTACAGCAAATGTTATCTGATACTAGAGGGGTTCTTAAAAATGTGTGTAAATACCTGAAGGGAGGGTGCAAAAAGGGAGCCAGGCTTTTTTTCAGTGATTTCCGATGCCCTGACGAGAGGTAGTGGGCACCAACTGAAACACAGGAGGTTCCCTCTGAACATCAGGAAACACTTTTTTGCTGAAGGAGTGATTGAGCACTGGCACAGGTTGCCCAGAGAGGTAGCCTCCCTCCCTGGAGATTTTAAAAAGCCATCTGGACGCAGTGTTGTGCAACCAGCTCTGGGTGGCCCTGCTTGAGCAAGGAGTTGAACCAGAGGACCTCCAGAGGTCCCTTTCAACCTCAGTCCTCCTCTGATTCTGTGATTCTGTGATTTTGTGATCCTGTGGTCAGCAGACATTAGTTCTGTAGATCACATCAAAAAAAAAAGACTTTTATGAACAAATCTTCTCCCTTCCTTGTCACTCTTCCCCATGAAATGTAAATCTCCCTAATTGCACCTCATTAATAGTACCTTCTTCACCTTATGTTTCATTTTCTATCTGACCCATCTGAAGTACTTCAGAAGTATTAGTCATCTCAAAATATTGTTTTATTCCCTTTTTGCAGTGTAAAACTCAGGCAGCTGAAGTCAAGAGGAACATAGTTCATGTGGTGAGAGTTATCCACCTTTTTCACTCCCAGTCAATATTCCAGATATCAAACTATGTTCCCTTTCTCTTAATTTCTCTTCCCCCTTTGGCCCATTGGACTTGGTTGCTTGGAGGTCTGTGCTTTAAAGGTCTTCTTTCCTGACAATTATATAACACAGATTGAACTGTGTGCTATAAAATGTAATACCTGGCAAATTACAGTTTAATAGTTTGGGAAAAAGTCATGTAATTTCTCAGCTTTCCTGTACTGTCAAGACAAAAGCAAGCATGAGTGGAATGTAATTGTAGCAATGGTTGGGTTAGAAAGCTACCTTTGACATTAAATATACTTGCAGTAGTTTTTCTTTTTGAAGCCCAGCTCCATGGTGCACATCGAATACACAAATGAAGATAGGAAGTTTTTTTCCTATGAGTGTGTCTGATGGACAAAAATAGTCTTAATAAATTCTGAAGAAAGTTCCTATAGAAAGAGCTGACAGACAACTTTCTCATTCATGATAATGCTGCATTATGTTTGACACTTTCAGGCTGAGCTTTGTCGGTGGTTAGTTATTAATGGCAGGAAACTGAAGTCACAAGATTTGATTAAGACAGTCACACAGAGAGCAAATACAGGTAAAAACTGAAATGCTGGAACAGAATTTCTAATTGTTGAAGAACTGCAATGTAAAGCGAAGCACAACAATTATTCTTCACTGTATTACTCAATGTATAACTGTAACATTCACAAAACGGAATTCTGCTCATTGTTTTATTTGCACATGGAGAGCTCCAACGTAGCACAGAGATATATCACAAAATAAAACTTTCAAAGCATATTAATGTTTCTTCCTACTCTTAATGTTTTCAATTTGAAATTTATTTCCCCCAGGTTGAATACAACTATGCAAACTTCATTGCCTGCCGGTGATTAGTTTCAAATGCTTTCTTTAATTGATGAAGTACAATTTCATAAAACAAATTGCTGTGATGCATGATAGTGGCAAAATACTATGCTAATAGTCATTTAATATGACTGGCATATTTTTGTTCAAACTTAGAAAAAATAATTGTTCGCGGCCAGACACCAACTGACAGACACTTTATCACCAAAAGATAAACGTCTGATAGTATTTTAAAGAACGAAGAGGCTCTGTGAATTAGAAACAGGCAGATAATCTTAACTGCATATGTTAGAGGAAGCCATAACAAAGATGCATGCTTGCTGTGATACACACTGTCCAAGCAATGCTGAAGGCTCAGCAGAATTTTAGAACACATTTAACTGCTGACCAGCTCTCTGCACACTAATCCACTTCTGGTAGGATTATTTTGAACATTTAAAACGTCTGAGAAGCTTCAAAAAGCTTTCATATCTTTTATTAGCCCTTGCCACCATACTTTTTCTCCTTTCCGACTCCATCAAGAAAAAAGTGGCCTGACAGTTAAGTACAGAAGTGTTTAATCTCGAGCTACTGACATCCTGGATGTTTGCACACACAGCATGGTTACAGATGGGTGATTTTCAGCAAATGAAGAGTGGCACTTTCCCTCCATCATCTCTTTGCTATAGCATGAAGCACTTGTTTTCATTTCTTGTTTTATTCTTTAGCCCTCAAAATTGACAGTTCAACATTATCAGTTAATGGAAAAATAATTTTCTTCAATTTAACTCTGAATGGTATTTTCATGTTCCTCTAAAGATTGTACAGACAACGATTTGGCACAAAGTCTGCAAGTGCAACAGTTATGGTTAAATGACAGAAAACCTTTATTGAAAGTGTGCACTAAGTATTCAAATCTTTCTTTTAGAAAATGAGTGGGTACAAAAATATCTTGGGATTTTTCTATGGGTTCCTCTCAAATTAAATTATGATCTGCTTGGAATCTTTCCCACAATATCTATTAAACCACCTCCTTACTCGCCATTACTATGAATTCTACTCTGCTTCAATATGTATCATTTCCCATCTTTTCCTTCACTAACACTCCCTTTCCTTCTGCTAGTCAGAAGTAATAACCTTTATGGCCTGTGAATTTCCCCTCAAAAAGCCTAAATCAATTTCTAAGAACTCTTTCAAACATCTGACACCCATGTCTTAGAAACTTTTAGTAGAGTCTTGTTTTAGTCTGCTTCTGTTCAATGGAAATAATAACACACCCTGTCTAAAAAGACATGAAATAGTAAAAGCTTTGTCTCAGATAAAATTTGGAAAAGACTGCTACATTGACATTAGTATTTAAACACAAATAGACAGAATCACAGTATTCGGGCTCTCTTTTGACAGATTCATATTTCACGGCTTAGCTGCATGCTTGGGTATGCATTTGACTGATTGACATTAGCTATTTGCAGAAGCAGGAAGGAAAAAAATGAATCCTTCTGAAATTAGATTTGTAAAGGCCAAGTTTGTCTGATCTGAGAACTATTAAACATGTGCCAAGACTTCCTCTTACCTAGTTCTCCTTAACTTTAATGGCAAGTCTGATTTCAAAAGATTTGTGAAAATGGCTCATTTTACCAGTGTGAAGCAGGAACCTTTGAAAGTAGAAAACAGATGAAAGTCACAGGTGTCACAAACATATACAAGCCTTTCAAGACACTGGGATGCTTTTAGGCCAAAATTCCTATGAAAAAAAAGTCACTGTGCACAGAATCAGATCTTACTTAGCCCCAAGATTTAACAGTTTCTGCTCAAGTAAAGCAATTTTAAGGCAACTTTCTGCTGCTAGCCAGCCACTGACGTCCAGATCAGACTATGTGCTTCTGCAGCTCATGAATGTGTAGCATATGGCTGACTTCACGAATCTTCTTTATGTTTGAAGAAACATCATTTGTAGGCTGCATATCACAGAGAGACCAAAATGTGGGTTTTATGCTGTAGAAAACACAGCATAACTGTAGAATCAAATCTATTACTCAAAAGTGAAACTAAGGTGAAAAAACAGAAAAATACTAGGGAAAAAGCATCTCCAAGCAGCTCTCCTTGGGTTCATGCTGTCCTCATTTCCAGGTTTAGTTTCAGTCCATTCTGTGACTTCGTGAGCTGCAGCAAATCTCACCCCACCCCATCTGGTCTCTGTGATGGTCTCTTTTTTTCACTTTGCTGACCTGGTTGTTAGCTCCCTGCTGCCTTTAGAATGTTCTCTCTCGGTATGAACTGCAAGCCCTCATGGCGTGCTGTGATTCTGCTGCCTCCCTCGGTAGGCTCTCCAGTCTTCTCCAAGCATTTTCTCCAACAATTTCACCCTCTTTCCGGGGAAGCTGACTTAACCCGGTTTGTGTCTTCTTAAAGGGACTTCTCATATAATATGTATATGATGTTTAAGGACACATAACAAAGAAGAATGTGGAATTTTATGTCTTTTAAGACACTGTTACATGACCACTAAAAATCTCTCTGAAAACTAAAGAAGGAGGGAGAGACAGAAAATTAACAACTCATTTTTAGTCTTCCACTCCATAGAGATTTAGTTTATCATGTGGTTTGGCTGCAGATTTTACAACAAAAGTTAAATTGTCTTTTAAAGGCCTTTGTTTTCTGTGGAGATTTATTTTGATGAGGGTTATATGACATACCAAAGTGGGGAAAGGCAGAGAAAGGAAAAGGGGAAAGGAACTAATTTTCGAGATGGAATAAAGATCTGTGTCCAATCCAGAACTAGAACATAATGAAAAGCAGAAATAATGAAATATTGAGTGGCATTGTGATGACAGAGAACTCTGAGGATAGGCTAGTTGATGTTAGAAAGTTAATAGTATAATATTGCTTGCCTCTGTGAGGAGGCAGAATACAGGGTCCTGGTGGTGAAACACTGAATGTTTCCATTGTGCTAGGGTAGATGGGTTGTAGTTAATCTGCTGTGTACACGGGAGTTTGTACAGGTGGCTGACTGAGCTGGGAGACATTTAATGAAGGCTTTTTGCAGAAGCAGAAGAGTATAGGTAGTGGAAAATCCCAAAGTCAGACAAAGTGGCAGAAAAAGACTTGAAAAGTTTCGCAGACACCATAGAGTCACAACAGAGAACTTTGACACAAGTAGAAGAGAGGAAAAGACAGACATGCTTTGTACCAGGCAGTATTTCAGTGTAACTGCAAAATTAACAAGCTCAAAATGGATGGGGCTCTGTCATTCCACAGAAGTTATGACTCTACACCCTGGCAGAGCTCTCAATCTGAAGGAATACTTCAGAGTGGTACAGAAACGGAAAGAGAAAAAAAGAACATAGAGCTGGTGACTAGACTTGAAGAAGTTTTTCCTTTCTTCCTTCTGCTATTGTCTTTAAATAAAAGTGTTCAGAAACTTTCTGCAAAGCCTAGATTTTGTGTTCTTCATCTGCCAATTCCTCCAGAGGTACAGCAAGAACGGGAGCCTTATGTCCAGAAGGGAAGAATCAGGAAACAAGTTTATTTTGGCCTTCATAGCTTTTTATTTTATTTTTTTTAATTTTGTGTTGGTTGCATTTGTTATGGAATAAGAAATGGAAACACCGTGAAAAAAAGGTATAGGAAATTATTTCCTGCTTTCCAGCTGGTGTGCTTATAACACATCAATTCATATTAAAGCTGAAGTCCAGGTAAACTTGTGTCAAACCCAGAGTGATGTCACAAATGTATAAAATGAAAACTACAGAAAGGACTCTCTTACACTGATTCCAGCTGTGAGAACTAACCCTGCTCTTATGGAAGATGGTCAGTGACTAATTTCTTGATGGTGTCCACCATGCAGGAAGTTCTTCAGCTTCTCCATTCTCATCCCATGTTTTTACAGAAAACTTATTGCTGGTTTCTTCTAAAAAAAATACTGCCTTTTATTACTTTCCTTCTGCAAAAAGAACAAGCAGAGTTAATTGCAAGAATAAAAAGTATAAATCTCTTTTTTATTTTTCTATGAGACAGAAAATGACTCCCATTTGCTGAAAAAAATGACAATGCTGTGGGCCAAATGGACTCCAACATGATATTGATTAGGACTATTATAGCCCATCAAGGAATAAATGGGACAGTAATTTCAAAAGTGCTCTTGTATTTTGTGTGATAGAAAGAGAAAGACAAATGGTTTGACACAGAAGCAGCCAAAGCAGCTGGCATTGCAGATGAAAATTATGGACATTCATGTGGATCTGATATGGCCAAGGAAATTATTATAAAGAGATTTACAAATATTTTTATTTAGTTGACTTATTCCTAGATAAGTATTTGTGTGAGAATTAATTAACACAGTCAGAAACACTTTTAAAGAAATCTGAATGTTCCAAACTAAATGTGTTTAGTGACTGTCAAAACAGCTGGAATATTCCCAGCTCCTTCAGAACTGTGTGAAACCTCATGCTTTCTCTTTTTATGTGCCCATCATCCTACAGGGAACACAGCATTCATCAGAAGTGGCACAATGCTTCCTGAATTGCCTTGTCTTCTCCTCTGTTAAAAAATTTTGTGACTGCTGTGCAGTGAGCTGGTTCTCATTTCACACTGCTCCCCCTGCACCTTCTTGGGTATCCCCCTAGGCAGGTCAGCGCACTCAGCCTTGACTCCAGCCAGGGCTGCGGGGGCTGCCGGGTGCAGGCTTGAGGTGGCAATAGGCTGAAGCACCCAGCACTTGGTGTCTGAAGCCCAAAGCTCTAAGGGGTCAGCTGTACCAGCAGTGGCTGAGGCTTTGTCCCAGCATTAGATTACACTTTCAGCTCAGAAGTTGACGTTGCCTTAAGCTGGTTCATATTAAATCAGGTGGCAGGCAACAGCCTTATTTACAATGTGAGACAGGATCTTTCTTGCAAAACAGGCACGAATGATGCAATCACAGAATCATGGAATGGTTTGGGTTGGAAGGGACTTTAAAGATCATCGAGTTCCAACCTTCCTGGCATGGGCAGGGACACCTCCCATTAGGTCAGGCAGCTCAAAGCCTTATCCAACCTGTTCCCTTGAACTCTTACCTTATTTGCATCAGCATTTTGGAGACTGTTGTGTATTAGAGGCTTTTTCATTTCTACTTAGTACAACTGTAGTCAGACGTTGTAAACTACTTTTTTATACTTGTGGGTGGTTCTGTACTGCTCTGCTCTGAATATCAATGCAAACTGCAGCTGTGTCACTCATTTGCACTTTGCCTCCATGATTCCCTACAAGGAGGTACTCTGCCACTATTAAGTATTTCTTTGCACCATCCAAGATCAGCAGCCGTGTCTATTATTGCAGAAGAAAAAAAAAGAAAATAAAATTGTTTTTCTGTATTACAGTCTGATAAGATTTGAGCAAAGTATCTAAATAGCTATTCCAGTTTAACAAAAGCCTCAAACTCATTTATTTCTCTCTAATAAATGTTTTGTTCCTTTTCATCACATTACTAGTCCTCTGAAGCAGCATGGAAGTTTGCATATAATAAAGTATTATACACATTTTGGGCATAGTAGGATTTGTCCATGAAGAGTATACACTCTCTGTGTACCTGTCAGCCCTTGCCCTGTTTCACAAGAGCAATCTTAAGTGTAAATTATCAGAGATGATTAGAATATGAATTATTGCTATCCATCTGCTCACAGAACACAGTATGACTGTGTTTTCACCAAGACTTCTGTGGCAAATAAATATTTATATTAGTTTTCAGATCACAGATTTTCTTTCCAAGAAAGGGAGTAGAAGTTCAAGATAAATACTTCCCTTGATCTAAAACCAAGTGCTTCTGTTAGCTACTTTCCCTTCAAATCAGTATGACTCGTACAGTATAACCACCTAGGAGCTGAAGATACAATCCAAGAGGTGCTGGGCTTTATACCTTTTTTAGGTGTCAGTTAAAAATCAATAGCATTTGGAATTACAAACACAAGCAGTACTTAGAAAAAGGACAGCCAGTAAAGAACAAAGTTGGGTTCTGTATAACAGCCATAGCAGTGGTTTGCTGGATCCCCTTAGATTAGCTGAGATGACACTGCTGCTAAACTCTGAGTGAGAGCAGACAAGTTGTTTGGATTGCAGCCTACGGACATATATGAACGTATGTTTTTGGACACTTTTAAAAATAGCCACCTTCTTATAGTGTTACTTGAAAATTAGAAAGGAAGCTCAGTAATTTCAATTAGGAGATACAATTCCTAAGGCAGTAGAAACCATCCAGACTATAGGAAATAAATAGCACAGAAAGATTTTAGAGCAATGTAATGAGATATATGGAAAGAGAGTTGACAACTGGCAATGACAGAGACACAAAATCCATAGCTACACCAGAGATAGGCAGAGAAGATCAAGGAGGTAGTTGATGCCGTTTGCCTAAATTAAATCTCTGATAAATTCTATGAAAGAAGCTACTTCTAGACTAAAGACTGACCATTTTGCCCCAGAAAAGCATTTCAATGTCTCTAGAGGGCAAACGTGGAGTGCTACATGCGTGGCAATTGCCCCTCCTTGCGTGATCTGGAGTGTGCTGAAAAGTGACTGCGACCTGGGCTGCAGTAAGTTACCAGGGGTTCAGTTAGTTCAGGTTTGGTGCCAAACCACAGAAGTTTAGAGGGAAGTGTGGGGATTTCCAGATCACAGTTTCCCCTTAAAACATCTGGGCCACATGTTATTGCTCTATTGTATCCGCCACCGAGATGGAGGCAATTCCCCCATAAATGCTGTATGACAGCAAATTACCCCAAGCAGACTTTTGGTGGTTGTGTTCAGCAATAGGCTTGTGCCCTAGTGGTCTTCTACAACTTCATTGTATCTGAAGGATAGAATTAGAAGCAATACTTCTGAATTCTGCCTAAAGAAAGGAATTGGGGAAAAGAGACTTTAAATCTGTATTAACGCTTCTCCCATGAATTAATGACGGGTGTTGTGCTTTCTGGAACAAGTAAGCCAGAGCTGGAATCTCCACCTTTAGAGATACTCAAAACCTCCAAGCAACCCAGTCTGAATTTAAGTTTGGACTAAACTTCAAAGCTAGCCCTGCTTTGAGTGAAGGTTGGATCAGATGGTCTCCAGAGGTCCCTTCCAAACTAAATTATTCATGATTCTACATCTAATTTCTAGGTGGTGAAAAGATTATATTTTTTAAATATATGCTTTATAAATCTTTAGTGTCAAGCTTAGCAATTCCTGGCTCAGTTAGAAAAGTCTCTGTGGTTAACTAAGAACTGGCTGGGGAGCTATCTGAGACCTTCCCTAAGCAGTTGGACAATTTGACTTTTTAATATAGTTTTTTTCTTCTTTTTCTCACAGCTCCTATTCCAAGCTTTCAAATTAAATTGCAACTCATAAAAGAGTTAAAAAATGGAAAACAGGATTTTAAATAGTTGTCTTTTTTCTAGTTGCAGGTATATGATAAACGAGTTACTAGTTCAATAATTGCTTCTCCCCCAAGGAAATAGCTGCATTACAGCTGAAGTAATAAATTTGCCAGTTTTCCAGTTGCTCATGAAGTGTTCAGAGGAAAAAGGAAAAAAAAATAGCACTTTGAAGAATATTGTTATAACGTTTTATATCATTGTTACAGTTTTGCAACACAAAATAAAAGTGCACAAAAACTTTCCCTTCTTTCTTCCTTTTTATCACCTGATTGTCTTAAAAAAAGCAATTCATTTATCAATTCCCACCTTCAACCTCAGCTTAAAGATGTCTTTCCTCTAATTTTGTACTTTTTTTTTAGAGCATTGACTTTGCTCTTTATCTCACATGTAGACTGACAACCTTTTGGTTTTGTGAGTTTAATTAAAGACTGTCGGAATTTCTCCTTCTTCCTTAGTAAATTACTGTTGAATAGCTTTGTCTGGGTACAAACCTTATCTGCTCCTTTCCTTTCTCATGCTTAATCAATCATTGCCTGAGTGCAAATGCTGAGAATGGCATGTGTATCCATCATTCTGCTAGTGTTTAACTACATGGGCTCTGAAATGCTGGAGGAAGAAAACAAGTGACATCCAAGCAATATATATTTTATGGTCTCTGTCTTTGACAAATATTAATTACCCGTACAACAGTTTGCTCTCTAGTTTATGGTGTATTCAACCTGGGGTCAGATTTTTTTTTCTCTGTTATAGTGAAGTAGGGTGAAATTCCACTCAACTTTCAACAAGATTAAATGAAATGAATACTTGGGGAAGTGGTGGGTTGCAAGAAGTGATTATGAATCGCAATATTTTACCGATCCAGTTAAGTAGTGCTCTAAAATCTGCATGACGTGTCTGTTCTGCTCTTAGCAAACCAGACAAATTAAATGGTGCAACTCATGAAAAGCCATGCAGAAATCCCTCCTCTTCCCCTCACATATGCTTCGTTGGCCTGACACATTCCAGTACTCTAGCACTCTCTCAATAGTGTGCATGTATGTTGGCTTTTGCAATTAGTTTCCCTTCCTATTATGATTTTAACTGATTTTCTATCACCTGGTAATAAAAAGCACATTCATAATCGCAGATAATCTAGACTTACTTAGTAATTTGCATTATTAAACTTCACTAAACTTCACTTCACTTTAGTAATTTGCATGATTAAACTAGTGGGTGAATTTTGCATGGAATAAGTTTACAAGCACTGGTTCTCCACACGTCCTACATTTGCAATCACTTCTTAGCTAAAGAAACGGTTACGTTTGTAAGCAACTCTAGCAAGCAGTGCAACACTGAATATCTGATGAACAAAATATTTTCATTTGTAATTGTCTTCATCCTTTTTGGAGAACTAATGTTTCTTTTTGTTGAGTATCATCCTAATTATTTGATTCACTTCTATCTTTCCAAATATTTGTAATCATTTCAGTTTTAGAAAGTGTCCTAATAATTATCCCATGAGGTCAATGTAGACTGTAACATGGAAAACTCTGAATAGTACTGGACCCAGAATGACTTTCAAGGAACCTTTGTAAATATCAGTCTGGTCTTTGGGTCTTTAAGTTCTTGCTTTAAACAATTTCATATTCTTCTGATCTGTGAACCTTCAACATGCGCTGTACCCTGCAAAACTGCAGAAAATATCTTGCTAACATTAGTAATCCATAGTTGTGCTATTATCATAACACAAATTGTAATTATAAAGTTTTGTATCACACTTACTTTTTATTACTCACTAAGGTCATTACTTTTTAATCAAAGAAAGAATTTAAATCTCCTTTAAGTGAAGTGTTTTATTCTGAAGACCAGAAATTGATTTGAGCAATCATCCCGCAGAGACCCTCTCTGTTTGTCGGATGTCCTTTGGCACTGTAGATTGCCCACTTTAAAAAATATATTTAGACTGAATCAATCATTCATATGCTTTATTTCAGAGACTGACTGTAAAACTTACCTGTTTACTGGATGTGACTTGTGAAATACACCAGGTGATATCATTACAGCTGCCAAACTGGACAACCCTTTAGGTTTTTCTGCCATGCGTACCTGACAGAGGTATCAAGCATCTGTTTTCTCACAATGTTACATTTAGTGACTATAATGCAAAGCTCCTTTTCCTCTGGTAGTCATATATTCACTGTTTCTCCTCTTCCTTTTTCTTTTCTTTTTGTGTGTGTGATTCTAAATCAATGTTATTTCTTTCTGTCACGCACCTGTGCTGCTTCTTTCCATTTGCTGACTGTGTATTTCATTAGTATATCTTCTTGTCACATTTTTTTCCGCATCTAATTCAGGAAGAAAATATTTTTTCTCCATCCACATTATGCGCTGGTAGGAGTTTTTCCATCAGCCTACCCAGCCAACGGCTGTTCGTCTGCAGCATTTCCTTATGATTTCTTTGGATGACGAAGCTTACTAAATCTCTTGGTAACCTCCCTTTGACCGGACTATGGCAATTATTGGTGGTGGTCCTATTCCTTCCCCCATCTTCTCCCTTTAGTTTGTTTGGATGAAAACAACGATGGAAATCTATCTGAATCTTATAGCTGCAGACTGAAAATGCGCTGTCTAAGGCAAATGGGAGAAATGTTAGCCCCTTCACACAAGCAAATACTGTCTCACTTCAAGGTTTGCTCAGTAGTGGAATAACATGAACAAAAATAATATGCCCATAAAATGTAGGAAAGCACTTGTGTTTTTATTTCCTTAGAGCCTCTTCTACTGTGACTCTGCCTATTTGTTGTCTCTAACATGACATGGCTTTGTCCATGTATTTCTCTTCTCATGTCCTTGCAAAGATAACTTTGCTAACATGGAGGATTTATTAGTTTGACTAAAAATAGTAAATACAAGCTTTTAGCTCAGTACGAAATGTTTTCCTCTCCCTTCAGAAAGAACACAGCTCTCTCAACCTTTTCCCACAAAATGAATTCCCCTCTGGGACTTCATTCTGGCCAGTGATATGTAGATTTACAATGTATCATGTATGAAACTGTCAGCTGCCTATATTTGGAACAAAGGAAGCTATCTTTGCATCCTGGTTTTGGCTGAGACAGAGTTAACTTACTTCATAGTAGTTAGTATGAGGCTACGTTTTGGAGTTGTGCTGAGAAGAATGTCGATAATATACTGATGTTTTTACTTGTTGCCAAGCAATGTTTACATTAAGCCAAGGACTTTTCAACTTCCCACACTTTGCTAGTGTGCAGGTGCACAAGAAGCTGGCAGGGAGCACAGCCCATAAATGCTGGTTTAGGATTTGACCTTAGGTTTAGGATTGAGGCCCAGATTGGCAAATGGTCTATTCCTTATCATGCCCATCATACCCAGTATATAGATAAGGATCTATCCAGAAGTGTTCTCTTTCTTCTCTCTTTTATGGGATTGCGGTTTTGGGACTTTCTCTGCTACGAGATTGTTAGCTGGGAACAGGCTAAAACTTCATCACTGGGCGGTGAGCAGTTGCACTGTGTATCACTCATTTGTATATTTGCATATTTCTGCTATTATTATAATCATTATTATTATTAATTTCAATTTTATTGCATTACAATTATTAAATTGTTTTAATCTCAACCCATGAGTCTCCTTTCCCTTTACTGCTTCAGTTCTCTACCCCATCTCCAAGGGGCAGGGGAGGGTGAGCAAGTGGCTGTGTAGTATTTGCTCCCAGCTGGGTTAAACCACAACACTTTGGAAGAAGGAAGTTTGGTGCTGTTTCTGTTCCAGTCATGCTGGGAGAGGCAAGGGCACTGCAGCCTCGTTGCATTGGGAAGGGCTGTGCCTATGCTGTAGATCAAAGACTCACAGGACATCCTCCTCGACAGCGGGGTAGAGACTAATGTCCTCACAGCCTTCCCATCATTTCCTGCTGAATGTTCGTAGAGTGACACCTAGGTTTGGAAATGAGATGGAAAGCAGACCACATATGAGCCAGACCTACAAAAAACTCCATATTGTGAAATGAGGGAGAGTTAAAGACTAAATTATGTTTGTTCTCTACTTCTTACTATGAAGTGAAAGAAATTAACCGAGCAGAAGTGATTGCTCATCTGAGACCTTCATAAGGCTTACATCCTTGGAAAACTCATTACGTGTTATGGTTTGGTAATCTTGTACCATCCTCACTTCACAAACAGGGACCTGGGGTCCTGTCAGCTGGCATACTGAAGGAGGCTTCTTCCCGTGTAAATGACAGCAGGGGAGAAGAAGTGAGGAAAAAAAAAAGTACGTCTAAATCTCACCCTGACATGGAATCAGGATGCAAATAGATTGGACAAGAAAGTCTGGGATCTGGGAAGTGTTCTCATGTTCTGCAGTTTTGGTATAGCCTAAGAGTAAAATCTGCAGCATCAAAGGACCTCTGTCTTTCTCACTGACTCCAGAGCCCCTTTCCAACCTGTAATTCTGTGAAGGTGTATGACCCAGACAGATGGAAAGTATGTGAAGAAAGATGGGGCTTTAATTTCCATTCTCTTGGCTGCCAGTTGGCTTAGAGAGGCAGCTTCTTGATTTCTTTTTTCGTTCTCACACATAATGAATGTTTTAATTATTTAGAAAAAAACAAAAAACCAAAACCAAACAGAAGCAAACAGAATAACTTCCAAAAGTGACTGTGAGCAATACACTGAGGCACTGAACAGCCTGGTGTTTGTCTCTCAGTATGTGGGAGATATGGGTCAAATTTTTACTTCTAATAAGGCACAATGGTGGTCTAAGTCCAGGATGATACTCTAGACGTTGGTTCATTGCATTAAAAAAACCCACACAGACATCCCAGAAAGTCTTGTTCTGCAGCTGTTCCTTTATGTAAGTTAGGTATGCTTTCAACACACCAGTCTTGGTTTGAGAATATCACCTATGCACAGAAAAAAGTTAACGGTGTCGTGCCTCTCTATGCTTAAGACTCTGAAAGGATTTTATGAATGTAGTGATGCCTTAGTGTTGCGCTTTGACATTAGATTTTTTTCGAGTTTGGTCTGGATGCCTTATTGCAAACTCATGCCATAAATCTGCAGCAGAGTAAGGAACATATCCCAGATGTGTCAGTTCCTAAGTGAGCACCCTTCCCTCTGAGACATCCTTCCAATTTAGAAAGAGGAGAGTTTGCCCACCGCAAACCTTGAGAAGAAAATAAAGGCAAAACATACAAACCACAAGTAAATATACCATGTTTCTTAGTTCCCCCCTGAAACACTCACGTCTGAACAAAGTCATATTGTCCTGAGAAGCAACTGCCTAGATTAGAGTATTTTCTTCCACACTTCACAACTATGTCTGTTTTCCCACTGTGAAAATAAACCAAATATTCGTGCTTGTCTCATGAGATCTTTGGATGATGACAACAGGCTGCTCTGTAAATAGCTGTCCCAGTACCTGGTGAATTAAAAGAATTTGGAGGTACTTCAGTGACAGTATCTAAATTCAGAATAAGAAAATCACAGGCATATTCTTTAAGGTAAAACTGAGAGTGAAATTCAGCTCAAAGAATAGAAGCAAAATAGATTCTGTAGCTACACTACAGCTGTTGTAGATGTAACACAAAGTCTGAATTAGAATTTTCCTCATTTGGTCTTTGTTTTCATTAGGATTTATGTTTGCTCTGTTGAATTTGTTTTAAGTAAGTGTACACGTATGGAATAAAAATAATCTGTTCAGCTGATTTGCCTAGTGTGTTTAGTCAGTCTGTTGAGGGATCTCCAACAGCCTCCAGTCAAAAGGAGGAAAGCAAATTTTAAAAAAAGGACATTTTTTCACAAGTTTTTTCTAAAACAGGTTGAATAACCATAATCTATTTTAAAGTATCTCTTTGCCACTTATTTCATTGGGTTTTTTCCCTGATGGTTTGTACATCTTGAGTCTCCATCCTTTGTGAGTTCTGAATAGTGGTGTTGGTCTGATTTTTCTTCCACTATCTTCTATCTAAAAAGAACAATACAGAGGGTCTTTCTGGGCTCCTCACAGTTATTGCTTCATTATCTACAGAAATTGGGGGAAACAAGAGCTCTTCATTGCTTACCACATAGGAAACCTCCATTTCTTCAGCTGTCTTACTGTGTATGACTGCATCTGCAGCTGCATTCCCCTGAAGAAAACTGGAAATAGTATCTGAAATTAAGAAAACAGATTTGTTTCTTGTTTGTATTCCCACAGCATGCATTTCATGCTGTACATAGGATGGAACTAGGAGATCTGGTAGCAAAAGAGCTAACTCCCAGAAGAAGATTTGTGCCATTACATCACTGAAAGGCTGGACAGTCAGTGGGACAACGCTGATGTTTCCGGCCTCTGCTCTTGGCTAGCATGTAAGTACTCTGTCTCTTCCCCAGTACAAAGCAGTCCAAGTTGGCTTAGTTACAAATGGAATATTTTAATGTAAAGAGTTTCCTTGCATCTGTGCACCAGTTTGCCCTCAAGCCAAGTGTAACTATCACCAGTGATGCACAGCTGACCCACACCACCTCAAGCAACCACCAGCTATTGGCCCAAACATCAAAATGCTCAACTTTGTTTTTCAGTAGGTGCTCTGGTGGCATAAAAACATGAGCACCCCCTTCTACTCTTAGTTTTGCTTCCTACTTCTACTATCTCCCTTGACATTGCACATCTGCAAGAAGACACATTTAATCCCAGAGCTCTCTTCCTCTTCCAATTCTCTGTATAATCTGGTGTTTCAAAGTCTTGTATTTGTTCATAAGCAAGAATTAGCAGTCTCTCTCTCTTGGCATTGACACGGGGTGGGAAGAGAAGGGAAACAAGTCTTTACACTGGTTAATATAAGATATCTTTGGAGGCTAGTCTTGCTAAAATGCCTGCATATAGTACATAATATGACAGGCCAAAAGGCAAATGAGTAAAAGAACCTATTATAGGTGTCCTGAACAGCCCACCGTGGTACCTGTCAGCTCTCCATAGGCTTTAGGCTTGGGCAGAGGATCCTCCAAATTAGTACTCTTACTCTGGTTCCTTAAATGCTAAATGCCTCTTGTGATCATCATGAGTAACAAACACCTCTCACACATATGTTGCCTCACCATTGTCTTGTCCTTTAATTAGCACTATCAGTCTGGTTTTGTGTCGTTGAGTAAAGGTGCAGGACATTATTCACCTGGCAGGTTTAGATGATTTGAGCTCAACCTGGAAAATCCTACCTTTAAAGCATCAAGAAAGTTTTAGCATAAATAATAAATCTGTACTTTTCTCTTACAAATTATCGGCTTTTCTTTATTTTCTTTTTTTTTTAAGTTTATTAGCAAAAGTCAAGCTGTGCAGCAAAAGTGATTTCTGAGATACTATCTGTATTGAGAAAAGGCATTTTAAATTAGCCCAATGCTTCCTGCTTACACAGACAATACTGTGCCCAGCTTATATGCGTGGGAAAGTACCTTCAGAGGAGCCAATTAGAGAGCTATCTGCACACAGATTACATGGCACTCTGGAGTACTCTCCTGGACAAATCTACAGGGTGGATGGTTGAATTCAAATGTCTTCCAATGTGCCAAAAACCAATTAGTGCTGGGTGTCAGCTCAAACAACTGTGAAATACTTACCAGAATGCAGTGGGATTCTTACCACAGAACCTAGCAGTGTTAAATCTGCTATAATGTTAATTGCATAAAGTAAAAACTAAGCTGGCCTGCTCTGAGTCCTTCTCTTAGCCCCAGTGTATGTTACACATGGATGGCACCACATTAATAGAGCCTGGCAGAGCAGAAAAGGTTAATTTTAACTTAGTGCCATATCAAGAAATTGTGTCACTGTACCATTTAGAGAAAAAGAAAGTGTCAGACAGAATCTTAAGTGCTATTTTCCTCAAAAACCACTCGGAAGTGTGACTCATTATTTTAGTTACGTTACGTTTTTCCATGTTTGAAGGGATATCATAAGTGAAAAAGAAGCGAAAGAGATGTACCAACTAGAGTTCTTCTATTATTAGAAAAGAGACAAAACATCTGCTGCTGGCTTCCTCTAAAAGTCACAATTTGAAGAGTGATGTGCGCTCTGAGGGGGGACATTCTTCTCCAACTAAGCCGATGTCGAAGCACATTTTATTCAAATTGAGACCTGGCTTCTGTTTTATGGTGTAACAGCACAATTTGCAGTGAGTCAACAGAAGCCCGTTTAGAGTTTGTCAGTTCCTTTCAGCTATTATGTATAAAACCCAAATGAAAGGATCATAAATAAGACAGATAGGGCCAAAAGAAATATCTAAATTTAGATAGTCAGTTGTCTGAGGAACTGCCTTGAGTCAGCAAACTGAATCTACTGTAACCAAAGGTTACAGTCTGAGTTATTTTGTTGTTCAGCTCGGGACTGCTGCTATTTAGAACAGAATGACATTTTAGTGTTTCCTTAGATCATGAGAACAGATAAGTGTGATCAGTGGGTTTGTGCAAGTTTTCTCTGGCTCTTTCCATCTTGGTGATGGTATTAAGGTGATACCTTTATATTGCGGAAGTAACAGCAAACCATCAGATAACATTTCATGAGGCTGTGAGGCAGCTTCCTTCTTTGTCTTCTTTTTTTACTTGAGAAAGGCAGAGCAGTGCACTGAGATAGCAAAGCAACTGAAGGTGAAATATAACAAGAGCCCTTTGCTTTGCTTGCTTCATCCAAAGATAATTTACCTTTCTCCTTCCATAGTTTCACAAGAGAGATAACACCTCTCCAGGGATCTGCCAAATTTGTGTGTCAGGTGGCGATGCCCTTTGCTGGCATAGCTGCAGCATTGGCAGCTTCTTCGGTTCATGCGTGTGCAGGGAGATGATACACGCACAGTGTGGCAGGGATTCTGTAAAGATCCTTCCAATTTCAGGTCTTTCTTGTATTTGCTGCTTTTTCTCAGGTATTATTTAGTTGAATTAGCTTTTAAGATAAATTCTAATTCTATTTCAACTTATTCCAGTCATGCCTGTTGCAAATAAGTTATTCCAAATGCAGTGTTTGAATTTTCACAATTCTTAAAGTGATTCTTTAGCACAAACAGTCATCAGAGACATACAAACAGTTCTTAAAAATTCAAAAGAGGAGAACATTGTCTATCTTATTTTTGAAGGTCTGCTGAATAAATAACACCTTATAGCCAGCTAATCCTCAAGTGAATATAAAATTTCTGTACTGAAGCATTTAACAAACATTGAGAATGTTAACATTGTATTAGTAATAATAGTAACAATGACAAAAATAATATTAATATAGCTTTTTTAGTTCTAAAAGATATATTTTTGAAAGATGAGTATATCTTCTCCTAAAAGTTTCCTAAAATCTTCGTGTGTTTGGAGAAACGACCATTACCCAATTAGAGTATTCTTAAATCCTCAGTAGGGCTCAAATGGAATTTTTGTTGTTGTTGTTGTTACAGAAAGAGAGGTAAGAAGGTAGAAAGGAAAGATCTTTCCCTCGCTCTCTCTGAGTGCTGGCCCCTTTGAGTTTTCCCAAAAACTATTTCTTTATGTTCATTAGGAAGGGCGAGAAGCTTTTCACAAAAGTATCTTTCTTCTCATTTAACAGTTCTTGCATGTTCTCAACAGTTCTTTAGTAGCTCCACAGACAGTTTACAATTTAAAAGTCCGGTGAAACACTCTTTATAGGGATTTGTAATAGCTAGCACTCAGTGTTTTCTTTCCAATATGATATAAAAGTCTTTGGATTGTTATGACATACCAGAAATTCTGAAACTTCATTCCAGAGTTTACAGCTGAACCTAAAATTAATAAATAAGGATTTGCAGAAGGACTTCTTTTGAAATCTGCTGACACTGGAAACACTAGGGGAGCACACCCTTTGTACAGGTTTCATTAACTAGTCTGAACAATTTGGTTTGAAAAGCAAGAAAATTATAAATAAATATAGGTTGTTTTCTCCCAATATCATTTATACATAACTATTCCTTCAAATCTACTAAAAGCGTAGGAGAGTGTGTAGTAACCTGAAATTACTTGAAATAATTTTTGTAATTACTCTTCTGGCAGCATTATTAAGCTTTATAATTAAGCTTTATAATTTACAATCTCTCTTAATTTGCAAGCTCTCATAAAGCAAAGAGACCAAAATTCAGTTCCTTGTAAAATCTCAATTCAATTCCTTGGTGTTAATGTTTACAGCATTCTTTTAGTGCATGGTGGTCAAATACTGCTTTGTCCCTGCTTCTTCAGCTCTATGAAGACATAGAGTAAATGATGCTTTATTACTGATGAACTCCTTGGCTCTTTTCATTTTTCAGAGTATGTCCCAATTCTTATTTACTGCACAACATCCAAATCCTGCAAAAAGACAGAAATATTAACTTCTTCACAGGCTCTTCCGTTACAGTTGTTGCTGTTATCTCTGAATATTCCCACAAAACTCCTGAGTGTTTATTATTCTCACTTTTTTGTCTGGAGAACTAAGGCATAGATACATTAAGGTGAAAAATAACCATCAATTTAAAGTGGCCAGTTTGAAACTCCAGGAGCCCAACTTTTCAGAATATCAACACTACAAAGCAATGTGTGTTCAAGACCCCTCATCACTAAGGGTCACTGTGAATAGTGTTAGTGATGGAAATATAAATGGAATCCTGCCTCCTAGAGTAAATGCTTCTCTTGAAACCACACTTTTTGCAAACATGGTTCTATTTCAGTACTTACTGAAATTTCATCGTGAGAGGAGGATTGAATTTTGAGAATGTCAAATGACTAATTTGAGGTTTGATCTTTTTTATGATGCTTCAAGATTTTAAAAATATGATTGACTTCTTGCATGATAATACAATCTAAAATTTAACTACTCTGTTTAAACCTGAAATTGCTTGTTTAATAAAAATTGGCCCATGAGAAATTATCTAATCTGAGGAATATAGCAAGCCCATACTTTAAAATCTTCATAACCTTACAATAACAGAACTTCTTGCAGTCTGAGTTGTGAGTACTTGGCACTTCTGCAAATCAAACAGCAGGAGCCCAGCTGTACTGATGCCTATCAGGAGATAATAAACACAACCAGAGAACACCTGTGAGAAGTTTGGGTGACTTGTCCAAGATCACACTGAGAACTTTTAGGCAGATGTACATTTGGAATACAGTCTCTTTCGTGGATTTCAACAGCCTCGGCCAAAAAATGATTATTCAGTCTTTTCCCCCAGCTCTTTTTCCAATTCTCTACACACCTTTCAGCTTTTCTACAAATGAAGCAAGGAACCTTCAGAAAATATGCCTATTTCGTCACACACCACTAATTCATCCCAAAAGTAGAATTTGGTGAGCAAGGAAAGACTGGAATCTGTGGGAAAAGAGAAAACACAGTCACACAGTTCAAATTCTTTTCATGCTGCTCATGTACCAGAATGATGCACTCAATGACACAAGGAAACATGGTTTAGATAAAATTGCTAAAAAGCAGATGGAAAACTCATTAGAAAACTGGGTCTGTCATCTGGAGTTTAAAGAAAGGTGCAGTTAAGTGCAGACAAGTGCCAGCTGAAGTAGGATAAACCAGCTATAAAAATATAAAATGAAGAATAGTCCAGATCCAAGTCCTTGGATCTTCATCCCAGTTCTATGCCAACCTGCACTCCTCAGGCCTCCCATCCTGACTCCAGTTTGATGGCCTAGCCATTCCCACTTCACCCTTATGTAGAGTCCCAATTCCTGGTTTGCCCCACATTGCCAGCAGCAATACTGACCCAGTATTTTGTCCTTCTTTGCATGCTCACAGCTCCCCTGAGAATATGCTGGATGCCATCAGATTTTCTGAACAAGCAAATAATACATCCCTCATGAAAAAATGGTTGCACTTCCCAAACCATATTTCAAGCCCTTATTCCACAATATGAAGTGAGAGGAATATTACAAGTAAAGCCATCACATTGGTTATTCGTAAGGGAAAAAATAATCAGAATTTTCCTCTGGCCTCGGTTCCAAATATCCCAAGGTTGTTTCATCTGAAGCAAATTCTGGATGGACATTTCAGCTTATCCATAACCAAATATATGAACAACTAAATTGGAAGGTAGCTTCAGAGCTATCTGGTGCTCCTAGCAAAATTTATAATATATATAAATTTATTGTGTTCTCTGTTCCCATTTCCAGAGGTTCTTAAAGAGGTATTTCTACCTTGGTATATTATAAGTAATTTAATTGAAGTGGGAGAGCTGTGTTCATAAGCAATTAGCAAATGTGGTTTGTAAAGTGTGACACTAATGGACATGTTAGAGATAGAAACTGGATATACAACAAATAAATTATTTAACTGTGATTCCCCTTATCTTCCTCTGTCTTCCTCATGGTAGAATGCAAAATGGCACTCCCCCTTCCCCCCCCCCCCCTTATTAATTCCTGCAAGCCTTTGGAGAGCTAATATCCCTCTGTATGTATGCAGCAGGAATGAGAAAAGGTAATATTTACATGAGAAAGAATCAGTAGGATCCAACTGAACACTGCAGCTCTCTTAGTTGACTTACCTTGTAAGATGACTAATTCTTGGTCTAAATCTTGTTGAATACACAAGTCTGTTCAGTGGATTCCTTTTCCTTCGTGTAACTATTATGTCACAGAGACATACTTTGGTGTCCACTTAATTTACAGACTGGACACCAAGAGAATGTTAATATATCACTGCAGTTCAGCTGCTTCAAAGGTAGGCCTTTCAAAAAACAAGTGTAGCTTCTCCTATACCTTGTTTGCAGTTTTATGGTGTATCCCAAGGTTTTCTGAAATAATGGTAGCATGTTATTCTTCAGCCATCTTCTTATCCTTGATGGCTTCCCATGAACTGAATAAATGTTTGTTTATTTTACCCGTGCATTTCTGAGTATTTCTGGCTGTTCTAGATACTTTATGAATAAAATGGCACATCAATTTAAATGGCTTCTAATCTCTATCATTCATTCACTTTACAGTTAAATGTTTACCGTTTATTTTCTGCTATTTCTAAATCTTTGGCAACACCATAACACTGATAAAGACAATGTTTTTACCAGCCTTTGTCTCCCATACAGATACTTCACCAAAATAATGGGTGCTTTCCAATCCCTTAGTACAATAGCAATTTTGTCTTTGGGAAAATATAATTGTCTTTCATTATGCAGGTTCAGTTCCATCCTCTAGTTAATCTGTTACTTTTACAGAATTATGTGTCTGGATAGCATAATGAATACATGTATTTACCAAAACTTCAGTTTTGCTATGCAAGCAAAAAATCTGGCATAGGATTTGATTTTTGTGCTGTATAATGACTTAAAACAGCATATAAAGGACTTACTTACGATCCTAACTACATGGCATTGTTCATTATCAGAAAAGGTTTTGTACTCACTCAAAGGGAAATTGATTTCTCATTCAGAAAATCTGCATGCTCAGATGGATAATTAAAGCTGGGAAAGGTGCAATATTGGACATTTATTTTATAGCTAATCTGATAGGACCATGTACACTTAATATTTGAAAGGAAGATTCTCTAGTGTCTCTTCCATCACCTTCAAACTACCTCAGGGCTGCTGTAATTCTCTTCTAAATGACAGTAAGTAGAGTACATCAAAGTCCCTATAACTAGCGAAGCTAGAAATTACATCAAGACACAATATTTTTAGAAGAAACTCAAAGAGTATAGACAAAGTTTCATTTGTTTTTATTTCCTAGCCTATTAAAATATTTTTATACTTTAATATTATTCTTCCCTTCTTTCTTCCACCCACCCACAAATACCTCAAGAATGGCAACAGAAAAATACTTTATAGTTTGCATGAATACAGGGCGAAGATTTCCCTCTTCAAACAGGTACAGTTTTCGGTGAACTGATTAATCATTCTTTGCAGACAAGATAAAAACTCAGTATAAATGACCAAGTCCTAGCTAATGTTACATCAGGAGAGACTGTTCAGTGCTCTGAGGTTTAAACTTTAATGGGAGCATTGACTGTGACATCAAACCCTGGTGAACACAGGAGCAACTCAAGCGCAGGGAGATTAGGCAGCAAAAAGAAGAACCCCTTTGTGAGTTGGCCAGCCTTGAAGTTTGACCAGGACTTGCACAGGTACTGGAGCAGGTGGGAAGTAAGGAAGCAGTAGCTGGTGTTTGTGACTTATTTTGATTCACTGGGAAAACACAACAATATATTTTTTACTTTCTAACAGGCTGCTGCATCCACCAAACTCAGGAGGAGACAGGAGGTAGCCCTGTGGCTGGCAGGCTGTCTCTGAACCTGGCCCAGTGTGGTGTGCCTCCTGGAATAGGTAACTGACAATTCATCATTGGCTCAGTGCTGTGCCCATTGAATGTATTTCAAAGAAGTAAATCAAACATGTTCTAGTGAAAACTAATGTAAATATTTAATTGCAGATTAATCAAATAACATATCTTAATCTACTCTTCCTTAGTATATTTGTCTGACTACATTACAGAGCAAGAGTATAGACTCTTTTGGGGTAATTGTCCAAGTTACACTTTTTTTAAAGTTCTGTTCAATTCTGGGCAGTCTCGAACTGACTGAATGGCTTTCCTCAGCTTGATTCTCCTTAGGGCTTTTAACTCTTTGGAGCAGTTATAAAATAAAGTCATTTTAAAGGGGAAAAAGGCCAAGAAATAGAGAAAACAGCCAAGAAATTAAAGGAAAACATTTGTCAGTTTAAATGAGTACTGGGTATACTTTTACCCAAGATAAGTGGCCTGAAATATCACTCATTTAATGTACACCTAATGTTTTGAAGCTCCTTGCTACAAGTGTTTGTGAATGCCTAGGTTGAAAACACAACCAGACAAAGCTGTGAGAGAAGAATCCTCCTGAGACATTTCAATCCAAAGAATTGTCTCTGTCCCAGGAACTTTCTGACAAGTTGCTTGCTGGAGGCTGAGAGGGTGTGATGGGAAAGTAATGTTACATGTTGGTCTTGCCCTTGTGCTCTAACCAGGGCATCTGTTACTGTCCATTTCCAGGATAGCTGGCCCTCTGGGCAGAGTCAGTATAGGTGGTATCATAGACTCAGGCAAACAAACATGCATACATACAGAGAGAGAGAATATTGGTTTGATTCAAAATAAAACTGAGAATTAAAAAAAACACATTGCAGCCTTCATTTCCAAAGTCTCTGGTGACTGGCCAAAGGATGAGCATAGGAATGAATCATTGATAGAGTCAGAAAGACTTAAAAAGAAGAAATATCTCCAGGCAAACTTGATTTTTTTTTTGTTAAAGAAAATTGATAGCAAAGCTGGAAGAGTCTATGAAAACTGTTTGTATTTGTTATAATTTAAATCATGTCTGAAAATTAATTTGTATCCACTCTGTGTGAGATCACTGCCATATAAATGAAAACTCTTTACACAAAGGGACTTGAGAGGAAGGAATGTAATGCAAGGGGAAACACGTGCGTTGGGAATATGGCAAGTTAGCTTAGCAATTTAGGGAACAGAATAAATAGAAACTTTAATGAAATTCACTCAGAGCTAATGGACAGAAATGGCAAATACCTGTGAGAACAGGAATAATACAAAGGGAACTAGAGACATTCAAAATGTGAGAAGTTAAAAACAGATCCAAATAGAAAAACTATAGGGCAATACAATGAGAAATTAGATAAAACTCAGCTATTCAGTCAAAGAAGACAGAAATCTGGAGAGAAGTGTAGCATACTGCAGAAGAAAAGAGGGGTGCTGAACTGAATTCCCACTATCAGCCTGTTATTTTTTCTCAGTCTGACTCTAAATTTTCATTTTGAAGTTTATTTGGATGTTTTCTTGAACTAAAACTGAACTAAATGAAATATTTCTTCCCACTGTTCAAAATATTTCAGCTAAAACCTGATGCAGAACAGTGAGCTTTTTAACCTCTGAAACAGGTTTACAGTAAGCTGACATGAGCTATTTCCCTCAAGGACAATATTTATTTTTCATAGTGGTGGTCAAGTTGTGTTTGTGGAACAGTATCTGTTGAGATGGGAGGTCCTTGGCTTTATGTAATCAACCAAGATGCTTTCTTGTTTATTGCAGAATCAGCACATGACTAGCAGGAGGAACGCAGAAATCAAACTAAACCAAACCAACCAAACAAACAAAAGAACACAAAGAAGAAGACTTGCAGCTTCAGAGAACACTGCCTTCAGTTGCCTAGCTTATGTGTAGGCCTTCCTGACAGGACTAACTGAAGCTGACTGAGCAGCATTCTGTCCAGGCGGAAACTTGGGTGTTTTTGTACCCACTGAGTCTTTCATCAGCTACATTTACTATTTTGAAAACTTGTATTTTCTTAGTTCACTGTGGGGTTTAGCTGTGTTCATTGCAAGTGAGTGCACTCCAGACCTGATCATTGCCAAGCAAGGAATGGCAGCTGAGCCAACAAGCGAATGTGCAAGTGCATTATGAATCCCTCTGCATTGAAGAATCAGGAGGCCAGCATCTGCCTTCCACGTTCCTTGTAGCATATTCCTCTATCACTCCACCAAAGTGTCACAGCAGACCCTCTGACAAGCTCAGTGTGGAACAGAGGAGTAGAGAGGAGAGCGAGGGGAAGCTTTGTCTCATGTTGGCAAGAGGGCCACATAGGAGAGGACATTGCGGTCCAAGTTCCCATGCAGCCACCTTTTGTGATATCCTCTATTATGGCCGGATGACGCTTGAGGCTGGATTCTGTATTCCAGCAACATCAGAGTGGCAAAAGAGCAGATGGTTTGTCAGTAAACGTGGAGACCAACATCACCACCTCCAGCCCTCTGGAACTGCTGCATCCTAAAGATGTTCACCTCTTCAGTGATCTGTGGTTGCTGTTAATTCAACTGAAACCATGCTCAAAACACCAGAGCTGACAGTTGAAACAAAAATTTGCAATTCTTAATCTCCTCCCCTGCACTTCCCTGGTTCCACAGGATTTCCCCAATCTAGAAAGATCAAAACTAGTTATTTGCTACATAATTTAAAGCAAAAGGAGATAAATACTTGCCCTCATTATTAATTTCTCCAAATTCTCAGGTGGAGAAGTACATAGTGGAGAAGTCTAAACTTTTCACAAATGTCAATTACAGCATTGTCCTTTGAGCACCCTCACAAATCTTTTTCTTTTTCTACAAGATATAAGTACCTTTGGGAAGTTAGGTAACTGATTTCCAGTGTGAATTAGTTCATATTCATTGGAAAGGACCAGGTCAATTATCAGCCTATAATTGACTTTTGTGAGAAATAAATGAATCACAGCTCAATTCAAACTGCTTCTAAACTGAAAACTTTATTGATTCAGTTCCATGATTTAGGAATCCAATTCATCAAAGGAATGGGTGTGCAGATGACAGACAATTTAGTAAAGACCTAGCAAACAGTGAATGTTTCCATTCTGAGCTAAACTACCTCTGTAAACACTTTCCTAGAGCAGAGCCAGAGTGCCTTTACATGACTGAGGATGCATACGAAGGTATTTTTAGACAGAAACTCAGAATAAAAAGAAGAGTACACACTTATCTTCCAGTGGCTCAGCACATTACCAGTTTCAAGGACTCTGTTCTTCATCACACAAGCTCCCTCCCAAACTCCCTTCCCTCCTCGAGTGTTATGCAGTGTCTCCAGGTCCCTCTGTCTCTGAGGCCATACCTGGAATCTTGTGTTACCACCTGTGTCTTCTCTTGCTGCAGCCTCCTCCACACTGCTCTGAGCAGAGGCTGTTTGCATTCTTCCCACCTCTCACTAGCTCACCAGTCGGACGTTCTTCTATTTTTGCAGCTGCCTATATCCCACTACTACTTTTTCATTTTCTCTTTCTTAACCATGCTGTAAACTCTGTCCATCTTTTCTGCCTTGTCCTGTTTCATCCCTTTCAAGAATTCTGGTTGTGTACACCCCATTCTCACCTCCCAATCACCACTAAAGATCTTGTATTTCTCCTGCTTTAATACGGGTGACATTCAGGCTGCCAGATGTTCCATCTACCCTTTGTTCCTTCCTCTCCTCTTTTTACATATACTTTTCCTTGTTATGTTTCCTACTGCCTGAGACACAGATCTTCCATGTACAGAAAATTGATCATTTTGGAGAGATGAGCAGAACTGAAAGCTGAATGCATTTATTGCAAAAAGTGCCAGCTGCTGACAACAAGACAGTCAGAGAGGAGACAAAAGTCACAGTTCTACTAAATACTTGCAGAGGCACACTTCTTTCCTCCTCTTTTGCTGTATTCAGTACTCCAGTTGACGACACACTCAGCAGGTTTCCTCTGAAAATACAATATAGTCTGAAGTGTGGAAATTAATATAATGCAGCAATAAAAATTGTCTCGTCCCATTTATTCTAACAAAGAAATGCCACAAAGATTAACGTGAGGCTTCAAAAACTTGGCGAATTACACGCAGGCTGGTTTGAGCCAGGGTAAGCAAAGCTGCGGAACTGAGACTTGACACGCTCCTGCACTGGGATGATGTGCACAGGTCAGAGTGCCTCATTTCTTCCCATGTTGGAAGTATGGAAAAGAATAAGGATAGGGTTAGCAAGCTTTGAGGGTCTAATTTATGAAAAGATTAAGAGCAGGACAGTCTGCACAGCAATTAGAGGGCAATTTAATGATCTAAAAATAGCAACACAAAGAGCAATCATTTAGGATAACCAACGACGAGTGTAACAAACACTAAATAAAGTATCTCCTTAGGCTTCCTGTGCAAGGTGAGTTCTACTTACACGCAAAATAAACTGTGATCAATGTCACTGCCTAACATGTCTATATTTAAAGTCATCTGTGGATGTCAAAGTGATGGCTCTTTGATAGATAAGGCAGAATAAATTACTGATATTTCCACTGTAGAAATAATCTTACAAGGCCACATAGATGGAACAATTACCCCAGCAAATACTCTTCTACCCTATTATCCCTATAGCCATGTGAACTAACTGTCAGAAAATTATTCAAAGAAGATTTATGAGACAAACATATGGACATTCTTGTTCTGTAAAAACTTAAATTTCTATTACAATTATTTAGGCCAAGATTTTTCACTTAAGTCACTGATTTCTCTGATTTTATACAGATTACATTACTTAAATTGGTGGGGATATATTCTTCTATTCAAACATGAAATACAGGACATTAGAAGGTGTCTTTTTTGTACAGTGCTAAAATAGTTATTTCCAAGGGATTTACTAAGGTCATTTTGAAACTATATCATAATTTGCAGGAACCACTTAAATGAAAATCAGGTAGAACAAAACACCTAGGGGGACATTATTCTGGGATGATGTGCAAGAGAAATAATAGACATAGTGTCTGCCATTGCTGTTAGAGGGGCGTGAGCACTTCCCTCTTTATTCACTGTAATAAAAAGGTCCCCTAATACCCACCCTTGATTATTCTGTTTTAACTAATTGCTTTGTTTTATCAGCTATGGAAAAATATATATTCTGCTTTACTAATACCATTAGTGGTTTCAAAGGAAATATCAGAATAATGACATTTCTCAAAAATCAGTATTCTGTGTTTTTTTGGCAGGTCTTTCATGTACTTACACTATCATACATTGCCATCATCTTTTGCAATTTTAAAGCAAGGTCAACTACTAAGATGAAATTTTGATTTTATGAAGCCTTGCTTAGTAGTGGCTTTTGGGTGTCTAGAAAATATGTGCATATAATAGAACTAATAGCACAGTGTTTCTTCAGACAAACAGAATGCACTTCAGTGAAAATCTTTGATAATGATAACACCATCCAAAGAACCAAAACATCATCAGGTTCTAGATTTCTCACACCAGTCTAACTTGTACTCTTGGACACTTCCCTGGACAAGTTCTGCATAGCCAGGGAAAGCTGCAGACCTCGGCTGGGCTGAGTCATGCTCTGAAGAGACCTGTGTCTTAAAGAAGTGGCTGACGTTAGACAGGATGAATTCAAGTGAAGGTACTCGGTCACAAATTCCAACTCCAAAATTTAAACAAAACCTTCCATTTCCTAAACAAAACCTTCTGTCATGGAGAGCATACAAACATAACTCAAATCAATGTGAAAGCTGTCTAACAAACAATTGGAGAAGTTGAATACATAAATAAAACAGACTATTTGGGGAAAAAAAACACAAAGCATGGTAAAATATTTTTCATTTTATGAGACAGGCTATGAAGGTGAAACACTGTTGCTCTATTAGATCAAGTTTGGGTATCCTTCAGGTGTCCAGTAGTTCCTGCATCTTCATACCTGAAGTCTTCTGTGGAACTGTTCCTGCTTGAAGCTCTGCTCTCCATAATAACAGTGTAAGAATCTGTTGAGATTTATCAGGTTATTTAGTGCAGCCAATTTGACATTGCCTCTATCACACATACTAAAAAACTTACTTTTCTGCATTGGAAGAGACTTATTCTACTGTGCTGTCAGTATCAAACCTCACAGTGAGAAACTAATAGTTTTCTTATCCTTGTCTCTAGCCAAGATCCTGAATGTATTTGCAGCTGATTTTAAAGAGTCCAGTTGGAAAATATGGAGTGAAAGACATAACAACCACAGGACTCCATGCCTAGAGCCTTCTGGCAGGAGGATGAAATTCAGCCTTGCAGAAAGGGGAAACCTAAAGTGCTTCTGGCTCTTGCTTTGGCTTTAGTTTCAGTAGTTCTTTATCTTTGTTTTTCCACAGTAACTCCCAGCAGAACTCTACATGCTGAAATGGAACCTACTGAAACCATGCCAAAACGGAGAAGACAGATGTATTGATATCCCTACTTAATTCAGCCAAACTATTTTGGTTGACTGCAGGGTACAGGTGTGAGAATGAAGACACTGCATATCTGCCAGTCTGCCTGCTGCCTATGATTAATGGCCTTGCACTTTCTGCTGCTTTTTGCCTCTCTTAGCATATAACTCCTCAGGGGAGGCAAGTGGAGGCTTGATCTGGGACTCTCATCAGACTGTACGAACTCCATGACCTGCTGTTCTGGTAGTAATAAGAAGTTAAAATATGCACATTCATCTATAGATACAGCCCAGTAGAGATATATTGCCTGGCAATAAAGCAAGAAGTATGATCATGTAAAAAAAAAAAATGCTAGCAGCAATTTCTAGCAAGAAAGGCAAAATTAGCTTTTGCAGCCACTGGCTTTTAGTAACTGAAGTATATTAAGATGGAAGTTAATTATCACATTATCACAAAGGAGCACAAAGTAGAATGTGCTAACTACACATTCCTCTTTCTCTTAAGGGTTTCAAAGAAAGTAGACCCTACAGATTCAACACTGAAAAATGTACCCCAAATCCTACAAGACTTCATTGGAGACAGGAGTGAGGAAAAAAGAAAGGATGGAGGAAGCCCTTCCACTTTAATCCATGGTATTGTTCTTACCAATGGGGGTAAACAACAATAACAAAAGGGAAGGGGAAGAGTCTGTGCTTTCTAAAGGATGAAGAGCAGTACCAGAGCATCTAGCCATGTGGTTATCATAGAAGGAACAACAGTACAGAATTAGATAGATACCTTTTTAAAATTTACACATTCCCTCTCCTCAGGGCTGAGTCCTTATTTGTATAGATATTTGTTTCAAAAAGCCAACCTGGCTTGCACCTTTCCTTCAAAACACAGTTTGAAAGAACGCTAATAACAGCACCGCCACCACCCAAGCAACCTGATAAATAGGGCACGCATTTAGAAAGTAGGATGGCCTAGGACTTTAACTGGGCACAAGGGCAAATGCTTCTGTGCTGCTTTCAGCCTTGAGCTGCTTTGCACAGAGCAAGTTGCATGTCTGCACTGTGCACTGAGTGCCCAGATGGCTCCCAGGGAGAGTGTCACAGGCCATAGCTCCTCTGTCATCGGAGCCATGAGTGTGTTGTAGCTCATGCTATCGCTTATCTTCACATTGCATCTTATGATGTTCCCACTGTATCCTACCCAATGCATCAAGCCTCATTTGCTGATGAGCAGTTAAATACTTCTGTGTAAAGTATAATGTTCTTTTATTTTGATGCAACACTACTTTACACTTACTGCATAGTGCTTAAATCAGCAAAAAGTTAAATTTACTATCCTTATTCACTTAAGCATCAATAATGCCTTCAAGTTCCTACAGATTACATGACCTAGAGGAGACATTTAAGTATGTTGCTAAATATTTATACTGAAAAGAATGGACTGTTATCAGTCAGACACAATGATAAATTAAACTGTCCTGTAAGAATCAGAACACAAAAATGACCTGAGGAAACATGGGCACACACACATACTCCTCAGCTGATGTTAGCTTAGAAAAACTGCCATGGTTAGTTTATTTTGATTTTTGTGTTGAAAGAGGAGGCTGGTTTTGAGGAAATCCATAGTAGTTTGCCTCCAGTGCATGCTTCATTGTGCTGATGTGCCCATGGTAAATGAAGTCTGGGGTGAACTTCACTACAATTCTTTTGTAAATGATAAAACTTACATTGAGACTGTGTGAAGCTAAGAAGTGATAAATCATTCTGGGTTTTCTAAGTCATGTACAAAACTTCAGGGTTGTAGTTAGTTCTTTAAAATTGAAAAAAGAGCATGGCAATGTATGATAGTGTAAGTACATGTTTTGAAACTTATTCAAGCACAAGTTTCAAAAGTAAGATTGTCCTGCACACTGAATTATCTGTGCTATTGATCACTTTCATTGTACAGTTATTTAGAAACATTGAATGGAAGAGTTAAACTGTTCATTGTTTCATTAAGAGATTTTGACAATTTTTCATTTCAGCATTTTTTGATCATGCAGATATGTCCTTGAAATGACATCATGGCAGAGCTGAAAATAATAATTAAGTTTCAGTCTTTTTCTGATAGCTTCAGGCTACCATCTCAGGTGTCTTTCCAATACAGGCTACTCTAAATTGAAAACATAAATGCATCCTGAGATACCCCTTTGAAGTAAAGACAGCAAAAGCTAATTCTTTACATTATCCATTTCTGTTCTTTGGGCTGCTATAAATTTGTCCTCTTTGTTCTAGGATGATACTATATAAATTCCCAACCACTGTTTCAAAAGCTTGTTTGACTGAGGTTTCCATCTTCTGATGTTTTTCGGAGGTGAACCTCCATAAAACGGTTAAATGCAGTCAGTCAGCTAGACGTTGATGTCTGACAGAGGCATTGTAAGGTAACAAGTTAGACTCTTACAATGCACTGCAAACAAGAAAATGGGCATTGCTGGTGAAATTGTATCACACTTGCTTCTTGAAAGCAAAACAAGTTGTATGGAAACTTCAGTGAGAAGAGATTTCTACCAGGCTAATAGCTAATTAGCCAGCATCCTTGTGCCTTGGACACGATACCATTAGATGGTCCCCCTGACAACAGAGTCTAAGGACACAAATAGCTGTGGATGTGATCTTTAAGTCCTCACTGATGTTTCAGTCACTGTTCAGTGAAGCAAGTACGCATTGGTTTTATGTGGAAAGACACACACAGCTAAACAGGGCTTACTCCAGTCATTAAGGCATTCATCTCTGGAATGCCAGAAGTGTGATATATGTATATACATAAGGTAATTACTTGCAAGATTAAGCTGCTGCTGAATAGTTGTTTATTCACTTACAAGACATCATGAGAGCAGCTTGTTAATCAAATTTAGTCCCTTGTTATTACAACCAATACACTGCCCTTCACAGACTTCTGGAGTCACCTATGTAAGACCTATGTCACATTTACTTCTTTAAGCAAAGGTCTAAAATTGTCATGAACAAGAATACAGAAGCATTCTGCATGATTGTTAAGCACTCAGTCTACAAAGCCCTTTGCTAGTGTGCCCAAAAGACCTCAGCCGGCACCTCTGTGTTGAGCTGGTGGTAGCCAATGACTCCACACCTAGTGTACCTGCTCACACCTGATACCCACAGGTTCTTAAATCCTGTGGTTTTGCCAGTTCCAATAGCTAAATCCACGAGAGTTTGTTAATTAAATATGCAATGCATATTAATTAAATTGAATTTATTTATTTGTGTTTGCATTTCCATTTTTCAAAACCGCTCCCCAGTCTCAGATTGTTGTATTCATATACACACTTTAACAATGCACAGTCTAATAAGGTAAAAACTCATCAAAATAATTTCCATACAAAACAAATCAATATGCAAATAGCATGCCCCAATCCATCCATTTAGCCAATACCCTGAGTAGTCTAAACTGCAGAGCTGCATGTCCTTTGAATACAAATGAAAGGAAACAGCTGGTGATACACAGCAGCACATGGGCAAACTTTATCCATAATGGATTTTCTTTCATCATCAAATCTCTCAGAAAGTACTTTTTAATTTGGTTATGCTCAAGTTATTCAAACCTTCATATCAGAGAGAAATTACCTGTATATTAATTACCACAGACACGAACCACCAGTGCTCTGTGATCTGCTGTGTTGATACTGATCTCTGGAAGAAAAAGTGTTGATTTTGACATCTCTCTTGCAAACACTTAGTGACCAGCCTCCTTGAGATGTAATTGGGCCACACAGCTTTGTGGAATTGTATTTAGGATAATCAGTAATCACAGCAAGAGCTTGTAACCATGTGCAAACACAAACTTCCCTGAAGACCACATTCTTTGAGTGCAAATCTATGCTAGGGCGTTGCTACAGGTGAGTGCTAGGACATACTAGGGAAAGAAGCTGGGACCTGCATTCACCCTTTGATTTAGCCAGGTGGTGTCTGCCTCTGCACATCTCCTCTATCACAACCTCAGATAAACTCTCCAGAAGACAAATTAACCCCTGGGTCCAATCAATCCTCACATACCAAAATGCAACATTTATGGGTACCAGAAAGGGAGCTAGCCTGACAACAGTTTGATGGTGTGGTATCAATCTACAAATGTGATATCAAGATCCTCTGGTTCTTCTGAAGTACACTCAGAGACCCTTGGGTTGAAATCTTTCTGGAGTCATTAAGAAAAAAAAAAGTCCTGAGTTTACCTTGTCCAACAGTGATCTGAAAGGAATCTAAATAATAGAGGAGATCAGAATTCCAAATTTGGCACCTGGAAAAATTTATTACTGTTCTAATACTGAATGCTTTTGAACTCCAGTTATAGCAAGAGCATACAATTTTTTTTTCATTTCTTTTGCCAGACATCCACTAGATTTCCACACATTAATGGTCTAATAATTTGGAGAGTCACATGGAAAAGAAATATCTAGATATCACCCTTGGGAGACTCTGTGTGAGCAGTTATAGAAATTTGTGATATCCAGATCCCATTCAGTCTATTCTTCTCCTCTAAGACAGGTTCAAGGATATTTTGCAGGTCTTTCCTGGGTATACCTCCACTTTACTTTTACACTCCCTCAAAGGCAGCCCTCTCAATGTTTCTTGCTAACCAGTGGGATGGCCAAAAAGGTTTTCTATTAGTCAGTCTTTATTTTTCCCAAGGCTGGTTAAACCCTACTAACTTGTCTTTCTCTGCATGGACATACGGTACAGCTGAGCCTACCCTCTTCGTAGGAATCTTTTATATATTTGAATATTGTGAAACATGCTCTCAGTCACATAGTCGTATTTTTTTCTCTTTTTTTCATGCTTAATAAAATCTATTCCTTCAAGCTTCCATATAGGTCATAATTTTTTCTTAATTCTTTAAACCAGTTGAAACCAGATAATTTGTTCTTTGCCTTTTTTAAAAAACATTACTCTTTGTCAGTTTGTCTGGCTTTTCTGCATATGGCGGGGGGGTTGAAACTAGATGATCACTATGGTCCTTTTCAACCGAGGCCATTCTATGATTCTATGATTCCATGATTTTCTCTTGGCAGTAGACGTTAGTGCCCCAGCTGAGAAATCACCAATGCTGAGAATATAAAATTACTTTCCAGTTTTTGCACGTCTTGTGTTATTGAACTCATATTTAGTCTCCAGTCCACAATAAACATGCATCCTTTCTACATTGCCTGCAGAGTAACCAATTTTTTCCTTATTTTTTAACTTCTGTCATTCTTAAATGCAGTGCTTTGTACTCAGCCTCACTGAGTATCACCTCAGTGTTTTGGGGCTCTTTCTCCAAGTTATCAAGATCACTTCAGACTGGACCCCCTTTTTAAAGTATTTGCAGTTCCTTTCCCCTTCGGTGTCATATGTGGATTTGGGAAGAAAATTATTGCCCCTCATGCTGTTAGTGCTGATATTGTGTATCACTGAGTCCAGAAGAGACCCTCATGGGCCCTTCCTTTACATGCCCTCTAGTTTGACGGAATTCTGCAGTTACTCTTTGAGTACAGTTTTGAGCAGTGATGCACTCACCCCATAATAGTTTTGTAGATTATGATCCATGTATAGCAGTGATTAAGGCATTGCTCACAGTCTTAAATTAGACTTTTAAAGTCTTGAGATTGGCATGTGCATTCTATCCACCAACCCCCCCCCCCATGACAGTAGTACGAGCCAGAATAAAGGTTGTGTGTAGCCTATTCATCTTAACAGAAGCACATTTTCTTTCAGTAAAATCTAAATTCAGATTTCCCTGGATTTACAATGCTGATTTTAGGAAAATTTTAACATCTATATACTTGCAGATAACTGCATAATTCTTGTTCCATTTTATCTAGCTGCATTTTTGTAGTATTTCTTCATCAGAGGAAAAATTTAAAACACTGTAATCCTTAATACTAAAAAAGAAACCCAAATGCTACCACATTGTATTTCTGAAGCTGACAATAGAGGAATGATGATAAGGAAACCATACTTAGTTTAAATCAGTTTGGCAGTTTAAACATTCAGGGATAGATTTTCCACAGCAGCAAAGCACTGCAGAGCCTTCAAGAATGTGATGACTTTGGCAGAACTGGGAGGGAGCAGACAACTGAGTCCTGGGAGAGGCCTTCTCACGCCCCAAAGCAGCTGCTTCTACTTCTTGCTCTCCTTATCTGCCACGCACGCCTCCTCCACATGGGATGGTATCAGCTGGCTTCATGGATGGATGCTGGCTTCGCCTCTCCAGGACGGGGACACAGAAGGAGTCATCTGTAAATTCACCTTGGCAGCGCAGTGCAATGCATGCGGCCAAGCTCAACCCTGCACTTGTGTTAAACTTCCTGGCTTGGAGAGCTGTGAAAAGAGTGGCAACCAGTCAAGTGCAGTCTTTAAATACTTGGGATTGCTAGAGTAAGTAATTTCCCAGAGTGTCTGGTGCATGTGGCCAGCCTTTATCGTAGGAATAGAGCACTATAGTGGAGAGAGCTTCATCATAAATTAGATGCAGAGGTAACTGACTGCCTTAATAATGATGGCACGAAAGTCCTATTTAAAATACATCTGACTTTTTTTCTGGCCCTGCCTGTAGCCCAGTACTTGTGGTTTTCAAATTGTGGCCTGAGGACCTCTGGAGTTTTTGACCTTTTTTATAAGAACTCTGCAAACAATAACTAAACATTCTCAGCATAAGCCTCCCCCTCTGTTGCTAGTAGCTTCAAATATGTCATGTCACAGATAAACCTAAATGTTTCACCAAAGTGTTGTGGAAAATTTTTAAGGAGCCCACAAATGAGAAGAGTTTAACACCAATTGCCTGTTTACCATTGTAGCACCTAGATATTATTTAAATCTATCTTAGTTACAACCTTTTAGCACATGTTCATGATATCGATTATTTAAGTATCTTTGTTACTCTACTAAGATGATTCAGGGCAACCTACTCACACAGATAACAATTTTTTAAAGTTTTTTGTAATTAGACAATGAGCTTGTTTGCATTTTCTCAGAAAGTTGTTTACATGTTCAAAACAAATGCAATTTTTTAAAAGGGATTAGATAGAATGTTTGCCTTAAAAAAAAGCACCAAATCTTCCAGGATCCTTTATTCTGAGCAATTTCTTACTATTCATAAATTTCCCTGTTTACACATTGTTAAAATATTGGCTATCTCATTGTTTAACCTCAATTTCAAAATCTTTTGAAAAGTTATCAACTGTGTGCTTAAAATGTATTAAGAGGAAAAGCGTGGCAAATGTTCTTTAAACTAGAAGAAGCTATGCTCAACTAAAACAAAATTACTTTATTCACCATGAAGTCCCAAGACAGCTGAATATGCAAATTATGAAAGGAAATAGAAAATTAAGGAAAGAGAAACCATAATGAAGTACATATTGTTGTAGAAACTATAAGCAGAGCCTTGGAACATAGAGATCCAGGATGACATATAAGAAATCTATCAAGACAAGAAGATGAAAAAAAAAATAAATAGTGCAGAAAAACTTAGGGACATATTCTGCTACTCTTACTGAAAAAGTTACAAGCTGCTACTCAGAAAGGGCATTACCCTGTGAAGTAACCTCTCTCATTTCTCTTTACTCCTTGCATAGTGACGGAATATGTTAGCAAATTGATGAACATCAGAAATCCAGTAAGCACTGATGATATTTGTCCAGATAGTCTGAAAGCACGCAAGAATTCTGTTGACTGTTGCAAATAAAAATACGTAGTCACTCAGTGATATTAGTGCTTGTACTGGAAAAATGAAGCAGCAAATGTTCTTCTAATATATGCAACTGCTTGACCCTGTCTCCAGAACATACAAATTAAATAAATTCATTAAAGCCAGAATGATAAAACTTTAAAGTGAGCATGATATACAGCTAGAATCATCAGAATTTCTTTAAAGAAATATATTCACTAGCATGTTGATTTCAATTATTTCAGTGCACGAAAAAAAAAGACAGAAATTCAAAGGCATCTTCTAAATGAGGATTTTCAAATGAATAAATACTTTTTTCACATTTTTTTATATGTATATTTGTCTCTATGTTAAATATCTAAGCACAGGCTTTAAGCATCTAAAGTAACTGCTAAAATAACTCCTTAGTAGTCTTTCTGGGAGCATGGACGTCTTGAACAAAGCACACAATAATGCAATTCAATTACAGAGATTTCACTGAAGTTCTGTTAAGATGATCCACAGATCTCACTCACAGGTTTTTAGTGATGACATTGTGCTGTTTTGACTAGAGTGACACTAGTAAAGAGCTAATGTTTTCTCACCACATACATGATTCTCCAACGTAGGTCTCTCTGAATTTGGTGTAGCACCATATATTGGTCAGAAGCTGGATGACAAAATAAAACAATAATCTTCTTACTGGTACATGGCCATGTATCTCATTCTCACAGCACTGGCCCCTCATGTATCCTGGCATCAGCTTCAAGGAGGAAATCCTGTGATGCCCGAGTTAAACAAAAGCATTCCAAAGGAAAAAAAGCAGTGTATAATAACATGCAGAAGGGACTGAAAGGTTTTGAGAGTGAAAAAAAAAACAAACAGAATTAAATCTGGCCAGGGATGTGAAGGGCAACAAGAAAACTTCTATAGGTATGTCGGGGATAAAAAGAAGACTAGAGAAACTGTGGGCCCTCTCAAGAAGGAAATGGGAGACCTCGTTACCCAGGATATGGAGAAGGTTGAGGTACTCAGTGACTTTTTGCCTCAGTCTTCACTGAAAAGGGCTTGAGCCACACTGCCAAAATCACTGAAGGCAAAAGCAGGGACTGGGAGAATGAAGAACCACCCATGGTAGGAGAAGATCAGGTGCAAGACCACCTAAGGAACCTGAAGTTCAACAAAGCCAAGTGCAAGGACCAGCAGACTTGTCAGGGCAACCCCAAACACAAATACAGGCTGGGAGCAGAATGGCTTGAGTGTAGCCCTGAGGAGAAGGATTTGGGGGTGTTGGTTGATGAGAAGCTCAACATGGCCCAGCAATGTGCACTTGCAGCCCAGAAAGCCAACTGTGTCCTGGGCTGCATCAAAAGAAGTGTGACCAGCAGGTCAAGACAGGTGATTGTCCCCCTCTACTCTGCTCTCGTGACACCCCACCTGGATTACTGCATCCAGCTCTGGAGTCCTCAGTACAGGAAGGACTCGGGCTTGTTGGTGTGAGTCCAGAGGAGGCCACAAGGATGGTCAGAGGGCTGGAGCACCTCCCACATGAGGACAGGCTGAGAGAGTTGCACTTGTTCAGTCTGGAGAAGAGAAGGCTCTGGGGAGACCTTATAGCAGCCTTCCAGTACTTCAAGGGGGCCTACAGGAGAGATGGGGAGGGACTCTTCATCAGGGAGTGTGGCGACAGGACAAGGGGTAATGGCTTTAATCCGAGAGAAGGTAGATTTAGATTAGATATTAGAAGGAAATTTTTTACTGTGAGGGTGGTGAGACACTGGAACAGGTTGTCCAGAGAAGCCGTGGATGCCCCATCCCTGGAGGTGTTCAAGGCCAGGCTGGATGAGGCTTTGAGCAACCTGGTCTAGTGGAGGGTGTTTCTGCCCATGGCAGGAGGGTTGGAGCTAGAACCAACCCTAGGGTTGGAGTTCGAACCCAAACCATTCTATGATTCTATGATTAAAGTGACAAGGCTAGAGATAATCCTGAGCAGCTAAGATGGCTCAAATGTATATGCTACAAGAACAAGTGCAACCAAACTTTTACAAACTTAGCCTTAGTTGCTAACAATCTCCTAGAGTACAGTGCCATCTTTTTTTTTTTTTCTTTTTTTTTTTTCTTATATTGTTGGG